>OY728150.1:133659621-134259621 GCA_963277665.1 Viscum album
CGAAGAAAAATTTTCACAAGTAGAGGTTTCTCATGGTCACACAACCTTACTCTCTACCAGGATAAGGTATTTGATCCAATATTTCACTCATCTCGCTATCATACAACAGAAAAAGGAAAGACAGAGGTCTTCAATAAGACAATTTCAAATATACTCAAGAATATATTGAATAAGGATAAAAAGTCCTTTCAAGTCAAGCTCCTTCATGCTTTATGGGTTTACCGTACCACCAAACGCACTACAATAGAAGAAATTCCATATTCAATGGAGTACAAGACCGAGGAAATTCTAACCGTAGATGTAAAACTTCTTTTTATCTGAATATCAATTTGTGGAAAACACTCATATGATGCCCAATCTTAGAAGTAGGTGGATGAATTGAAGCGACCCAATGAAAACATGTTACATACATTGCACAACCTCAAAGTCCATTAGAACCCCATCACACGAGCCTTTAATAATATTATTTTACACTATCAATTCATCTAATGATAATTGGTATTGGATCTCAAAAGCCCAAAGATACCATGGAAGAAGCCTACAAAGTTGGAAACCCAATATAAAGGGCATTGCATCAAAGATATTGTATATCATAATGGATCATACTCATTGGACCCAATGGAATGGGATCACATGACACCCCCCCATGAATGAGAGATGTATCAATAAATAGTTTTCATAGAAATCTTCAAGTACCTATCATCCTGGTTACATGATGTTAAACTGTATGATAAATTCCTAACAATACATTAAATAGATTGGTATCCCAAGTCCTAACAACACCATTATAAACTGCACCATATCCCAAGTCCTAGTAGCATAACTTTGGACTAAAAGGTATCCTATATCTTTACCACATGACATTAAACTTTATAGGGAACATCATGACCACATGATGTTTAAATTATATGAATCTTTTCTTGGAAGTAATAAATTTAACTACAAACTATATCTCATCTTGGAAGTAAGATGTTAAACTACACAATTTCCCATTTCCTAACAACATGACACTAAACTATATGGATCACATTCTCACCACATGATGTTAAACTTTTTGGGAATCATTATCTCACTAATGACTCACTGCAAAAAAGCTGGATATGTGTGAAGGAAGGTTGAGATTCCCCCACCCTGGTGTGAGCGATATCTTCATATAATTAATATCTGTATCCCATAACTACATGTGGCTTGATTCCATTCATCATAGGATATTTAGAGACACCCAAACCCCTGGTTTTGGGCCCAATCACATTCTTCATTTTCCATCATGTTGGGTGATCTATATCTTTACCTCAAGATGTCAAAATACATGGATAATGTCCTTTTCTGACGACCTTTAACTACATGGGATTTCAATAAATTCGTATGGATTGATTCTTATTTTCAATAATACGCATATGGACTCCTTGATCATATATCTTGGTCTAGCCACTACATGATAAAAAATGCCCATGTCATATCCTTAACCAACTTTGCATGGTGAGAGGAACCCTTTAAATTCCTTTTATCTCACACCAAGCATAGATCATGTGTGATTATTAATTTTTGTAAGGGCTTACCCACTCAAACAAGGCATTAAATCTCATTATATGATCATCAGGGTCCTCAATGAAAGACTAAAAAAGGAATTCTATGAGTCCTCACTAAATGAAGTTAAACTGGATGGTAGATATCCCTATAATGACATAAAACTATACATTCCCCGGGAACTCACTCAAGAAGATCACCGTTTTCAGTGTTGGTATCCTACCACCCCTCCATTCAGGAACTATGTGTGGCTTGATTCTTGTCATCTTGTGTTTCACAGTGATGAAAGGATCTCCAATCCTGGGCCCACCTACAACAATTAATGGAAATAATTCACACCTCTGTGTATGTTTTAGACCTATTTATTGTCTTTCCCATTCAATAACTACATGTGACTTGATTATTTTACTCACTGGATACATTGTGATGCCTGTATCTCTAACCCCATTCCCAATCACAACAAATAAGTATAAAAATGCCCCTCTTGTTATATGGGTAAGGCTTACACATGGATCTTTTTTAATAAATATGTGTAGCTTGATTCTTATAACCGTGCGATATGTAGTGACATCCAAAATTCCATTCATGGGCCCAACCACAATATTACCATTTCATGTTGGGGAGAACACATCCTCACTGGATGTTGTTAAAGTATAGATCCCCTTTAGAACTATGTGTAGCTTGATTACATCTATCACAGTATACATAGTGATACTCAGATCTCCCATCATGGGTCCAACTACAACAACTAAAAAAATGAACCCCAATTTCAAAGGGGATTGAGTCATAAAAACTCTATTTGCTTATATACAAGCCGGATCAATGTACAACTTACTCATATATGCAATATATCATGCACAATTTTTTCACATCATTTTCCATGGCCTTACAACATGATGTTAAACTGCATGGAAAAAATCCTCGACACATGCCATTAAAAATGTACAACAAAAACATCATTACTGTGTGATGTTAAACTGCAAGACTTACATCCTAGTTTCATTACATTAAAACTACAAAATTTTATTATTACCATATAATGATAAACAAGAGGAAAATTTTACCTACAACATAATGTTAGACTATAGGGATATAAAAACTTCCCCAATACATGATGGTAAACTATTAAGACCATCACCCATTTTTCATCCCCTATCATAGGACCAGAAGAGCATTAACCCAATAAAACAGAGTATTGGATGCTTTTATCATCTTTTAATGCACCTCAATTTGTTAATAATACTTTATATCTCAAGTTAATCTTGTTACCAACAACATTACATGGCCATTGGAATAAATACTCAGCTTCAAGGGACCCTTTGTTTGTCTATGCATGTACTTATATGGCACCTATATATGTGCCTATGGTAATCAACCAAATGAAACACTCTGCAAAAGGGATTTCTAATCCTTATGAGCCCTGACATCACCATGGAGGATCTCAAAAACTCAGTACGTTCTTAGTCATTCATGGAATGATGGTCTCGTATCAGCACCCCTGACATGAAAATCATGGCCCATGATTTATTAAATTTTCACCTGCTTCCCAGAAGGATGATGGGGTAATCTTGACCATGGGAAAACTAATTAGGATCTTGTGTATCATCCTACATATTAGGTCAATGTGCATGAAAATCTTAAACAACATGCACTATTATTCAAAGTTGTACGACCTTACACTCTAGCCTATAATGGTCCATATTTTAATACCTTAAATTATAGATAATGAGATAGGAAAATTTATAGAATAGAAAAATATAAAGTGAATCCTAATAAAAATTGAAGTCTTTTCACTCTAAACTCTTCATCTCCAATGGTTAGGAAAAAATTTGGGTGTAAATAAGAAAGTACTAAATCTAATAGGGTATACTATTTAGACCTTGTAAAAGCCAAGATTTGATCACTAGAACCTCTGGTTAAAGAAGAATTTAGAGTAATTATTTTTCACATCTCATCTCTATGATAATATGTTTTCTAACCATTAATAAAACATTTATGGTTCTAAAAACCTTCTTGGTTATTACAATTTATACAAATAACCCTTCATGAATTGAGTGACAAGGATCACCATAATCATATATGGACCCTAGAAAGGATACTCTAATTCAATATACCCTTTAATTGACTATTCATGTATGACTATGGCCTTTGCATATGCACCTATGGTCATCAACCAAATGCATCACTCTACAAAAAGGGTTTTCTTATCCTTGTGAGTCCAAAAATCACTGCCATAGAACCCATCAACTTAGTGTGTTTGGGGTCATTCCTAGTATGATTGTCTCATATAATTCTCCTAACCCAAGCACTTTGGACCATGATTTACAATCTCTGTACTATACTATTCAAGAAGATTCAAGATTCTTGATGTTACATCACCATGTTTTATCAATCCATATGGTTCCAGAACCCTTCCTGGATAGCCTTCCTTCATAGCCAAACCCATCATCTAGATGTTTGATTCTTCATGAATCTTTCATGGCCCTTATAAAGAAGTGTATATCATCTTTACATGGACATGATATTGATGAATAAGGAATTTTACCTAAAACCCAATGAAATATTCCCCTTCCAAGAATGAAGCTTCATTCTATGGGAGCCCTGAAAACACTACAATGGAACCTTGAACCTCAAGGCATTACAGGTCATCCATGACATGTCTTCACTATCCCATATTCATGGAATCTAACTTTATGGTTTTGAAGTATCACCCGTACTCCAAATATCCATGTAAATCTTGAATTCCTTGTATTTAACCATAAAATAGTATTTCCCCCAATAAAACATCCATGAACCTTGGAAAAGATCGATGACACCTCTGTCTGGAACGCTACTGATGTATAAGGTATTTGACATACAAACTAGAATAATATCCTCTATAGAGGAAAGGCGATTAGTTCCTCGCGATCCTTGACAAAACCGTGGTAGAATCCAACACCCCAGAGGTTTTTGGGTAATTCTCATCATGTCAGCACCATATTCATTGATCTTCGATCATGTTAGAGATAAAATACTCTAAACTAAAATGATATATGGTTTGATATAATACATCCTCACCAAAGGTGATAAAAGGTCCAAGATAAAATTCCCTAAACTAAAACAATATATGTTCTGAGAAAAATACCTTAAAATAAAATAATATAAGGTTTGAGCTAAAAAATCCTAAACTAAAGCTATATAATTTTTGAGATAAAAGACCCTAAACAACTGCACCAAAAAAATTTAGTCTGTGATAATGAAAACCATATAAAGACCACTATATGGACTTGAAATGAATCAATATATGATCACCAAGTAGATGGGATATGAAAAATAACTAATTATATCCATCTTGGAAATATATTCTACCCAATCATCCTTATACAAATTAGGTGATCTCAAAATAACTGGAATAGATATATAAATGAAGAACCTTATATTAGTGGTCATTCCTGAGAATTTATCAAGAATAATCTATTATAATTAAAACATTTAGTTCCATAAAATTAAGTTTACATGATACAATGAAAATTATTGGTATAATTTGTGGTTCTTATAATATCAAATCAGAAAAATGTAATGCACATAATGAATGAATGAAAAACTTGAAAAAAATACACAGTTAAAAATATCTAATCAATGAAATCATATAATAGGAGGAATCTCTACATATCAGATCCACTCTCATGAACATATGTGTCTGATCATTATTGAAAACATACAACTCTATCACATCATGTGCTCAAAATAATCTTTGAACTCTACAAGACTCTACTCCAATGGGGTAATGGATCATCGAAACTGGTCAACATACTCAGTTTTCATTTCCGCAACTCACTACAACTCCTCCACACCAGAAATGGATTCTAACCCTTTTTTCTACACTGCATCTAGGACTCGATTCTAATCCAATATGGTATTCCCTAATATATAATGTTCATAGTGAAAATGGGATAGTTCTGTTTGAATACAACTATAGTCAAACTTAAGATGGTCAGTTTCAACCTTCCTAGTGTTGACTAATTCTTGGTGATAAGCCACCATTTCTGAATACCATGAATCTTAATTTATAGAATTTTCCCATTTTATTTTCTAAAGATTAGGTCTCAGTAGATACCACCCTCAATTTGAGTTCCCTCTTCTATTCCCTCATATAAATCACCTTCTTTCCCTAGTAATGAAGTGTGAAATAGTCAAAACATTTATAACCAGGTGTGGAAAACATGAATTGAAGATGACCCAATATGTCCTTTAGGTTTTCCAATGAATTTTATGACACTAAAGTACAAATATCAACCACATTTTTCACTACATCGACTGATAATGTGATTCAGACATGGGGACATTATACAGGTTTACCATGGGGACATCACTATATTTTGCGACTAAGTCACCGAAATTATGAGTCTTTCTCATAGTTCTTATCGTTAAGGGAAGAGATCCAACAACTACATTGGTTGATCAAATCATAGGAAATCCCAAGAAATAGGGACTAGAGCCTCTGATCTTTTGGGGAAAGACACTACAATAAGAGGCATAGAGGTTTATCATTCATGGGATAAATAATACATTATCACTAGGTAATCATAAAATATGACCAATGATATAAAAATACCATTATAATTTGAGCCACATGAAACATCCACTACCCTTACCCCATCTTTTCATGAATATGTTACTCATTTGTGTGATGAGTGTCGCTATTTCACTTCTAGTTCTTTTTTCAAAGATGTGGTTCACTCACCACCATTGAGGACTGCATGAAACTAATATAATATCGGGCGATATGAAACAAATAATCAAAGTGTACAGTATTAAATAATTATTCTCCTTATCCAAATCTATCTTACATAAAGGCTAACATAATAAATAAATATATTCTTATGTCAGTATCCTCAATAAGTGTGAAAAACCACATCAGATCAAGTGGTGTGGTCACTAAGATATCTTTAGCAGGCAACATGCATGATTGAGTCGACACCTAAACCATATCAACTTATTGATGGGTCGGGCTTGAAAATTAAGGGGATTCCAAAGCAACCACTTCTCACCTACATCCTCATAAGTAGATATGTTATCTTACAATAGTGTTTAGAGGGGACCTGTACATTTTTGAAAAATTAAGATGTGTTTCCATAATAATAGAAAACAAGAAAAGAGTGATGTTCCACACTTACTTAAGGATTATAGGGGAGATAGACCTATAAATTCAAATCAATTAATTTTACTCTTCCTTTATAGGGAAGCATCTTCGAAATGTGATAAGAATAAATTCATTGTTCTAGGAGTGGAAATCATCACCCTTATCTAGGCCAACTGACCCGGGGATTCATCATCATTGGCCCTGGGTCAATGTCAATATAAGGACCCGGCCATATACATAATCTTGCGTTTAGTTAAGAAAACACTTACTTTTCCATTGAAGATGTTTTCAAGTTTATATATTTAGAGAATTAGGACAAAAAATTCATAAAATTACACATTGTTATAGAGTGGATACCATAAAAACAGTTGCCAAAAAACATTAAAACTTAAAACAAGACTCCTTGACAATTCTTCACCATTTAACGTGTCTTTATTCCTTGTGTTATACATCCATTAACATGTAAAAAATCATTTAAAAACTTGGGATGATCACAAAGATCAGTAAGGGATGAAAAATGAAGGAAAGATCACAGTAGTCCATGAATACTTGTAATGTATGAACTCATTTTCAAAATAAATTCTTGTCACCCATATATACTTACTTTGTGTAACATGGGATTTACACAAGATCCACAAAAAACATGAGAACATAAATATAATTGTAAAGGTATCTTGGGGAATTACTTACATAATCTTGTAACCATTCTTGGATACCTTATAATCTTTACACAGGATCCACACAAAAAATGAGATCATAATTATAATCATAAAGGTATCTTGGGGAATTACTTACATAATCTTGTAACCATTCTTGTCTACCTTATAATCTGTAACCCTCACAGCTACCTTACTTTGTGTGACCATCGCAGTTACACTTGGAGTAATCATACGACTGACCTCCAACTTACTCATACCAAATGCATTGGAGGGAAATATAGGTCCTACCCTTCGTTATAAATAATTACCAAGAACCAAAAAATAATCATACAACATGAATAATTCCATAAAAACATTAATTTGAAATTTCGTAAAACCAATTTTAAAAAGAGGATTTTTAAAGAAAACCCCCTTATAAATATCATACAATTGAAGATAGACTTAATAGAGTGGATGGAGTATGTATATATACTATAAATACACTTAATGAAACAAAATAAAAATAGAACCTATCACACAAACAATTTAAATATCACATGAATAATGAAGTAGAAGGTCAACCCAAAGAATGGAAATCGGGTTAAGAATTCCCTTACCTCAGGTTTGTCTTACTTAGAACTTGTTTAAACCTCCTATATAGTGGTTAAAATAGTGTTATTAATATTTTAAAGAAACAAGTTCATTTTTATAACATCTTATATGATCATTTAATAACATCTTTTCAACCTTAATTGTTAGTATTTTTCCCCTTGCACTGTTTTTGGTTGAATTCATTACATGATTTCTATGATTGGTTCATGGTGGAAATTCTTGTTGATTGGAAGTGAAACTCCACAATTGGGATGGAGTAGTATTTTCATATAAAAATTAACATAAATTATTCTATTTATCATTTTGAATTCTTACATGAGGATGATTCATAAGTTAGAACAGTAATGATGTTCATTTAGATCCTTTTAGTGGTTCTTTGATAATAACAACCTCGTTTTGTCTTATAAATTAAGACCATGAGTACAAAAGAATTAAAGAACTATAGGTGAGTAATAAAATATATATTATAATCTGTTTCAACCATATAAATGGTTTCATGACCATACTTTAAATAATTAATAGAAATTGAAATCACATCGTCCACGATGTTGGTAATTCGACACAAACGGAAAATGTTTTTATTCTTTAAATAAGTGGGAGAGGAGAAGAACAATGATGAGTAATTATTCATAAAAACGATAAAATACAGAGTATACATGATTTCTGGAGAATTCATGCCTCTTGGGTAAGTATATATGAATAAAGAATAAGAAAGGAACTCAAAATAAAAGAAAAAGTGAGAAATCTCTTATAAAAATTCGACAGCCTAATGGCTACACAACATGGTTTTAGAAAATATTAAAAAGATAGGGGAAAAGGGTCACCCATATAGAAATGAGTCATAACATAGAGAAGATCAAGAATAAGAAGGAAATAAAAACATGGTATGGAAACTTGAAAGTTATACCTCATAAAATAGAACTTGAAAGGAAAAAGAAAGAAATTGGGAATTTCTTTACCTTGTAGAGTAACCCTTAGAACTTCAATTTTAGGACCTTGGGGGATTGAGGAAACCTTGGGAGGACTAATATGAAGG
Organism: Viscum album; assembly: GCA_963277665.1. Taxonomy (NCBI): domain Eukaryota; kingdom Viridiplantae; phylum Streptophyta; class Magnoliopsida; order Santalales; family Viscaceae; genus Viscum; species Viscum album. The sequence continues at coordinate 133,668,557 of OY728150.1, forward strand.
TAAGGAGGCCATAGATTCATTTAGGGAGAATTGGGAATGAATTCAATGAAGGTAAGAGTTAGAATTTATAAGAAAAGTGAGGGATTATTTTAATAACTTTCAAGGGACACCTCATGAGTGGTATTTACAAAACCAAGGGCTTGCCCATGGTATTTTCCCATGGTATAATCCACTTGGGACACCTAAAATATTATTTAAATATTCACAAGTCGGCCAGATTTATGACATAATTATTATATCATTAATGATATCATTAATACACCAAAACTAAAAAGTGTATTTTTTACTATTCAACGAAAAATCAACTATTTTAGAAAAATTCCCAAAATTCACCCTAACCATTTATCGAAGTGTAGATTTGAAAAATGAATTCAATTTTTTGAAAATAATTTTCTAAATATTATTAATTTAATTTTTAAATAAAATCATACTTATTTAAAAAATTTACAATTCTAATTCTGTAACTACTTCTATATCACAATGAAAAATTAACCTAGATGCTATTATCTTAAAGACTTAATAAAATAAAATAATAAAAAAATTTTACTATTCATTATGGTCATATTACTATTCATAAGGGTATGTTACTATTCATACAAAAAACATGTTGGTTCCAATAGACTCCAAATAACACACTGAACTCAATTGTAGATGATAGTTTCTTGAAATTCAGAACATAAAAGTAAAAAAATGTTATGTTTTAAAGGATAATTAAAAATATATATTTAAAACAATGTTCCATGAATTTTTATTTATTTTTAGAAAAACATGGGGTGTTACATTATCCCCACCTTCTTGGAATTGTGTCCTCGCAATTTTATTTACTTATTAATCAACTGAGGGTTTTTTCCCTCATAGCATTTTCAGACTCCCATGTTGCTTCTTCAACCATGTGGTTTCTCCAAAAAACCTTTACCTGGTGGATTACTGTATTCCGCAATACCTGTTCTCTTTGATCATGAATCTGAACTGGTTTCTCTTCATAAGAAAGGTTCTCTTCCAACTGAACTGCTTCTGGGCCCAAGACATGTGATGAATCTGGCACATACTTTCTCAACATCAAAACATGGAAAACATTGTGTACCTGAAACAAACTCGGAGGCAAAGCTACGCGGTATGCAACTATTACAACTTTTTCCATGATTTCAAAAGGACCAATGAACCGTGGACTTATCTTTCCTTTATTACCGAAACACATCACACTTTTCCAAGGAGAGAATTTAAGGGAATCATGGTCACCTACCTTGAAAGAGAAGTCTTTCCTTCTGTTATCTACATAACCTTTCTGCCTACTCTGAGCTGTCCCCATGTGCTACTGGATCATCCACACTTTCTCAGCCACTTCTTCAACTAATTTTGGCCCCATCAACTTTCTTTCACCGAATTCATCCCAAAATAATGGAGTCTGACACCTCTTTCCATACAAGGCCTCAAAAGGTTCCATCTGAATACTGGAATGAAAACTGTTATTATAAGAAAACTCAACTAATCAAAGATGCTGATCCCAACTTCCCTGATAGTCCATTGAACAAGATCGAATCATATCATCCAAAGTTTGAATAGTTCGTTCTGACTTCCCATCTGATTGAGGATGAAAAGATGTAATGAAATTTAACTCTATGCCCAACGACTTCTGAAGTCCCTTCAAAAAGTTAGAAATGAACCTGGGATCTCGGTCGGATACAATGGAAAGAAGAACTCCATGTAACCTGCCAATCACCTTGAGGTACAATCTAGAAAGCTGATCCAAAGACATTGTATCTCAAATTGATAGAAAATGTGCAGAGTTTGTTAGACGAGCAACAATAACCCAAATAGAATTGTTACCTCGAGAAGTCTTTGGTAGTCCCACCACAAATTCCATGGATACATTCTCCCATTTCCACTCTGGCACTGGAAAAGGCTGAAGCATCCCATTCAGTAACTACCACTCTGCTTTAACCAGTTGAAACTTCAAAAATTTCATGGTAAAATAAGCTATATCCCTTTTCATTCCATCCCACTAGTAATACACCCGAATGTCTCTATACATCTTAGAACTTCCAGGATGAAAAAAAATTGAGAAATGTGAGATTCGCACAACAAATCTTTCTTCAACTAAGAATTTTTAGGCAAACACAACCTTTTTCCAAATCTTAAAACATAATATTTATTAAGATTAAATTCTATCAACTTACCCATTTTAACCAATTCTACCTTTTTCTGTTGCTCACAATCTTCCATTTTCACCTGCTTAATTATGTCTGACAATGAAAACTGCACTGAAACCTGAAACAAAATAGATGTATTCCCTGCACCAACAACTTCTATGACAAAATTCATCAAATCATTAATCAAGGGATCATGTTCCAAATGTAGCATGATTAATGATGCATGATGTTTTCGACTTAAGGCATCTGCCACTTTGTTTTCTTTCCTAGGATGGTAAATGATCATGCAGTCATAATCCTTTATAAGTTCTAGACATCTTCTCTACCTCATGTTTAATTTATTCTGAGTGAATATATACTATAGACTTTTATGGTCAGAATATATTTGACATTTGGTTCCGTATAGATGATGCCTTCAAATTTTCAAAGAAAAAACCACAGCTTCCAATTCTAAATCATGTGTGGGATAATTTATCTCATGTGGTTTAAGTTGTCTCGAAGCATAGGAAATTACTTGATCATTCTGCATCAAAACACAACCAAGTCCCTTCAAATAAGCATCAATGTAGATGACAAACTCACCATTTCGGTAAGGTAAGGCCAAAACTGGAGCATTCACCAATATCTTCTTCAGTTCCTGAAAAAAACATCACATTCCTCTATCCAAAAAAATTTAACCCCTTTCCATGTTAAGTTAGTTATCGGGATAGAGAACCGTTCAATGTTCTTAACAAGCCGTTGGTAATAATTTTCTAAGCCCAGAAAACTATGAATCTCTATAACATTTGTGCGCCTTGGACATTCATCAACTCCTTTTGTTTTGGCAGGATCAACTGTTATTCCATCCTTATTTACAATGTGCCCAAGAAAAGAAATCTATTGCAACCAAAAATCACACTTGCTTAATTTTCTGTATTGTTTCTTTTCTTTTAATGTTTTTAAAACAACCCTTAGATGTTTTTCATGCTCCTCTTTTTTTAGAAAATACCATAATTTCATCAATAAATACAACCACAAACTTATCCAAGAACTCATGAAATACTCTATTCATTAGATTCATGAATACAACAGGTGCATTAGTTAATCCAAATGGAATAACAACAAATTCATATTGCCCATATCTAGTACGAAAGGCTGTTTTTGGGATGTCATCTTCCTTCACCTTCAGCTGATGGTATCCGGATCTCAAGTCAATCTTGGAAAAGTACTGAGTTCCCTAGAGCTGATCAAACAAGTCATCAATATGAGGAAAAGGATACTTGTATTTAACAGTGATGTAATTCAAAGCTCTGTAATCAATGCAAAGTCCCATGGAACCATCTTTCTTTTTAACAAAAAAATATGGGCTCCCCATGGTGAAGTTCAAGGACGAATGAATCCTTTATCAAGAAAATCCTGCAACTGATGTTTCAATTCAAGACGTTCTGTTGGAGCCATACGATATGGGGGTTTTGAAATTATCTTAGCATCAGGAACTAAGTCAATTCTGAATTCAACTTCTCGATCAGGTATAACACTGGGTAACTCATCAGAAAAAACATCAAGTTATTCATTTACCACCAACACATCATTATTTTGAATAGTTCCCTTGTTTTCAACAATATGAGCAAGACAACTTTAATTTCAATATTTCAATAGTTTCTTAGCTTCCTAATATGTTATCAATTGTATGGGTTCATTCTTGTATAAAAACTGAAACTCTTTCTAAAAAACAACTTCTTTAGATCTACATCCAATATTAGCATGATAATCAGAATGTCAGTCCATTCCCAGAATAACATCAAACTCAACTAAGGGTAAAACAACAAGGTTTCTAGGTAACGTCTTTCTATAGACCATAATAGAAACATTCTTATAATTCATATTTGCTATAACATTTCCCCCTGGTGTTTTAACAACAAGTTCAAGTCTCATTTTTTGAGGTGATATTTCCAATTTACCAAAAAATTTCTTAGAGATGAAGGAATGTTTTAAGGACCAATAGGGGCCTATATACCATGAGAGGGAGGGTGAATCAGGGTATGGATATTCTTTTTCAAAGTTCTTCCTGCCCCGCTAGATCTTGACCTCTTTGTTACAAGGGTTACTTCTTTTGCACTTGTGTGTATGTTATGATCACTTAATTTCTTCTTTATCTGATGATGATGCTTTAAATGAAATGTGGGAAAATTAGTAGACAGACGCAGAGATTTTTACTTGGTTCACCCTCACTGGGCTACGTCCAAGGAGCATACACTGACAGGTTGCCGGTCGTACCAAATTCCACTAATCATCACTAGATGTGGACACAAAGTTCAGGCTAGATCACTTCTATGCCCAGACTCACTGCCTTTATAATGTTTAGGGTCAGCTCACTGTTTTCCCAAGGGTCACTCCCAGTTTCTCTCTCTCTGGCTCACTGACGGTGGAGAGGATCACCTTCTTTCTCTTTCTAAGCTCACTGCTCTAGAAGGGAATCCACTCACAATTTATAGACCTGTAGGTCTCTTCAATTGCATGAATAAATGCATCCTCAACTGTTCATAGATGCTCTGATATAGTCCAAATTTCATCCACTGATGAATACCACTTTTCCTCTTAACCAATGTGCAATTCCTTTGGAAACACCTTCGCAAAGCACCCTACTTCGCGAGGCTCCCAATTTCGTGAAGCTCAAACAAACCTTCGCGAAGCTCCTATCTTTTCGCGAAGCACTTTCGTGAAGCTCAATCCGTCGCAAAGAAACGTCCTTCACGAAGCTTACTAAGCCAACGTGGAGCTCACATGTTTCGCGGAGCTACAATAGCCATCGCGAAGCTCCTCTTTCGCGAAGCACACTGGCTCCGCGAACCACCTTCACAAAACGAGAGCAAATGATCTTCTCTGAAAATTCTCTCTACTTCTCTCGAGGGGGTCGGCCTCTATTTATAGGTGATTCCACTAACCCTCCAACTTTTCGCATGAAGTCATTGCCATGTCATCTCAAATCGTGAGGCTCCGAAGTTTCTGCCGAAATTCTGTCCAAATCACGAAGCACCTCGGCAATTTTAGGATCGCGGAGCTCCTCGTAATCACGGAGCATCACCGTCAACATTATTTCTCACCTTCGCCGTAAAGCTCCCTCGCAAAGCCCTTCACCGCTGCGATGCACTTCAACTCTACTGTTCGCGAAGCTTTGACGTAATCGCGAAGCATCACCGCCTCCATTTTTTCTGATCTTCTCGAAATCCAATCCATGCATCCTCTCTTCGTGAAACTCATGCCTTTTCCATATAAAAATATGATCTTCATGGAGATCCTATTTTCGCGATGTTCACCAAACTTCCAAATTTTGGACCCCAAAAATTTGGCAAACACTGGGAAACGGCGCCACCTTGTACTGCTCTTTTGTACTGCCTCCAGATCATCCTTTCCATTGTCATCGTTCTTTGTCAACATGGATTGTCAACAACTTCTAGGGAACTCGACAATTATCCATGGAAACCTAATTTGTCAACAAACACAATCAACCCAAAAATACTGCAATGTTACCTTGAGGGATTTTTTCCCAACAATCTCCCCCTTTGGGTTTGTTGACAACTCTTCACAACTCTACTCAGAATGATTTTCTGCACTTTGATTCCTCACTGAGTCTTCTTCTAGCCACTACCACCATTCGCCTCTTGCGATTATGATAGAATTCAAGGAATCACTTAACACGTACTCTAAGACCACATGAGCAATGCTCGGCATGAGAAACAAGAGTAGTATGAAAAGTTCCTCAATGAATCAATTCATGTCAAACACCAATTGTCGATTACAACCTGATACCAATTCATAAATTGATACCAATTGTTGAACCACACTGATTCCAGTTGGTGATAGCTGGAAACCTTCTCACACTATTCCAACACCACTGTTTTGCTTTTATCATGATCCTCAGATGTCGTGATTTCTATGCTTTGATCGATCACTTCTAGCATCGTCAGATTTAATACTCTCCCCTTTCTCATTTCTCCCCCTATATGGCTGCTCCACGAGTCAACTTCTCCCCGTATCCGTCATGATCTCTCAAATAGCCACACTTTCTCCCCCTTGAACAATCACTATTTTCTCCCCCTTTGTCAGCGAACCCAAAGGTCACCCCTTTGCAGTCTGTAACAGAGTTGAGAACACATCAGCAGACCAGGGAAAAAACACATCTTACCTCAGGGAGAGGGGGGGGGGGGTTCCACATCCACACTATGTCAAGTGTAGGGAGTCGACTGAACTCCCAGAGCCAGTCGATGCCTTTCAAATGCTTCCTTGGGTAAGGCCTTTGTCAGAATTTCAGCAACCTGTAGCTCTGTAGGCACATACTCCAACTTCACAATTCCCTGCTCAACCTTCTCCTTGATAAAATGATACTTTATCTCAATGTGCTTTGTCCTTGAGTGATGGACGGGATTTTTGCTGAGATTCATAGCACTTGAGTTATCGCACTGGATTCTGATCAGAGACTTCACCGCAACTCCCATATCTTCAAGCTGCTGCTTCATCCATAATAACTGTGTACACGCTTGAGTGGCCACAATATACTCAACTTCCACGGTTCTCAACAAAATGCAATCTTGCTTCTTGTTTAGCCAAGAAATACACAATCCACCAAGATATAATTCACCACCTGACGTTGATTTTCTATCATCCGCTGAACCGGCCTAATCTACATCAGTATATCCCAATAATTCTGACTGAGATTTTCCATTATATGTCAAGCCGAAATCCACTGTGCCCTTGATATACCGAAGTATTATTTTCACTGCATGCATGTGTATTTCCTTGGGATTACTCTGATATCTCGCTACTTGGAATGTGGCGAATACAATTTCAGGCTTTGTTGCGGTCAAGTACAGCAAACTAATGATAATTTGCCTGTCTTTTTAGTTTAATTAACTGCCCTGCCACTGTCATCTTTTGATGATTTCATCCGAGTAGAAACCAGAGACTTCTTCTCCTTGGAATCTTCAATTCCAAATCTAATTTCGAAACCTCCTTTGCATATTTGGATTGAGAAATGAATGTGTTATTCCTGCCTTGTGTAACCTATAAACCAAGGAAAAACATTAACTCACTAATCATAGACATTTCGAACTCATGTTTCATGAATTCAGAATATTATCTCCACTATGCTTCATCTGATCTTCCAAATATTATGTCTTCTTCCTTGACCAGCCTCATCATCCTTTTATTACTATTGTTGTTGAAATAAATATTGTAATCAAATCCCCCACGCTGAAAACCAATCTTCTTAAAATACTGATATAGCCTTAAGTACCATGCTCTTGGTGCTTGTTTCAGCCAATATAACGCCTTATTTAGCCTGAAAACATTGTTATCATCCTCATGAATGAGAAAACCATCTGGCTGCTCAATGTACACCTCTTCTTCTAGAAACCCATTTAGAAATGCAGTCTTGACATCCATCTGGAACACTTTGAACTTTCTTTTCACTGAAATGGCTAGGAATAATCTGATTGTCTCTAGCCTTGCAACCGGTGCAAATGTCTCATCAATATCTAAAACCTAAATCTGGGAGTATCCCTTGCACACTAGTCGTGCTTTGTTCCGAATCACTGTGGCATCTTCATTTATCTTGTTGTGATAGACCCATTTAGTCCCGAGGAAATTCTTGTCTGATGGGCTCAAAATAATCTCCCATGTCTGGTTCTTCTCAATCTGATCAAGCTCTTCATTCATAGCCTGAACCCAGTTTTCATCTTCAGTTGCATCAGCAATGCATTTCGGCTCAACCTGTGATAGTAATGATGTCTGTTGCAGTGATTTCATTCTTCTTGTCTGAACTGGAGCTCACTGATCACTAATGATATTCTATCTATCAGTTTCATCTCAACTCTTTGGCTTCCTTGTAGACACATACTTGACACTTTCTTGTTCATCATTAGTGTCTTCTTATGAATCAGCATCAGCCACTTCTTCTCCCTCTGTGTTGCTTTCTTTCTCAATACTTTTTCCAGGAAACTGTTCACTGACTCATTTTTCAGTGGCTTCATTTCTTTCAGCTACTTTTCTCTGTGTCATTGTTCAATGACATCATTTCTTTAAACATCTTCTCTCATATTTTTGTTGACACACCTTAGATTTTCTCTCGCATCTTCTTGGTATCCTGAAAGCAGTCAGCTGATACCACATTGTTAGAACAAAATAGATAATCATGAAAACCTATGTGTTACTGCTTTTCCACCAATCATTCTTCATGAGCATAAACATTCATCCTTCATATAATATTGAGATCATGCATCTGATTAGGATATAGAATGCTCCCCCTGTATTATGCAACTCTTCCAGTTGTTAGGCCCAACAGTTTAGACCCATAACTAGTCTTTTCCTCCTGCATCATTTGTTCCCATATTCCACTCAGAGTTGAGCCATTAACAAAATCTCTAAGCCTACTGAGTTTAAAATCAGTGTAGGAAACAAGAGACAAAGTTAATAACACAATCACATTCTATTGTGCTATGCTTATCCCTTTATTCTTCAACTCTGGTACCTGATTTGAATCAATTGAAATTATAGAGCATATCACATCTCCATTTCGCATCCTTAGATTCCACTTCCCCTTGGATTATATCTCCCTAAAACCTGAAACACATGAATCATCAGTTAATAACATTTATATTCATAGGGAGAGGGGTTATTTCTCGAATCCTCAAGATGAGGGTATTGGTTGATCCTGATGGGTCAACCCTTTGATTCTTTCTTGGAGTGCATCACACTCCTTTCTTGCTTCTTCCAGCTGCTTGGCCAAATTCAAATGCTCTTGCCATATGACTAAGCATTCATTACCCACATGCTGAGCCTTTTTCTGATATGTAGATTCTGTAGGCCTGACCTTTCTCATTACTTGGGGTATAGACCCACTAGTACACATTTACTTCATTGAGGTTCTTCCAAAATTCCATTTTCCTTGATTATTTCTCTGAGTAGGAATCTTTTTTCTTGTCATCTTCCCTTGCTTCTTCCACCATTGCAGGGATCTTGAACCTTCCTCTTTTTTTCGCCGTGGAACATGACAAGCGAATTTTTAATTACATTCTTTGTTCATATTTCTTTTATCAGATGTCTGAGTCACCACACTCTTTTTCACTGGTGGTGAGTCCTCCATTAAATGTTTATTATTATTTATCACAACTGGAGTAGATCTCCCCTTAATCTTCTATGTTTGTTCACATTCTCTTCTTGAGAGCTGTTGTGAGTATGACAGAGGAGGTGACTGATACACCTTTCTTTCATCTCTATGTGACTCCCTTGAGGCTCTAAGCCTATTCTTCACCTTACCATGTTGTCTCCCAGTGTAGAATTTCTCATTATTCATCACTGGAGTCAAGAATCTATTTTCGAGTTCCTTTTCCTTCCTTGCATTCTTCTTGCTACAATTTCTTTCCAAATGCCCATAATTTGAAGATATAAAACATTCTCCATCAAAGGCATACCTCGTTTCGTCATTTCTATGTTGAGATTCTGATACACATTGAGTTCTTCTTCTGACACGAGGCTCTTGAGCTTCCTGACACATACTCATGGTGTGTCCCATTCTTCCACAGTAATAGCATCTAACAGATGCTTTCCTCTGAGAAACTCTTCTCTCTGATTTATCATGATGCTTCTTCTTATTCTAAAATTCATAAAGGTTTCTGTTTTCACTGCCTAAAATTTATTCCAGAGCCTCTGAACAGAATCCTGACGTGTGACCATGAATCCCTCAGAAATAGCACATGTCGTCACTTATTATTGTAACTGACCTCTTTGGCCTATCTCCAGCACCTACAGGGTTTTCTCTACTCCTGGAACTGTTCACGGCTCTCTTCTTATCATGCATGGGAGGTGATTCATCAAATCCAATACCAGCTTTTCTGAAACTTGCTGGTCTTTGAGCTAAGAAAATATTCTGTTGTTTCTCTTCAGAAATATCATATATGTTCTTCCTTTTATCATCACTTGTCGAAGGATGATCAAATAGAAAGTGTAAGGAATCCTTCATTTTTGGTATTCATTTAGCATTGGATTTCTTCACTTCCTTCTTTACTGATTCTAGCTCTTCTTCCAAATTCTGAATCTTCATATCACTTGATTTAAGTAAGGCATTGAATTCCCTTTTGAGATTATTTCCACGACTCATATCATCTCCCAATTCTTGTGTGAGCTTTTCTACCATACCACTTTGCTCCTTTACTTTCAATTTTTCTTGAGAAACAGAATCAGAGATAGATTCATTCTCTTGTTGGAGCCTTTGATTCTTTTGAACTTGTTCAGACAACTATGTAGCTAGATCATCATTTCTGGCTTTGAGATTCTGAATTTCATCTGTGTTCAGATTCTTTCCCTTGACATCAGCTTTTGATTTTTCAACCTTTGCCGATCTCTTTCGCAGTTCTTCATCTTGAGAATCATTTTTCTCCCTTAGATCAGTAGCTACGTCAATAAGCCTTTGATTCAAACTTCTTAGCTTGTTGATCTCAGTTTCCAGTGCTTGGATCCGAATATCGTTAGATTTAATTTCATCAGTGTTTCTAACATCACTTGAAATATCAGTTTCATTGATACACTTGACTTGATCTTTCACTTTTTTATTCAATCCATCGATCTCCCTTTTCTGTTCTTCAATCTTAAGCTGATACTCACTAACTGATTCTGAGTTCTCTCGTGTTGATAACTTGAGTTTCTCAATTTCTTCCATCAACTCAGACTTCTCTTCTTCCTGCTGTTGCATATAGAGTTTGGAATCATGAACAACTTTGTTAGATTTTTTTTGTTTTATCTCTCCAAATATCTATCTCCTCAAGAGCAGCCTGTAACTCAGCTCGCATATCAATTCTTCCTTCAATTTATTCTTCTGTTTCAGTATCACTCTGATGCTCATGTACTTCACTCATTGCAACATCATGATTGAGTGAATCAATCTTTTCCCTATCAGATTCATCAAGACCTTCCTTTAGTAAACTGTTTGATTCTTTTAGTTGAATCACACTTTTTCCAAAAACACTTCCACACTGATGGAAATTACCAGACTTCTGATTCTTCTTTGATGCTTTTCCTTTTCCCATATCAGATTGTGATAAGAGAAAATTGTATCTTCAACCACACAAATCGACTACACCAAGTCGAAGAAAACAAATCTGATAAAAGAAACCTATCCCTCTGATACCAATTGTTAGGACCAATAGGTGCCTATATACCCTGAGAGGGGGGGTGAATTAGGGTATGAATATTCTTTTTCAAAGTTCTTCCTACCCCACTGGATATTGACCTCTTTGTTACAAGGGTCACTTTGTTTGCACTTGTGTGTATGTTATGATCACTTAATTTATTCTTTATCTGATGATGATGCTTTAAATGCAATGTGGGAAAATTAACAGGCAGATGCAGAGATTTTTACTTAGTTCACCCTCACTGGGCTACGTCCAAGGAGCATACGCCGATAGGTTGCCGGTCGTACCAAATTCCACTAATCATTACTAGATGTGGATACAAAGTTTGGGATATATCACTTATATGCCTAGGCTCACTGCCTTTACAATGTTTAGGGTCAGCTCACTACTTTCTGAAGGGTCACTCCATGTTTCTCTCTCTCTGGATCACTGCCGGTGGAGAGGATCACCTTCTTTCTCTTCCTAAGTTCACTGCTCTAGAAGGGAATCCACTCACAGTTTATAGACCTGTAGGTCTTCCACTTGCATGAATAAAGGCATCTTCAACTGTTCATGGATGCTCTGATATAGTCCAACTTTCATCCACTGATGAATACCACTTTGCCTCTTAACCACCGGGCAATTCTTTTGGAAACACCTTTGCAAAGCACCCTACTTCGCAAGGCTCCCAATTTCACGAAGCTCAAACAAACCTTCATGAAGCTCCTGTCTTTTCGCGAAGCACTTTCGCGAAGCTCAAGCCGTCAAAAAGCAATGTCCTTCGCGAAGCTTACTAATCCAATGCGGAGATCACATGTTTCGCGGAGCTACAATAGCCACCGCGAAGCTCCTCTTTCGCGAAGCACACTGGCTCCGCGAACCACCTTCACAAAACGAGAGAAAATGATCTTCTCTGAAAATTCTCTCTACTTCTCTCGAGGGGGTCGACCTCTATTTATATGCGATTCCACCGACCCTCCAACTTTCCTCGTGAAGTCAACGCCACGTCATCTCAAATCGTGAAGCTCCGAAGTTTCTGCCGAAATTCTGTCCAAATCGTGAAGCACCTCGGTAATTTTCGGATCGCGGAGCTCCTTGTAATCACGGAGCATCACCATCAACATTATTTCGCGCCTTCGCTGCGAAGCTCCCTCGCAAAGCCCTTCACTACCATGATGCACTTCAACTCTGCCGTTCGTGAAGCTTTGACGTAATCGTGAAGCATCACCACCTCCATTTTTTCTGATCTTCTATAAATCCAATCCATGCATCCTCTCTTCGTGAAACTCATGCCTTTGCCATATAAAAATATGATCTTCATGGAAATCCTATTTTCACGATGCTCACCAAACTCCCAAATTTTGGACCCCAAAAATTTGGCAAACACTGGGAAACGGCGCCACCTTGTACTGCTCTTTTGTACCACCTCCAGATCATCCTTTCCTTTGTCATCGTTCTTTTTCAACATGGATTGTCAACAACTTCTCGGGAACTCGACAATTCTCCATGGAAACCTGCTTTGTCAACAAACACAATCAACCCAAAAATACTGCAATGTTACCTTGAGGGATTTTTTCCCAACAAATGTGTAGACCCCATATCAAACAAAACTTTAGCAAAATCTAAGTGAACAAACAAAGTACCTGATACAACTTCATTGGATGACCCAAAATCTGTCGACGTAGTCGCAAAGGATCTCACTACACCTTTCTGTTTGTAGTCTAGATTCTTTGCATCCTTCAGATCTCTCTTTGGGCAAATATTTACATAATGACCCATCTCACCACATTTAAAACACTTTACAGTCTGCTTATCAGGATTAGTATTTGGATCATTTTCATTACAATCTCGTGCCATATGTCCAAACTTACCACATTTAAAACACTTCCCAGTTCTTCTAGACATTCCCCAGGGTGTTTCTTGCCACACTTTTCACAAACTGGATATTGGATTTTCGTACCATCAGATTTCTTTGGTTGATTCTTACCCATTACATGCCAACTTGACCTCTTCTTCTCTTTGTTTCCAAAATGCACATGATCATCAACAAACTCCATCAATACCCTCTCAGCACATTGTACAAGTTTCTCATAACTTTTGAATACATGAGAGGCCAACACCCTTCGATAACTTGGCTTCAATCCTGAGTAAAAGTGGTTGATTTTTCTATCAAGATCCAGAATAAGATTTGGAGCATACCTCACTAGTTGGGTGAAGTTCACTTCATACACATCCACGGAGTCTTCCTCCTTCTGTTTCAATTCATGGAATTTATTCTCCATTATAAGTCTCACCACCTTAAAAAAATATTTTTCAAGGAAAATACTTTTAAATTCATCCCACTCTAAGTCATAAAAATCCTCTCTACCCCTGATATTCCTTATCAATGACCACTACTGATCAGATTCCCCTTCAAAAAGAAAAATGGAAAGACTTACCTTTTGATTGTCTGAACATCCCATAACATAGAATATCTTTTCAAGGGCTTTGATCAATCCTTCAGCAGCTACTGGGTCAGAAGATCCATTGAATGTAGGAGGATGTTGTCTCATACAATGTTCCACTATAGTTATGTTCCGTTGTGGTACCTCTATTGGTTCTCTTGAATGGATTCCACCACCATTTATTGCCTGCGTTAGCTAATCCATTTCTGTCACAAACTGCTCAGTCCCAATCCCCACCATTCTGGGCTGTAATTCCAGAAGGGTGTCATTCTATCAGTGCCTCTCCTCCTCAGCATCATTGTTCCTTCTGTGGACAGCCATTCTGAACCAACATGTCTTAGATAAAGCAACCTGGTAATCTTTAAATGCTATAACATTTCAAATAAAACATAGAGTGAAAATCATTTATGGTATTGTATTAACAGCACCCTAACCCCAAAAGTTATCTAAACCTCCCTCTGATACCATGTAACGACCCGAAATTTTGAATAAATCTTGTTTCCTAATTTTATGTTTTATTTTATTTTATTTTTATACTCAACAAAAATGTTTCATTTGATAACATGAGTATAATTAAAATGAGACCGTTGGGTTTTGACTGGTATATGACCATTGGTCAATATGACCGCTGGAAACTAAACGTTTTGATTATTGTCTCTAAATAAAATTAATCTTGGTTAATTATTATAGAAAGAAGATTCGATGGCCTCACCCAGTAGTCTTGGACCGATCGAAGCCCATCTAACAGAACTTGGGAAGGAGGTAGCACCACTGGGCTTTGCTCTGGACCAAACCCAAGCCGAACTTCATCGTGTGAAGTTAGAACGGAATCGCCTTCACGAGAAGTTCAAATTGATAGAAATTACTACTCGTGCAATGTTGGCCGAGCATCCCTCAGATTCTCTCACCTTAGCACACCTTGCACTTAGGTCCTATGCTGGTGTGATAAGGGGCTATGTAAGGAGACTGTAACTGCCCTATGTAATCCTTTGTTTTAAATAAAAATTTCAATTTCTTCTTATGATGAAGTTTATGAATTTTCAAATGACCAGATAAATATAGTATGCATATTTTTGGTGAATTTTAGAGAAAGGATAATTTTTTAAAAAAAAATGTTTATGTAAACCTCAAATAATTAAAAATGTGTAATGATAATAAAAAAATGGTCTTCTATAATTATGTTCAGTATGAAATTTAGAGTCTAATAAGATCAACTTGATTTTTGATGAATAGTAAATTATGAATAGTGATTTTATGCTTAGGATTAGTAATGTGTCCAAATGGATTAATAATCTCACTTAAAGAAAGTATTAATATAATCTGGGCACCTTGATTAAGTAATGTGATTCAATAAAATAGTTAAATAATGGTTTCATAAATTATTATTCAAGTTTTAGTTTTTTTGGGGGAATAGTGTTTTCTTAATTAAAAATTAAATTAAAAATATTTAGAAATATATTTTTATAAAATGGATTTTATTTTTGAACTTAGAGCACCGATATTATGTTATGGTAATTTTTGGGATTTTTTCTGAACAAATGAATTTTTGGTGAATAGTGTTTTTATTTAAAAATTAAATTAAAAATATTTAGAAAATTATTTTTATAAAATGGTGTTCATTTTTGAAATTAGAGCATTGATATTTGGTAAAGGTGAAATTTTGGGATTTTTCTGAGAAAGTTGAATTTTCAGTGAATATTAAAAATACCGTTTTAGGGTTTCGGTATGTTTAATGACATCATAACTGTATCATGGTGATGTCATGAGCTATTTTAAGGGTTGGCCGACCAAAGGTGATGAATTATTGTATTGTGGGACCCATGTGGCCAAATATTCATGGGAAATATCATGGGAGAGCATATGGTTTCGAGAAAACCACTTGTGAGGTGTCCCTTGGCCATTAATGCCTTGTCCCCTCACATTCCCTATAAATACCAAGCCATTCTCTAATCCTTTTGACTCCAAAAACATTCTCAACGAAGTTATGGTCTCGTTACCTCCCAAGGAGTCCTCCCAAGGTTCCCTCAAGCCTCTCAAGGTCCCAACCTTTGAGTTTTAAGAGTTACGTTTAAGGTAAGGGATCTGACCTCTCTCTTTCTTTTCAAGTAATCTTTTTTATGTCATTTCTTTTATGCTCCATGCTCTTATGTTAGAGGATGTTCTTTTATATTCCTCTTACTTAACTTTTCATTTTCATATGATGACAGGCCCCCTCTTACTCTCATTTTTTCTTTTTATGAATGTGTAAGTGGCGATGTTAGGCTGCCGAAATTTTTGTAACGGATTCTTTCTCCATTCTCATTTTTCAGGATCTATTTTCATGTAAAGTCTTTCAAGTTCCTTTTTATTATGTTGGGGTATTATCTATATATTTATCATACTGATATTTTATGATCACATTATGAGAGACCCCATTTGATCTCTTAAATTCAGTATTTCGAAGTTTTAAGTGGCGTCGTTAGGCTGCTAAATTTTTAGGTGGTTCTTTCACCTTTTTCAAAGTTCTAATTGCATGTCAATTCTTTCAAGTTCCATTTTATTTTGTTGGGGTATGATCTCTATATCTATCATACTGAAATTTTATGTTCACATTATGAGAGACCCTATTTGATCTCATCAATTCATTTTTGTTGAAGTTAAAGTGACGTCGTTAGGCTGCTGAATTTTTAAAGGATTCTTTCACCCTTCTCATTTTTCAAAGTTCTACTTTCATGTCAAGTATTTCATGTTACTTTTTATTATGTTGGGGTATGATCTCTATATCTATCATACTGAACTTTTATGTTCATATCATTAGAGACCCTATTTGATCTCATCAATTCATTTTTGGTTGAAGTTTATGTGACGCCACTAGGCTGCCGAATTTTCATAAGAGAAATCTTATTTTTGTCTTCCCTTCATGTTCTTCATTTCATATGGTATATTTTAAAATTTCATTACCATGTTCTTAAATCCCTTATATTCTGTCCCTCTACTGTTTTATGGGTCATTTATGAATGTTTGACCCATGCCCCCTCTCTTTTCAATGTTTTCTAAAACCCTATAACGTAGCCGTTATGCTGCAGAATTTTCGTCTCAAAAAGCCTCTCTATTTTTCTCAAAATTATTTCATGTTATTAGGTGAATACTCAAAGTTCATATTTCTACAGGGGTATTCACATATAAATCAAAATGTTCTATTTTAAATTCTGGGATTTACTTACATGAAACCCGCTTTCCCTTTTCATGGGTTTAAAGTGACATTAAGATCATGTCTTTAAAGCAGTTTTTAAAACGTTATGATTATGAAATGAAACCCATTTATTTTATGATATATGGGTTGTTTATGAAATTATTGATGATGATATATGTGGCTCACATGATAATAAAGACATTTCAAGGGTGCACCCAGATAGCGCTCCAATGCATTGGGTAAAGACTTAATCTCTAGAGATGACTTTTTAGACTGATACCTTGGTGAATAACCTTGGTAATTTTTAATGACACCTTTGGGATGGACCTTGGTGAAACGAAATGATTGTAAATATTAAATGATGTAGCCACATCTTCAAGTTATGAAAAATGTTATTTTTATTATGATATATCTCATGATTTCTTTCTCATTCCTTAAATTTCTTTTCATGACCTTATTGAAGTATCTCACGTTCACATGTAAAATGTTTCTCTTGTTTCCCTTACTCATCCTTCTGCTCACCCTTTCTTTTTATGTATGTCCCCAGGTTATTAGATGCAGTAATGAACCTAGGATGAACATGCGGAGAATCCGTTCAAGTGTTTAAGAAGAATGTTTTATGTTTTCATGTTTTATGTTCCTGGTTTCAAAGACATTAAACCTTAAAGATCCTCGATTTTGTAAAATGAAATGAAAGATTATGTGATAAAAAGGAGGGATGCTATAGTTGGTATCAGAGGATGGTTTATTTATTTGTGGAAATTAGGATATGAAAACTTTAGGAACAATCCTATAGAAAAGTTTATATATAGGAAATCTTCCTGGTATTTTGGTGAGTATTGAGTAATGGGTTTCCAAGAAAACACATCCCTGTCTGGATAAGAGCAGGTAGAGGTGGCTCTGGCAGAAATGTACATAGGAGTAAAACCCGAAAACACCGCTTTGAGCTATAATCAAACGGGAACTGGTACACGACAATGGGCCTTGCTGTACTCTTGGTTACGACACTCCCGGGGAATATGCTTTGGTAAATTCATAAGCTTAGTATGAACCATTGTTAAAGGAACAAAGATAAAATAAAATAAAGATTCACATAAGAATATATGATCATGGATAACCTATATGGGAAACTAGGGGATCACCAGTTAGGGTATACTTTTCTTCTACAAGTTATCCTTATATGCTTTAAGTTCCTTTTCATGATTATTTCCTAAGTATTCAAGCACCTAATTGTACTTTCTTTTCGTAGTTAATGGCGGGAAATGGAAGAACATGTCCCAACAACCAATGTGATAGGAAATGCGACGATCGCCGTATTAATATGATAGAGATGATTAGGGGATTAAAAGATGATTATTATTTTGGTAGACGTTCACTATTTTGGGTACCCTATATGATCGAGGTAAATATATTACTACGGTATTTTCATTGAAGAGTAAGGTTGACTTATATTTTGAAGAATCGATGAATTTAAGGTAGACATATAGTAATTTAGGTTACTTATGGGAATGATTAACCTATCTTGGGGAAAATATATTAGATTAGTAACTTTTGCTTTAAGATGTTAGGAGTGGTTTATGTTGTTTAGAGATGAACGATGAAGTTATTTTGGAGGACTATGTTATCAAATCCTTCTTGTACTTGGGTTTCAATCTTAGTTTGGTTTATTTCAAGGAATTTTAAGGATATATATTTATGGAATGGTCTATGATGAACTTTGGGTAGTACCATGGAACATTGAAGATTTAAAATTAGTTTCCATTGCTATCGGATTATTTCTTTTTGAAGAGTTGTTTTACCTTACCCTTTCTGTTTTTGGGATAATGTTTAAAGATAGAAGAAATAGATAGTTAATCTTTTGTGGATTATGTGATTCTATAGAAGATGATTCTTGTGATTTTGATGAGACCAAGTGTTTTTGAATTCTCCTCGTTCGGAGGAAAGATTAGTTTTGGTAGAGACTTATTAAAGGATGAAACTCTACATAAAGGTAGGTATATTTTCTTATATTTTTGTTCTATGTAGTAAATGAATTGCTCAAAATTATGAAAAGGAACGTAAAACAAAAACGTTGTTGGTTTAAGTTTCCTACTAGGTAATCAAAGACCATTTACACACATCATAAGTTTGGGACTTTTTTATGGTTAACTTTCTCCTAATAATGTTTTCTATCACTCTCCCTTAGAACTTGAACCCTTGTTTTCTCCTCCATGTCCATGTCTTCCTACATGGAATCCTAGTGTGGGTTAACTCGGGTGACCTTTGTACTTCCCTTTCATTATTTTAAAGTAATAGTTTTGCTGACTCATTTTCCGATGTGGGACTTTCAATGAAATTTCAAAACCCAATTTTAAAAATTACGAGGATGCAATTTCTTAAGGGGGGAAGATTGTAACGACCTGAAATTTTGAATAAATCTTGTTTCCTAATTTTATGTGTTATTTTATTGTATTTTTATACTCAACAAAAATGTTTCATTTGATAACATGAGTATAATTAAAATGAGACCGTTGGGTTTTGACTGGTATATGACCATTGGTCAATATGACCGTTGGAAACTAAACGTTTTGATTATTGTCTCTAAATACAAGTAATCTTGGTTAATTATTATAGAAAGATGATTCGATGTCCTCACCCAGTAGTCTTGGACCGATCGAAGCCCATCTAACAGAACTTGGGAAGGAGGTAGAACCACTGGTCTTTGCTCTGGACCAAACCCAAGTCGAACTTCATCATGTGAAGTTAGAACAGAATCGACTTCACGAGAAGTTTAAACTGATAGAAATTACTACTCGTGCGATGTTGGCCGAGCCTCCCTCAGATTATCTCACCTTAGCACACCTTACACTTGGGTCCTATACTGGCGTGATAAGGGGCTATGTAAGGAGACCATAACTACCTTGTGTAATCCTTTGTTTTAAATAAAAATTTTGATTTCTTCTTATGATGAAGTTTATGAATTTTCAAATGACCGGATAAATATAGTATGCATATTTTTGGTGAATTTTAGAGAAAGGATATTTTAAAAAAAAATGTTTATGTAAACCCCAAATAATTAAAAATGTGTAATGATATTCAAGTAATGGTCTTCTACAATTATGTTCAGTATGAAATTTAGAGTCTAATAAGATCAACTTGATTTTTTATGAATAGTAAATTATGAATAGTGATTTTATGCTTAGGATTAGTAATGTGTCAAAATGGATCAGTGATCTCACTTAAAGAAAGTGTTAATATAATCTAGGCACCTTGATTAAGTAACGTGATTCAATAAAATGGTTAAATAACGGTTTCATAAATTATTATTCAAGTATTAGTTTTTTTGGGTGAATAGTGTTTTTTAATTAAAAATTAAATTAAAAATATTTAGAAAAATATTTTTATAAAATGGATTTTATTTTTGAACTCAGAGCACCGATATTATGTTATGGTAATTTTTGGGGTTTTTTCAGAAAAAATGAATTTTCGGTGAATAGTGTTTTTATTTAAAAATTAAATTAAAAATATTTAGAAAATTATTTTTATAAAATGTAGTTCATTTTTGAAATCCGAGCATTGATATTTGGTTAAGGTGAAATTTTGGGATTTTTCTGAGAAAGTTGAATTTTCAGTGAATAGTAAAAATACCGTTTTAGGGTTTCGGTATGTTTAATGACATCATAACTGTGTCATGGTGATGTCATGAGATATTTTAAGGGTTGTCCGACCAAAGTTTATGAATTATTGTATTGGGGTCCCCATGTGGCCTAAACTTCATGGGAAATATCACGGGAGAGCACATGGTTTTGAGAAAACCACTTGTGAGGTGTCCCTTGGCCATTAATGCCTTGTCCCCTCACATTCCCTATGAATACCAAGCCATTCTCTCATCCTTTGGACTCCAAAATCATTCTCAACGAAGTTCTGGTCTCCTTACCTCCCAAGGAGTCCTCCCAAGGTGCCCTCAAGCCTCTCAAGGTCCCAACCTTTGAGTTTTAAGAGTTACATTTAAGGTAAGGGATCTGACCTCTCTTTCATTTCAAGTAATCTCTTTTATGTCATTTCTTTTATGCTCCATGATCTTATGTTAGAGGATGTTTTTTATATTCCTCTTACTTCCCTTTTCATTTTCATATGATGAGAGGCCCCCTCTTACTCTCATTATTTCGTTTTATGAATGTTTAAGTGGCGCCATTAGGCTGCCGAAATTTTTGTAACAGATTCTTTCTCCATTCTCATTTTTCAAGATCTATTTTCATGTAAAGTCTTTCAAGTTCCTTTTTATTATGTTGGGGGTATGATCTCTATATTTACCATACTTATATTTTATGATCATATGATGAGAGACCCCATTTTATCTCTTCAATTCAGTATTTTGAAGTCTTAAGTGGCGTTGTTAGGCTGCCGAATTTTTAAGTGGTTCTTTCACCTTTATCCTTTTTCAAAGTTCTAATTCCATGTCAAGTCTTTCAAGTTCCTTTTTATTATGTTGGGGTATGATATCTATATATATCATACTGAAATTTTATGTTCATATGATGAGAGACCCTATTTGATCTCATCAATTCATTTTTGTTGAAGTTTAAGTGACGTCGTTAGGCTGCTGAATTTTTAAGGGATTCTTTCACCCTTCTCATTTTTCAAAGTTCTACTTTCATGTAAAGTCTTTCATGTTCCTTTTTATTAAGTTGGGGTATGATCTCTATATCTATCATAATTATCTTTTATGTTCATATGATGAGATACCCTATTTGATTGCATCAATTCATTTTTGGTTGAAGTTTATGTGACGCCGTTAGGCTGCCGAATTTTCATAAGAGAAATCTTATTTTTGTCTTCCCTTCATGTTCTTAATTTCATATGGAATATTTTCAAATTTCAATACCATGTTCTTAAATCCCTTATATTCTGTCCCTATACTATTTTATGGGTCATTTATGAATGTTTGACCCATGTCCCCTCTCTTTTCAATGTTTTCCAAAACCCTGTAACGTAGCCGTTATGCTGCAGAATTTTAGTCTCAAAAAGCCTCTCTCTTTTTCTCAAAATTATTTCATGTTATTAAGTGAATACTCAAACTTATTATTTCTACAGGGTTATTCACATATATATATCAAAATTTTATATTTTAAATTCTGGGATTTACTTACATGAAACCCGATTTCCCTTTTCGTGGGTTTAAAGTGACATTAAGATCATGTCTTTAAAGCAGTTTTTTAAAACGTTATGATTATGAAATGAAACCCATTTCTTTTATTCTATATGGGTTGTTTATGAAATTATTTATTATTATATATGTGGCTCACATTATAATAAATACATGCCAAGGGTGCACCCAGATAGCGCTCCAATGCATTGGGTAATGACTTAATCTCTAGAGATGACTTTTTAGACTAATACCTTGGTGAATAACCTTGGTAAATTTTAATGACACCTTGGGGATGGACCTTGGTGAAAAGAAATGATTTTCAATATTAAATGTTGTAGCCACATCTTCTAGTTATTAAAAATTTTATTTTTATTATGATATATCTCATGATTTCTTTCTCATTCCTTAAAGTTCTTTTCATGACCTTATTGAAGTATCTCATGTTCACATGTAAAATGTTTCTCTTGTTTCCCTTACTCGGCCTTCTGCTCACCCTTTATTTTTATGTTTGTCCCCGGGTTATGAGATGGAGTAATGAACCTAGGATGAACATGAGGAGAATCCGTTCAAGTGTTTAAGAAGAATGTTTTATGTTTTCATGTTTTAAGTTCCTGGTTTCCAAGACACTAAACCTTAAAGATCCTCGGTTTTGTAAAATGAAATGAAAGATTATGTGATAAAAGGCGGGATGCTATAGTTGGTATCAGAGGATGGTTTAGTTATTTGTGGAAATTAGGATATGAAAAATTTATAAAGAAGCCTATAGAAAAGTTTATATATAGGAAATCTTTCTAGTATTTTGGTGAGTATTGAGTAATGGGTTGCCAAGAAAATACATCCCTGTCTAGATATGAGCAGGTAGAGGTGGTTTTGGCACAGATGTATATAGGGGTAAAACTCGAAAACACCGCTTTGAGCTTGAATCAAACAGGAACTGGTACACGACAATGGGCCTTGCTGTACTCTTGGTTACGACACTCCCAGGGGATATGCTTTGGTAAATTCATAGGCTTTGTATGAACCATTGTTAAAGGAACAAAGATAAAATAAAATAAAGATTCACATAAGAATATATGATCATGGATAACCTAGATGGGAAACTAGGGGATCACCAGTTAGGGTATACTTTTCTTCTACAAGTTATCCTTATATGCTTTAAGTTCATTTTCATGATTATTGCCTAAGTATTCAGGCCCCTAATTGTACTTTCTTTTCGTAGTTGATGATGGGAAATGGAAGAACATGTCCCAAAAACCAATGTGATAGGAAATGTGACGATCGCCGTATTAATATGACAGAGATGATTAGGGGATTAAAAGATGATTATTATTTTGGAAGACGTTCACTATTTTGGGGACCCTATATGATCGAGGTAAATAGATTACTACAGTATTTTCATTGAAGAGTAAGGTTAACTTATATTTTGAAGAATCGATGAATTTAAGGTGGACATATAGTAATTTAGGTTACTTATGGTAATGATTAACCTATCTTGGGGAAAATATGTTATGTTAGTAACTTTTGTTATAAGATGTTAGGAGTGGTTTATGTTGTTTGGAGATGAACGATGAAGTTTATTTTGGAAGACTATGTTATCTAATCCTTCTTGTACTTGGGTTTCAATCTTAGTTTGGTTTATTTCAAGGAATCTTAAGGACAATTATTTATGGAATGGTCTATGATGAACTTTGGGTAGTGCCATGGAACTTTGAAAATTTAAAAGTAGTCTCCATTCCTATGGGATAATTTCTTTTTGAAGAGTTGTTTTACCTTACCCTTTTTGTTTTTGGGATAATGTTTAGAGATAGAAGAAATAGATAGTTAATCTTTTGTGGATTATGTGATTCTCTAGAAGATGATTCTTTTGCTTTTGATGAGACCAAGTGTTTTTGAATTATCATCGTTTGGAGGAAAGATTAGTTTTGGTAGAGGCTTATTAAAGGATGAAACTCTACATGAAGGTAGGTATATTTTCTTATGTTTTTGTTCTATGTAGTAAATTAATTCCTCAAAATTATGAAAAGGAACATAAAACAAAAATGTTGTGGGTTTACATTTCCTACTAGGTAATCAAAGACCATTTACACACATCATAAGTTTGGGACTTTCTTATGGTAAAATTTCTCCTAATCATGTTTTCTATCACTCTCCCTCAGAACCTGACCCTTTGTTTTCTCCTCCATGTCCATGTTTTCCTACATGGAATCCTAGTGTGGGTTAACTCGGGTGACATTTGTACTTCCCTTTCTTTCTTTTAAAGTAATAGTTTTGCTGACTCCTTTTCCGATGTGGGAATTTCAATGAAATTTCAAAACCCAATTTTAAAAATTGCGAGGACGCAATTTCTTAAGGGGGGAAGATTGTAACGACCCGAAATTTTGAATAAATCTTGTTTCCTAATTTTATGTGTTATTTTATTTTATTTTTATACTGAACAAAAATGTTTCATTTGATAACATGAGTATAATTAAAATGAGACCGTTGGGTTTTGACTGGTATATGACCATTGATCAATATGACCGCAGGAAACTAAACGTTTTGATTATTGCCTCTAAATACAAGTAATCTTGGTTAATTATTATAGAATGAAGATTTGATGGCCTCACCCAATAGTCTTGGACCGATCATAGCCCATCTAACAGAACTTGGGAAGGAGGTAGCACCACTGGGATTTGCTCTGGACCAAACCCAAGCCGAAATTCATCGTGTGAAGTTAGAACAGAATCGCCTTCGCGAGAAGTTCAAACTGATAGAAATTACTACTCGTGCGATGTTGGCCGAGCCTCCCTCAGATTCTCTCACCTTAGCACACCTTACACTTAGGTATTATGCAGGTGTGATAAGGGGCAATGTAAGGAGACAGTAACTGCCTTGTGTAATCCTTTTTTTAAATAAAAATTTCGATTTCTTCTTATGATGAAGCTTATGAATTTTCAAATGACCGGATTAATATAGTATGAATATTTTTGGTGAATTTTAGAGAAAGGATATTTTTTTAAAAAAATGTTTTTGTAAAACTCAAATAATTAAAAATATGTAATGATATTCGAAAAATGGTCTTCTACAATTATGTTCAGTATGAAATTTAGAGTCTAATAAGATCAACTTGATTTTTGATGAATAGTAAATTATGAATAGTGATTTTTTGCTTAAGATTAGTAATGTGTCCAAATGGATTAGTAATCTCACTTAAAGAATGTATTAATATAATCTAGGCACCTTGATTAAGTAATGTGATTCAATAAAATGGTTAAATAATGGTTTCATAAATTATTATTCAAGTATTAGTTTTTTTGGTTGAATAGTGTTTTTTTAATTAAAAATTAAATTAAAAATATTTAGAAAAATATTTTTATAAAATGGATTTTATTTTTGAATTCAGAGCACTGATATTATGTTATGGTAATTTTTGGGGTTTTTTCTAAAAAAATGAATTATCGGTGAATAATGTTTTTATTTAAAAATTAAATTAAAAATATTTAGAAAATTATTTTTATAAAATGGAGTACATTTTTGAAATCAGATCATTGATATTTGGTTAAGGTGAAATTTTGGGATTTTTCTGAGAAAGTTGAATTTTTAGTGAATAGTAAAAATACCGTTTTAGGGTTTCAGTATGTTTAATGACATCATAACTGTGTCATGGTGATTTCATGAGATATTTTAAGGGTTGGACGACCAAAGGTGATGAATTATTGTATTGGGTGACCCATGTGGCCTAAAATTCATGGGAAATATCATGGGAGAGCACATGGTTTTGAGAAAACCACTTGTGAGGTGTCCCTTGGC
Organism: Viscum album; assembly: GCA_963277665.1. Taxonomy (NCBI): domain Eukaryota; kingdom Viridiplantae; phylum Streptophyta; class Magnoliopsida; order Santalales; family Viscaceae; genus Viscum; species Viscum album. The sequence goes on from OY728150.1 coordinate 133,694,383, forward strand.
CATTAATGCCTTGTCCCCTCACATTCCCTATAAATACCAAGCCATTCTCTCATCCTTTGGACTCCAAAATCATTATCAAAGATGTTATGGTCTCCTTACCTCCCAAGGAGTCCTCCCAAGGTGCCCTCAAGCCTCTCAAGGTCCCAACCTTTGAGTTTTAAGAGTTACATTTAAGGTAAGGGATCCGACCTCTCTCTTTCTTTTCAAGTAATCTCTTTTATGTCATTTATTTTATGCTCCATGATCTAATTTTGGAGGATGTTATTTTATATTCCTCTTACTTCCATTTTCATGTTCATATGATGAGAGGCCCCCTCTTACTCTCATTAATTCGTTTTATGAATGTCTAAGTGGCGCTGTTAGGGTGCCGAAATTTTTGTAACAGATTCTTTCTCCATTCTCATTTTTCAAGATCTATTTTCATGTAAAGTCTTTCAAGTTCCTTTTTATTATGTTGGGGTATTATATCTATATTTATCATACTAATCTTTTATGATCATATGATGAGAGACCCCATTTGATCTCTTCAATTCAGTATTTTGAAGTTTTAAGTGGCGCCTTTAGGCTGCCGAATTTTTAAGTGGTTCTTTCACCTTTCTCCTTTTTCAAAGTTCTAATTCCATGTCACGTCTTGAAAGTTCCTTTTTATTATGTTGGGGTATGATATCTATATCTATCATACTGAAATTTTATGTTCATATGATGAGAGACCCTATTTGATCTCATCAATTCATTTTTGTTGAAGTCTAAGTGACGCCGTTAGGTTGCTGAATTTTTAAGGGATTCTTTCACCCTTCCCATTTTTCAAAGTTCTACTTTCATGTCAAGTCTTTCATGTTCCTTTTTATTATGTTGGGTTATGATCTCTATATCTATCATAATGATATTTTATGTTCATATGATGAGAGACCCTATTTCATCTCATCAATTCATTTTTGGTTGAAGTTTATGTGACGCCGTTAGGCTGCTGAATTTTCATAAGAGAAATCTTATTTTTGTCTTTCCTTCATGTTCTTCATTTCATATGGTATATTTTCAAATTTCATTACCATGTTCTTAAATCCCTTATATTCTGTCCCTCTAATGTTTCATGGGTCATTTATGAATGTTTGACCCATGTCCCCTCTCTTTTCAATGTTTTCTAAAACCCTGTAACGTAGTCGTTATGCTGCAAAATTTTCGCCTCAAAAAGCCTCTATCTTTTTCTCAAAATTATTTCATGTTATTAAGTGAATACTCAAAGTTCTTATTTCTAAAGGGGTATTCACATATATATCAAAATTTTATATTTTAAATTCTGGTATTTACTTACATGAAACCCGCTTTCCCTTTTCGTGGGGTTAAAGTGACATTAAGATCATGTCTTTAAAGCAGTTTTAAAACGTTATGATTATGAAATGAAACCCATTTCTTTTATGCTATATGGGTTGTTGATGAAATGATTGATGATGATATATGTGGCTCACATGATAATAAAGACATGTCAAGGGTGCACCCTGATAGCGCTCCAATGCATTGGGTAAAGACTTAATCTCTATAGATGACTTTTTAGACTGATACCTTGGTGAATAACCTTGGTAATTTTTAATGAAACCTTGGGGATGGACCTTGGTGAAATGAAATGATTGTTAATATTAAATGTTGTAGCCACATATTCAAGTTATGAAAAATGTTATTTTTATTATGATATATCTCATGATTTCTTTCTCATTCCTTAAAGTTCTTTTCATGGCCTTATTGAAGTATCTCAAGTTCACATGTAAAATGTTTCTCTTGTTTCCCTTACTGGTCCTTCTGCTCACTCTTTATATTTATGTATTTCCCCGGGTTATGAGATGCAGTAATGAACCTAGGATGAACATGAGGAGAAGTCGTTCAAGTGTTTAAGAAGAATCTTTTATGTTTTCATGTTTTAAGTTCCTGGTTTCCAAGACACTAAACCTTAAAGATCCTCAGTTTTGTAAAATGAAATGAAAGATTATGTGATAAAAAGAGGGTTGATATATACCAACTATAAGGACCCAACCTTATTACATACATAATATTGAGTTTATTTAAGAAAACACATCCTTTTACATTGAAGATCTTTTCAAGTTTAGAGATTTAGATAATTAGGACAAAACATTCATAAAATTACACATTTCTACAGAGTTGATACCATAAAAAAAGTTTCCAAAAAACATTAAAACTTAAAACAAAACTCCTTGACAATTCTTCAACATTTAATGTGTCTTCCTTCCTTGTGTTACACATCCATTAACCTGTGAAATATCATTTAAAAATGTGGTATGAGCACAAATCTTAGTAAGGGGTGAAAAAGGAAGGAAAGAGCACATTAGTACATGAGTAATCGTAACGTATGAACGCATTTTCAAAAGAAATTATTGTCACCCATATATACTTACTTTGTGTAACATGATATTTACACAAGATCCACACAAAACATGAGAACATAAATATAATCATAAAGGTATCTTGGTGCATTACTTACATAATATTGTAACCATTTTTGGATACCTTATAATCTTTAAAAAAGATCCACACAAAACATGAGAACATAAATATAATCATAAATGTATCTTGGGGAATTACTTACATAATATTGTAACCATTCTTGAATACCTTATAATTTGTAACCCTCACGACTACCTTACTTTGTGTGACCATCACAGTTACACTTGGAGTAACCATATGGCTGACCTCCAACTTACTCATACCCAATTAATTGGAGGAAAATTTATGTCCCACCCTTCATCATAAATAATTCCCAAGAACCAAAACATAATCATTCAACATGAATAATTCCATAAAAACATTACTTTGGAATTTCGTAAAACCGAATTTAAAAAGAGGATTTTTATAGCAAAGCCCCTTATAAATATCATACAATTGAAGCGAGACTTAATAGAGTGGATGGAGTATGTATATATACTATAAATAGACTAAATAAAACATAATATAAATATAACCCATCACATAGACAATTTAAATATCACATGAATAATGAAGTAGAAGGTTAACCCAAAGAATGGAAATCGGGTTAAGAATTCCCTTACCTTGGGTTTGTCTTACTTAAAAATTGTTTAAACCTCCTGTATAATGTTTAAAAGAGTGTTATTAATATTTTAAAGAAACATTTTCATGTTTATAACATCTTATATGATCATTTAATAACATCTTTTCTCCCTTAATTGTTAGTATTTTCCCCTTGCACTGTTTTTGGTTGAATTCTTTGCATGATTTCTATGATTGGTTCATGGTAGAAATTCTTGTCGATTGGAAGTGAAACTCCAGAATTGGAATGGAGTATTATTTTCATATAATAATTAACATAAATTATTCCATTTATAATTTTTAATTATTACATGAGGATGATTCATAAGTTAGAACATTAATGATGTTCATTGAGATCCTTTTAGTGGTTCTTTGATAATAACAACCTCGTTTTGTCTTATAAATTAGAACCATGAGAACAAATGAATTATAGAACCATGGGTGAGTAATAAAACCTATATTATAACCTGGTTCAACCATATAAATGGTTTCATGACCAGAATTGAAATAATTAATGAAAATTGAAATCACATCGTCCATGATGTTGGTAATTCGACGCAAACGGACAATGTTTTTATAATTTAAATAAGTGGGAGAGGAGAAGAATAATGATGAGTAATTTTTCATAAACATGATAAAATCCATATTATACATGATTTCTGGAGATTTCATTCCTCTTGGGTAAGGATATATGAAGAAAGAATAAGGAAGGAACTCAAAATAAAAGCAAAAGTGAGAAATCTCTTACAAAAATTCGGCAGCCTAACGGCTATACACCATGGTTTTAGAAAATAATTAAAAGAGAGGGGACAAGGGTCACCCATACAGAAATGATTAATAATATATAGAATATAAAGAATAAGAAGGAAATAAGAACATGGTATGGAATCTTGAATGTTATACCATATAAAAGAGAACTTGAAAGGAAAAAGAAAGAAATTTGGAATTTTCTTACCTTGTAGAGTAACCCTTAGAACATGAAGGTTGGGACCTCGGGGGATTGAGGAAACCTTGGGAGGACTAATATAAAGGTAAGGAGGCCAAAAATTAGTTTAGGAATAATTTTTAATGAATTCAATGAAGGGAAGAGTTGGTATTTATTGGAAAAGTGATGGATTATTTTAATAATTTTCAAGGGACACCTCATGGGTGGTATTTACAAAACCATGGGCTCGCCCATGGTATTTTCCCATGGTATAAGAAAAATGGGACACCTCACATATTAAAAAACTATTCACAAGTCTACCATATTTATTACATCATTATTATATCATTAATGATGTCATCAATACACCGAAACTAAAAACTGTATTTTTTACTATTCACCAAAAAATCAACTATTTTAGAAAAATTCCCAAAATTAACCCTAACCATTTATCGATGTGTAGATTTAAAAAATAAAGTCCATTTTTTAAAATAATTTTCTAAATATTTTTCATTTAATTTTTAAAAAAATCATTCTTAATTCAAAAATCAACAATTCTAATTCTGTAACTACTTCTATATCACAATGAAAAATTAACCTAGATGCTATTATCATAAAGCCTTAATAAAATAAAATAATAATAAAAATTTACTATTAATTAGGGTCTTATTACTACTCATATTAATATTCATAATGGTATGTTACTATTCACCCAAAAAAAAGTTGGTTCCAATAGACTCTAAATAACACACTTAACACAATTGTAGATGACAGTTTCTTGAAATATAGAACATAGAAGTAAAAAAAGTTGTGTTTTAAAGGCTGATTAAGAATATCTATTTAAAACAAAGTTCCTTGGATTTCTATTTATTTTTAGAAAAACAATGTGTGTTACAGTCAAATTCCAAACCCACAATAATAACATAAGGATAATATTATAGGGATGGAAGGACTGGTATTTTTTATATGCCTCCCCATATATCAACAAATCAAAAAAGGATTTTTGTACAGTTTAGATGGCACCATGTACCATTTAGAATATCAATGAGCCTATTATTATGACTACTTATATGGGATAGAAAACATTATTCATATCCATTTGCAGTCGGCCCTGGTAAACCATTTGGTGAACCAAAGGTGAATAGAAAACTCAATCCTTGATTCTTTCGATGATACTTGAATGTCTTAGAAGAAGGACCTAAACTCCTCAGGCTAATTATTGAAAGTAATACCTAGCGGGGTTATGACATGTTAAAAACCATTCAAACATAATTCTGATTGATGAATGATTCCCCAACTCTCATATTCTTAGTTCATTGTCCTCTAAGATATCCATTGTCGAGATGCAATAGTAAATAATAAGTTTTTAATAGCTTTAACCTCTAGAGCCACACTCACTGTAACCATATCAATGGAAACTTCTTCTAGAAAAGAAGATGGTTGTAAATTATTTATCTATAGTGACCATAGCCTTTTACACAAATCTTTACATGATTGTAAACATAATTGACCATCAGATAACAAGATAAAGATTAGAAAGTCTAGCTTATTTAGAAGATTAGTTACATAATTAAACATCATAAAACCAAAATAAAAACATTTTTTAGTTAATCTCTATAATGAGGTCCTAATGTCCACTGAGGTCATATATCTATATAGGAAAAACAAGGTAATACATGAAAAAAAGACATGAGCTAAAAATCCCATTAAGTAAATAATCATAAGAATAAAACATAGAACATGGTTTTGAAGGCATATAACGATGTAATAATAGGAATATCACCTGAATAAAAATATGGAATAATAACATGTATGATAAGGGAGCATATAATATTTCCATCATAGGAATTTTAAAACAATATATAACATGACATAAACATGATTCTAGGATAACTTTAAAGACTATATAACATAGTGGATGATGTCCCATAAATGAATAAGGTTCACTCCATGTCCTAAAAAAACATCTCATGAGACTAAATATTTTCCAATGCATTGAAGTACTATCTAGGTGAACCAGTCATAACATGTTCATGAATATGTGTTCCACAAGAATAATAAACATAATATTTACCCATGAAAAGGAATAGGTGTCATAATCATGTTACAAGGACTAACAAATGATCATTTTATAACATTTTTCAAGAAAGAATGGGTTCAAAACATACATGGACATTAAAAAGGTAAAATAGTCATGTATCATGATAATTTATGTCCAATTTATGTGGAAACATGTAAAAGGAGTGTTTAAGAAATTTTATAAGTGAAACATTAAAGTGTTCTTTAAGGAAAATATAAAAGAGAATTTAAAGATAAAAAATATTTATTTTAATATAACTGTAAATGAAACATGATAGTTTATAATGATAAAATTCATGATTTTATAAAAATAATGGTGGATTAAAATAGAATATGGAGTGAACTTGGAATTGGGTTAGAAATTGGGAAGTTCCCTTGAATCAGGCATGCTTATTGGGAAGAATAAAAAATAGAACATTTATTAAACACATATTACCCCATAAAAGAGGGATTATTTGATCTGGATATAGGATATTGGAACATATACATGGAATTTAGAAGATTTATATAATAACAATGAAGCATTACTTTGGTGTAAAGAGAGAGAAAGTTTAACCTGGTGAAAAATGGAGGTCCGAGGATAATCCCTTACCTTATGTATGAAGCAATTATACATTTGATTTTACGGTCCTGGATAATCAAATTAAATCCATTAATTAATTAAATAAGAAAAATTATACATTTAATTGATTTATTATAATTTTATTAAGTTCATTAGTGAATTTGTATGAGTTATAATGTTCATTTTCATCATTTGGGAGTACTCATTTTCTTAGTTTTCATGATCGGTTCGCTTATATAAAAGTATGGAAGTTCATGTAAAATGGAAATAAAAATCTAGAATTGAAGTTATAATTTATTAATGAAAATACAAAAGGTTAAATGTCCATATAATCTATTTGTTTATTTTGGGTGATGACGAATCATTAGATAAGATGTCAGTGATAATTGTTTGGTTTTTTTGGGCAGTTTTTGCTGACAACAAATATGTTTTGTTTTATTTTTTAAGATCATGTTTTTATAATGATTCTAAAATATAAAATAGGCTATAATACATATATTAAATTTATCTTACCCCAAAAATGGTTTAATGACTACCCTTGATGATGTTAAAGGAAAATGAATGTTTTTCATCCTTAAAGGCTATAGAGACCCAAAGCTTGACGTACATGGACATTACATTACTTTTGCGGAATAATGAATACATAACAAAAATAGACACCAAAGGACCGTAATAGTTTAGTGTCTTTGGAAACTTGGAACATAATCTTATAATCTTGGTGAAAGATCTTCAACATCTACCATAAAGATCTTCCCTTTTTTTTCTTACCTAAAACCTGTCTTTATATCCTGGGGAAAATAAAACATATAAAGGGTGAGCTCAAATGCTCAGAAAGGGTAATCATGGAAAAAAATAAAATAAACCATATACATTTGAACTTCAAAACATGAACATAAAGTTTAAACATCAAAATATTGAGTTGTGAAATAAATCTTGGCATTATGTAAGGCATAGATCATAAAGGAACATAAATCATGATAAAATAACATGGGAATAAAACATTTAATTGTGGAAAAATATTAAGCACATGATATGATTTCCATATTAGCCAAGGCATTGCTGCCAAGACCATCTTAGTGGACAAAGTCCCTTTCTGAATTGAGTTCACTTCTCGTTCCAGTCCTGTAACACTGAACCAGATTAACTTACTGTTCCATCCATGTCTATCTCATGAGATATAAATATTTACCCAATTCATTGGAGGGAGATATAGGTCCCACCCATCTCATAATGAAATCCTTCTTACTTGTGCCAGAACATGAACATAAATCGTTCATCATTACCCAAAGTATAAAATGGGTTTCATAAACATCATCCCATCATAACATAATCCATTCAAAAAAGGGAGATTATTTCATCATAATAAAAGTGAAACCATGTAAATCATAGAGAAATTATACTTGAAACATACACATATAAAATAATGCCATCTTATATGGAAAATGGTTTTGATAAAACACTTGAAATGAATTCTTGAGAAAAATATCCTTTCTTCTTCAAAATCATTTTCTTTTCACAAAATGCCATGAAATTTTAAAGAAAAGGATTTTATTGAAAATATTCATTAAATATTTTAGAGTATGATTTATGAAAATGAGGCATTATGAAACTGTACAAATCAGTTCACGCCGTATAAGTTAAAAATATCATTCTTCTCATACTTTTGTCGGAAAAGTCAAAAAGTTCCCCGTCTGGTAAAAAAAAAGTAATATTCCTTTAATAAAATGTGGTAAATTTAAAAAATGGATAAAAAGGACTTTAAAAATACATGAAAACATTTTTAGAAAACATGGGCATGGATGATAACAATAACCCTAGTAAATACTTACGAATAACAATCTCAGATAAGAACGAGATTGGAATAGTTATCCCTTACCTTATGACCGATATGCTTCATATGTATCCGAACCACCTGTATAATGATTTAAATAATTTCATTGACTTTTTACAGATTCATTTTTATTTTTATGATATCATATATGGTTCACTTATGACTTTATACTACCCGTTCTTTTGTAAATTCCCTGTTAAAGCAGTATTTTGGGTAAAATTGTTTCATTTATCGTACGTGTTTCGACTTGTTGTTATTGATATTATTATTACTTATATCATGATTTAATTAATTCCAGAATGTAAATAATGATTTATATATCATATATATATTTAGTATATATATATAATAGATATAAAAATGAAATGAAATACACCGTTCATGGAGACGGTAGGCCGTATGTATGCATGCCCGCTGTTTTTGTTTCCTTATTGAATTAAATGGAATTAAGTAAATGAAACATATATGTACATAAATCCAGTAAAATTATTATGTAATATCTTTCATGATTATTTATTATATATACTTTATAATCATACTTTAATGGTTAATCATGGAAAATGAATCTCATCGCGTTCGTGGAGACGGTAGTCTATATGTACGCACGAGAAATGATATCATTCCCATGACCGTGGAATTGTATTTCAGTGTATGTATAATATTTAATAATCAATATAAATTTACAATAATCATATATAGTTATTTATTTACACCATTATACCCATCTAAGTAAGGTGGCGGTGGAAAACAGATTACACCACGGCGTGGAGATAGTATTCTGTACGTACGCACACACGGTGATTTCATTTTTGTTAGATGGATAGAAGATGAAATTGGGTTGTTTAATATTTATAATAAGATATAATTATATGAGTGATACTGATGTTATTAATTTATTATGAAAAAAATAAATAAGAAGAAGTAGAAGAAGAAATATATTGGAAAGAATAGGTAAAGGATATTACCTCTTCTTTGACGCGCCTCTTCTTAACCTCCTCTTAAGGCACATGGGTAGGTCTTTTGAGGAGACCAGAACTTATATTATTTTTCTAGGGAATATTAGAATGAAAATGGGAAGGGCTTGGCCAAGCTTCAAGGCTCAAAAGGGTGTGAAGAGAAGAGGGAAGGGGTTCCCTTTTTATAAGGGAGGAGACGGGCACTTTAGAAAAAACTTAAAATATTATTTTATAATAAAGTCATATTCGGTTTATAATATCTCAAAATTGATTTATTTATAAGATAAAGTTGGTATGGGTCTAAATCCACTCAACCAATATGTTTTAGACATGTTTAGGGTACTATTTTAACCTTATCTTTTAGATTTAACTCTAAGTTAAATAATTTAACTGCTACAGTGTCTTCTTGTTTTCTTACACTATATGGTTAATAAAATTACTATAACAATCCAAACGAACCCCAAGTGGTTAAGTATTAATATATATAACATTATTTAAGTCATTTGGCCCAACCTTAGATTTTTAGGAATAGAATAAAAATTAATAATATAATATTTATTTTAAAAACTATTTTATGTTAATTTTGACACTATTTGGTAATTGATTTTTGTGAAAATCATATCAGCATGATTAGTTCTAAAAAAGTTAATTAAATCAATACTAACATGTCATATTAACCTATAAAATTAGTGGAAGTCAAAAAAATTATCAAAGTACATTTATTTGGGTATTTATAATATTAATTATTTTAATATTTCATTATTTAGGTAATTACTGCAGCACCATTGTGTCATAAATAAATTAAATAATTTAATGTCTAAAAATTATAAATAAAATACCAATAGGTAGGAAATATTTTTATATTTCTAATGAATATTTATAGTAGAATTTATCATATGTATAACCCAATATTAAAAATGTTTTAGTTATTAAAATTTGATTTTAACTATTTTAACTATTTTTTAAATAAAATAATAATAAATGTCCTAATCTAATATAAGTGGACCTAAATGATAATATTACATTCCTAAGGTTGTTTTTGGTCGAATTATACTTTTAAAATAGAATTATAACATGTTTAAGGGTAATAATAAAATAAATTTTACCCTTAATTACCCTATTAACTTTTAACCATGGTAAATAAAAGTAAAAAGTTACTATTCACCAAAAATTATTTTTATCTTATTGAACCACATTTTACTCCTTGATATTAACCGTGTCTCTCGGATTTTTTAAATTCCACTCATAGAAGCGGTAAAATTAAGTTTTATATAAATTTTCAAATTCTCTTAGGAGGTGGGTAAAAAATGGTGAAAAGTTCAATAAAATTTTTATATATTTAAAATGACTCCAATGAATTACATTGAACTTATATAGGTATTATGTATCAATTTTTACCTAAAATAAATTTAAATAATATAAATAATTATTTAAATAAAAAGTCAATTTTTAAATAGTAACCCAGTGTTTTCCCTATTCATCAAAAAATGAAAGTTTTCAGAAAAGTACCAAAAATTCACCCGAGGCTAATTTTGATATTCTGAATCTAAAAATAAAGTCCATTTTGAAAGATTAAATTTATAAAATTTCAAAAGGTGGGAATTACTATTTATAACGTCTAGTTCATAATAATATTATAATAATATCTTGTTTAGTGAAACTTGGTATTGCGTACTACACACGCTATCGAAGAAGGTCTTAATTGCATGTAATGCAGCCAAGTCAGGGCTACGTGTAGTGAAATCTCTATTTTGTGTTGTGTATAACATAATCATAACTTTTTTCATTTATAAGTTAAACAAAATATATACTTAATGTTGTGTAGAATAATTTCCACAAAACGAACGTGAAATTGTTTATAACATGAGCCGAGAATAGTGTTGCGTATACTGCAAGCTAATACGGCGTTGCATATAGTACAAGCTAATCATGTTGTAGTGTATAATAGAAGACATAAAAGAAATTAAAAGTAATATATCTCATAAAATATCGGGGTGTTACATTTTACCCCCCTTAAAATGAATTTCGCCCTCAAAATTCGTCGGGGTTATAAATGGTTTATTACTTGAGAGTTTCTTTCATAGAAACCCACATCGTAAAAAAGAATATTAAAACTTACTTTTAAAAATGTACGTTAGAAACAAAACGGATACCCAAAGTAACTCATCACTTGTGTTCCCACATAGGAGATCATAGGTGAAAATATGGATATGGAAGAGAAATCTAACCATCAAGTTCTGATGGAGAGTGGTAGAGAACAGAGCTATAAAAAATCCAACAGTCACAAAACCATAAAATTGTGATGATCTAAGGTACCATCTGATTCATCAGATATGAGACCACTAGGACAACATTTTTGGTTTTCAAGATCATTTCCCTAAAGTTGAAGAATTATTGAAAAACAAATACTTACTTGATTTTGGTACAATCTCAACGTTGCTCGTGCCTCGAAAAATTTCCACTTCATCTCTTAAAGAAATGAAGTTGAATTTGTCTTTCGCGAAGTGTTAGCAGATCATGCGATAGAATGATAGGTCATTATATCTGTCTCAAACATAGGGTTAGCAAAAGTTATATACATAAGTCCATCTATGGTGAGATTAATCGTATATGGTTCCTAAAATTGACTTATACTTCATATATCATACCGCCTAATATAATAAAACTAGTTTCTACTAACTAGGGACTTCTTGTAGGCCAGTGGTAGGAGATAAAGGCCTGTCTCACTTCAGTTGTGGGTTCGATTCCCACAGCCTTGTCCGACACGATGGGTTTTCACCCATCCTACAAGTTTTTCTTTTTCTAAAACTACATTATTATAACATTCCATCAATAATATCGAAAAAACTTCTAGCCTTAAAAAATACTATCTTATGTCCAACATAATCAACTCCAATCTTTAGGTTTATCCAAAATAATGTTGTCCAATCTCATATTATAGAGAAAATAATTACCAGAGATGTCATATAACAAGCATGTGGATACCATAATTTGTCCCCATATATCATAAGATATATCTTGTTGGTTACATTCCAAACATTCGAAGGCCTTAATCTGGTATTCTCTTCAAAAATGAATACCCATTGAACCTTAGTGAAATCATGAATGTTGTGAAAAGTTAACACTTTCCACGTACAAAAATCCCAAAAATTATATAAACTCAAACCATGATATCACTCAGTCCTTATATAAATCATTATCTCATGAATACTATCAAACATATTATTTTCTCCATATCCATTCATTATGCTCATATTATCTGCTTTCCAAAATATATGAATCATTTTTCATGGTTACCAGTACCATATTATTATAGAAAACCACAATGGACCAATACACAGATATTTCAATATACTATAAAAGTACCTCAACAACATTATTCTTGAATACCAAAAGATAAACACTTAAATCCATTCTCTTCAATGATTGTCATGGAATAAGTCCTTCCTTGATTTAGAAGTAACCTCTTAGGTCAGGGCATTGAGTTGGCTAATGCCCATGTTCTCCACAGATAAGACATTGAACTCCATAACAGTCTGTCAATCTATGACCCATCTCTCCACACAGATAACATCTTCCCCTCCATTTGATGCATTCATCAAGGTTCTTCTTCCCTTCTTTAGAAATCTCAATCTTCCTTAATCTATGCTCCTCACCATGCTAATATGCATAAAAGTCCATCTTCCTCTTATTTGATGAATTAGGAATACCACTAAAGTTAACCTTGTTAATCATATATCGCGATGGCTGATTCGACATAATCACAAAATATTTCTTTCTAGGAATTACGCAATTCCGTTGCTCATAGCCACCAATTTGTCCATTGAATTCAATGTTGACCCAATTCCTTCTGGTTCCCTCCATTGACTAAAACCAGAAACCATGGTGTATGAAACAGTTAAAATAACAAGGAACCACATAATCATAAAAAGTCACTTATGGGATGTCTAACTTATCATACATTCTTTAATCCATGACACCTTAGGTTCACCCTATGTTATTCATGATCGTCAAAATAATTCTAGGACTGTAACCTATAGTTATACTAGACCTTAGGGAAATCCCTATACATACCATAGAAATATATCTAGGGATCTCACTAAAGTTCTCACATCCTAGTTTCCAAAGGTTGACTAAACCTTTCCTCTGATACCAAATGTAGAGACCCAAAGCATGACGTACATAGACATTACATTACTTTTCCAGAATACTTAATACATAACAAAAAGAGACACCAAAGGACCATAATAGTTTAGTATCTTTGGACACTTGGAACATAATCTTCTAATCTTGGTGAAAGATCTTCAACATCTCCCATAAAGATCTTCCCTTTTTTTTTCTTACCTAAAACCTTTCATTATATCCTGGGGAAAAGAAAACATATAAAGGGTGATCTCAAATCCTCAGTAAGGGTAAGCATGAAAAAATTAAAACAAACCACATACATTTGACTTCAAAACATGAACATAAAGTTTAAACATCAAAATATTGAGTTGTGAAATAAATCTTGGAAGTACGTAAGGCATAGATCATAAAAGAACATCAATCATGATAAAATAACATGGGAATAAAACATTTAATTGTGGAAAAACATTAATCACATGATATGATTTAGATATTATCCAAGGCATTGCTGCAAAGACCTTCTTAGTGGACAAAGTCCCTTTCTGAATCGAGTTCACTCCTCATTCCAGTCCTGTAACACTAAACCGGATTAACTTACCGTTCCAGCCATGTCTATCTCATGAGATATAAATCTTTACCCAATTCATTGGAGGGAGATATAGGTCCCACCCATCTCATAATGAAATCATTCTTACTTTTTCCACAACATGAACATAAATCATTCATCATTACCCAAAGTATAAAATGGGTTTCATAAACATCATCCCATCATAACATAATCCATACAAAAAAACTGATATCAATTCATCATAAGAAAAGTGAAACCATGTAAATCATAGAGAAATTAAACACGAAACATACACATATGAAATAATTCCATCTTATTTGGAAAATGGTTTTGATAAAACACTTGAAATGAATTCTTGAGGAAAATATCCTTCCTTCTTCAAAATCATTTTCTTTTCACAAAATGCCATGCAATTTTAATGAAAATGATTTTATTGAAAATATTCATTAAATCTTTTAGAGTATGTTTTATGAAAATGAGGCGTTATAAAACCGTAAAAATCCGTTCACGCCGTATAAGTTAAAAATAACATTCTTCTCGTACTTTTGTCAGAAATGTCAAAAAGTTCCCCGTGTGGTAAACCAAAGTAGGATTCCTTTCACAACATGTGGTAAATTTAAAAAATGGGTAAAAAGGACTTTAAAAATACATGAAAATATTTTTAGAAAACATGGGCATGGATGATAACAATAACCCCAGTAAATACTTATGAATAACAGTCTCGGATAAGAACAAGATTGAAATAGTTATCCCTTACCTTATGTCTGATATGATTCGTATGTATTCGAACCTACTGTATAATGATTTAAATAACTTCATTGACTAATTACAGAATCATATTCATTGTTATTATATCATATATGGTTCACTTATGACTTTATACTACCCGTTATTTTGTAAATTCCATGTTAAAGAAGAGTTTTGGGTAAAATTGTTTCATTTATCGTACGTGTTTCGACTTGTTGTTCTTGATATTATTATTACTTATATCTTGATTTACTTACTTCCAGAATGTAAATCATGATTTATATATCATATATATATTCATTATATATATATATAAAAGATATATAAATGAAATGAAATACACCGTTCATGGAGATGGTAGGTCGTGCGTACGCATAATTGCTGTTTTCCTTTCCTTATTTAATTAAATGAAATTAAGTAAATGAAAAATATAAGTACATAAATACAGTATCATTATTATGTACTATATTTCATGATTATATATTATATATACTTTATAATCATACTTGAATGGTTAATCATGGAAAATGAATCTCATCGCGTTCATGGAGACGGTAGTCCGTACGTACGCACGAGCGATGATATCATTCCCATGATCGTGGAATTGTATTGAAGTTTATTGAAGTATATGTATAATATTTTAGAATCAATATAAATTTACAATAATCATATATAGTTATTTATTTACACCATTATACCCATCCAAGTAAGGTGGTGGTGGAAAACAGATTACACCACGGCGTGGAGACGGTATTCCGTACGTACGCACGCGCGGTGATTTCGTTTCCGTAGGATAGATAGAAGATGAAATTGGGTTGTTTAATATTTATAATAAGATATAAGTATATGAGTGATAATGATGTTATTAATTTATGATGAAAAAATAAATAAGAAGAAGTATAAGAAGAAATAAATTGGAATGAATCAGTAAAGGATATTACCTCTTCTTTGACGCGCCTCTTCTTAACCTCCTCTTAAGGCACTAGGGTTTGTCTTTTGAGGAGACCAAAACCTCTATAATGTTTCTAGGGATGATTAGAAGGAAAATGTCCAGGGTTTGGCAGAGCTTCAAGGCTCAAAAGTGTGTGAAGAGAAGAGGGAATGGGATCCCTTTTTATAAGGGAGGAGTGGGTCACTTTTGGAAAAACATAAAATATTATTTTATAATAAAGTCATATTCGGGTTATAATAGCTCAAAATTGATTTATTTAGAAGCTAAAGTGGGTATGGGTCGAAATAACCTCAACCAATTGGTTTTAGACATGTTTAGGTTACTATTTTAACCTTATCTTTTAGATTTAACTCTAAGTTAAATAATTTAACTTTTACCGTTTCTTCTTGTTTTCTTACACTATATGGTTAATAAACATACTATAACAAGACAAACGAAACCAAAGTGGTTCATTATTAATATATATAAACTTATCTAAGTCATTTGGCCAAACCATATATTTTTATAAATAGAATAAAAATTAATAATATAATATTTGTTTTAAAAACTATTTTATGTCAATTTTGACACTATTTGGTAATTGATTTTTCTGAAAATCATTTCAGAATGATTATTTCGAAAAAAGTTAATTAAATCAATAATAACAGGTCATATTAACCTATAAAATTAGTGGAATTTATAAAAAGTCACAAATTACTTTTATTTGGGTATTTATAATAGCAATTATTTTAATATTTCATTATTTAGGTAATTACTGCGTCACCATTGTGTCATAAATAAATTAAATTATTTAATGTCTAAAAATTATAAATAAAATACAACTAGGTAGGAAATATTTTTAGATTTATAGTGAATATTTATAGTCGAATTTATCTTATGTATAACCCAATATTAAAAATGGTTTAGTTATTAAACTTTGATTTCAACTATTTCAACTATTTTTTAAATAAAATAATAATAAATACCCTAATCTAATCCAAGTGGACATAAATGATAATATTACATTACTAAGGTTGTTTTTGGTCTAATTATACTTATCCAATAGAATTATAACATGTGTTAGGGTAATAATAATATCATTTTTACCCTTAATTACCCTATTTACTTTTAACCGTGGTAAATAAAAGAAAAAAGTTACTATTCACCAAAAATTATTTTTATCTTATTGAACCACATTTTAATCCTTGATATTAACCGTGTCTCTCAGATTTTCAAAATTCCACTCACAGAAGCGGTAAAATTATGTTTTATGTAAATTTTCAAATTCTCCTATGAGGTGGGTAAAAGATGGTGAGAAGTTTAATAAAACATTTATATATCTAAAATGACTCCAATGAATTACATTGAACATATATAGGTATTATGTATCAATTTTTACCTAAAATAAATTTAATTTATATAAATAATTATTTAAATAAAAAGTCGGGTTTTAAATAGTAACCTAGTGTTTTCACTATTCATAAAAAATTGAATGTTTTCAGAAAAATACCAAAAATTCACCCTTGGATAATTTCGATATCCCGAATCTAAAAATGAAGTATATTTTGAAATATTAAATTTATAAAATTTCAAAAAGTGGGTATTACTATTCATAATGGCTAGTTCATAATAATATTATAATAATATCTCGTTTAGTGAAACATGGTATTGTGTACTACACACGCTATCGAAGAAGGTATTGATTGCGTGTAATGTAAGCCAAGTCAGGGCTGCATGTAGTGAGAGCTCTGTTTAGTGTTGCATATAACATAATCAAAACTTTTTTCATTTATACATTAAAAAAATCTATACTTAATGTCGTGTAGAATAATTTCCACAAAATGAACTTGAAATTATGTATAACAAGAGCCAAGAATAGTGTTGCGTATACTGCAAGCTAATACAGTGTTGCGTATAGTACAAGCTAATCTTGGTGTAGTGTATAATAGAAGATATCATTGATATTAAAAGTAATATATCTTATAAAATCTCGGGGTGTTACAAAGGCGATAAATTAACACCTCAAGAATTACATTTCCATTTTTTGAATAAAAGGGGGAAGGTGGTGGATTAATGATGGATTATTCCATTAAAATAATTACAATACATTATATGCGAGTTAATGGTTTTATAACAACATTTGTATCATGGGAGGGGAGGTGAGAATAAGAAAATAACTTTAAAATAAATTAAAATAAAAAGAAAGAGGAATTCACCTCTTGAAGTTATCCCACTTGAAAACCTCTTTGGGGAAACAGTTTTGGTATTTTGATGAGGCCAATAGATCATAGGTTTTGGGGAGGGGCGTGGGAAGATTATTTTTCAAAATTTTTATAGGGATCAAATCTTTAAAGGTGTGAGGAGAAGAGGTGGTGAGGGGTGGTATTTATAGTGGAGGAGGGGGGGGGGTGTTTTCTCATTATTTTAGTCATTATTGTTTTGGATAGAGACTTCAATGGTGTTAATTATTATGAAAACATATAGTAACTAGTGCCTATGAGATCAAACAAATGGTTCCTACCTTATCCTTACATCAATAATGACTAAAAAATTCATATATTTAACATTTTTCGTAAATTATCGCATTTTATTATTCACCAAAAATTCATGTATTTTAGAAAAATATAAAAAATTACACTAACTAGTTTTTTGAAATTAGAATTAAAATATATAAACCATTTTATAAAAATAATTTTCTAAATATTAGAAATTTTATTTTTAATTGAAATCATCATTTACTCGAAAAATAAAGATTTTAAAATTATAAATGATTTGATAACACATTGAAATATTTAAAAAGTTCTCATGAAATTATCTTCAAATAATTTTACATTAAAATATTAATTTATGAATAAACTTTATGAAACAAATTTTCTTCTAAATTATTATATTAATTATCTAATTTTTTTATATACTTTTAACTTACAAAAATATCAACACTTAATTAATAATTTTTAAAACATTTATTTAGTTATACTATGATATAATTATATCATACTATCATTTACAAGATGCATAAATTTTATTTGTATTTTCCTGGGCAAGGTTTATTTTCTATTAGTTGGTTGACTATTTATAAGGGTCATATTACTATTCCTAAGTTCATGTTACTATTTCATTTATTTACTTCTAGAAATACCTATTATTTCATTCATTATTAATTTATAATGTTTTTATGATGTTCTTAATTTGGTTTTATGTGATTATAGTATATGAAATAATTATAAGAAGAGAATTTCCATTGATAAAATTTTGGGTAGTTACATTCATCACCCCATATGAAATTTCTCCCTCAAAATTTAATTTTACAAACTAAGAACGTGAGAGTAATCCCCTTCACCACTTCCTCCAGTTCCCATGTTTCCTCTTTTTAGTTATGGTTCAACCATAGTACTTTCACTAGGGGAGTAGTTTTTTGTGTAGAACTTTATCTCTATGGTTCATGATCTTTACCAAATTCTCTTTGTAAGAAAGATCATTAAAAAAATTTATGACCTCAATATTCAGTTTATTTTATGGGTCTGGTATGTATGTCCTCAATAGAGATACATGCAATAAGTCTTGTACTTGAGACATGTTAGGTGGAAGTGCAAGTCTAGAGGCCACAAATTTTACATGATCAAGAATATAAAAGGGGACGATGTACCTAGGACTCATATTTCCTTTCTTCTAAAATCCCATGATCCTTTTTCATAAAGATATATAGTGTAATACCATGTATCATATATTAAACTCAAGGTACTGTTGAAGATTGCCTTCATAACTATTTAGTCTACTTTTGGATTCCATGATGTGTTGTTCAATTGTTTTAACCTTTTCCTTCATTTCTTTGAACATTTCTGGTTCTAGCATCTTGTTATCTTCAATAGCATCCCATCACGTCGGTGTTCTGCATATTTTACATAGAAGGATTCATATGGATCAATTTGGATACTCGAACGATTTTTTTGGAAAGTGAACTCATCTAGGATTAGATTTTGGTCCCATCCTCCTTTGAAGTCCATAGAATATACTATCAATCAAAATTCTTGTGTTTGAATAGTTCTATTTCATTGGACATCAATTTGAGGATGATAGGACGTACTGATTCTCAACATAGTGCTTGGATAATGTTTAATAATTTTCCAGAACATGGGGGTGAATCCTATATCTTGATCGAATACAATCAATAGTGGTACTCCAAACAACCTTACCACTTCATTGATTAATATCCATGCAAGTTGATCAAATGAAAAGTCCTCTCAGATAATGATAAAGTGATCAAACTTTATAAAAATATCCACAAAAACCCATATAACATTGCTTGCTCAGGATTTATTTTGATGTCTAATAAAAAAGCCGATGGTAATTTTATCCCACTTTCATGTTTCTATGTGCAGGGTTTGCATCATCCCCTTATCATTATTCTTTTCAACCTTCACTTGATAACATACCAGGAACATTGATGTATATTTAGAAATCACCTTTTGCTATTGTCCCACTAATAATTCTCTCAAATATCTTGATACATATTTGTTCTCATGGGTGAATAGAGAAGACTGAGTTATATGGTCCATTTAGAAGATCCTTCTATAACTATGGATTAGATGGTACAAGTAATTGTTTCCCAAATCTCATGACTCCTTCCTGATCCATTTTGAGATATGAGGATTTCCTATTTCTCTTAGATTCCACCTTCTTCTGAATTTCCACATAATTTCATTGAGAATACTTTTTTCCCCAAGATGGATTGTTGAGAAAATATTTTATAATGGATTGATTATGTTCCTTCATTTATGATTCCCATGTCCAAACTTATTATGTATAATTAGATTATATCCTTCCCAATTTTTATCATTGATATAGATGATGGATCCTTTCTATTTATAGCATTTACTAATTTATTTTCCTTATTAGGATGAAAGTGGATGAGAAATCATAATCCATGATGATCTATAACCATCTTCATTGGCACATAATATTATTATTATTCTATGTGAATATATATTTTATATTCTTTTGATCATTAAACATCTCATACTTCAACCCAAAGAGGTATTGCCGACATATTTTAAACACAAAGATCATAGTTTCCCACTCAAGGTCATCTGTGTGATATTTTTTCTCATGAATTTTAAACTTCCATGATTTTTTAGATATCACCTTATAATTTTTAATTAGTATATAGCCTAATCCTTTCTTTGAAGCATTTTTTATAGCACAAAAAGATCCCCTCTTTTTTGATTTGTGAGTACTACTGTTGTGATAATAAACTTCTTCAAATCTTTGAAGTATTCTTCACATTCACTAGGCCAGGAAACATTTACTCTTTTATAATTTAGCATGAATAGTGGGTTTTACAATCATGATAAGTTCTTCAAAATTCATCAGTAATACAAATACAGAGATAGTAAATTATAGATCTCCATTATAGATGTTTTCCTAGTCCACTCTTCAATCCCATTTATCATAGAAGGGTCCATAGATATCCTTTTTCTTGTGATAACATTCCCCAGGAATGATACTTCCTTCATCCATAACTCACATTTACTATAATTTGAATTGTGTTTATCACTTCACAATGTATTTACCACATTATTCAGATGCTCCCAATGTTCTTTCTTTCTCTTGAATTATATCAAAATATCATATATAAAGACTGCCAAAACAATTTCGAGGTAATCTGTAAAGACATTATTCATTAAGACTATGAATATTGCTATAGAGTTTAGGAGTCAAAGGGAATCATGAACTCCTAGTGTCTACACCTCATTCAAAATGTTGTCTTGGGATTATCTTTCTCCGTCACCTTTAGTTGGTGATATCCTGACTGAAGGTCCCCCTTAGAGAAATAACTGACCCCATTTAGCTGATCGAATAATTCCTATATTTTTGGTAGTGGATACTTGATCTTTATATTGATTTTTTTGGGCTCCCTATAGTTAATCTATATGCACATTGATCCATCCTTCATCATGAAAATATGTTCAGGTTCACCACATGGTGAAGCACTTGGGCGTATAGAAACATTTTCCATATTCTCTTGTAACTTCTTCTTGATTTCTTCTATCTCAATGGTGGCCATTCTATAAGTTTTTTTAATATATGCAGAGAGCCAGTAGAAAATTCATTTTATAAATGAACCTCTCAGTGAGAATGATCACTAAGAAACTCTTCAGGGAACACATCAGTGCATCACCTCACAATGGGTATGTCTTCGAGCATGATTATCTCCATTGTCTAAATCATTTGAGATAGATATACTTGCTCATAAGGCAACAATACACACACTTTAGAAGATGATTCTAAAGGATATTCATCCTCTACCTTACACTTTTATAGAAATATAGGATAATTTTGGATGTGAATATTGTTCACCTTTTCCCGAAAATTGATATTGGATTTATATTAATATATATAATCTATGACCAAAATAGCATCAAACTCTACCAAAGTGAGTATTACAAGATTAGTTGGGAGATTTAATCCCGCAATATTAGCCAGGGAAGAGTTATATAAATTGGATGAAATAATTTTCTCATATGTTTTTCTCACTGATTAATAAACCTATATATATTTAGGTGGTGTTTAAATTGATCTAATAATGAAGAAATATAAGAATGAATACATAGAACTAGAGTCAAATAGTATGTTCTTTATTCTTGAATGAATAATAATCATACCTACCACCCCATCATTTTTGGGATCTCCTCAATAGTAGTGATACTATATAACCATACATTCTTCATTAGAGGTTGTTCGTTTTGATTTCCTCTAACAACCATTAGCTTAGGGAAATGGCTTGAGTAATTACCATGTTCTTTGTAGGTGAAACAATGCACTACAGGCTGAGTGTTGATATGAATGTTACATTATTATTCCATATTAGTGGGAATATTCATATTACTTCAATAGATATTATCCATATTCCCTTCTATTCCACATTTGAAGCATCTCTTTCTCCCATTTAATCAATTTCTAGGATTCATCCTCCCATACTTTTGACACATGGGATGTTGGGTCTTCCTGCCATCATGGGATTTATTTGATGATCAACCCATATTAAACTCTATTTTAATATTTTTCCCCATTACCGTAAAACAATTAAGAGTCTA
Source organism: Viscum album (assembly GCA_963277665.1). Lineage (NCBI taxonomy): Eukaryota > Viridiplantae > Streptophyta > Magnoliopsida > Santalales > Viscaceae > Viscum > Viscum album. The sequence goes on from OY728150.1 coordinate 133,717,255, forward strand.
TGATATAATTTTTTATATTTAGGGAAAAACTAATAATCCACTCCTACCGTTCAAAGCCTCTAATCACCAATGCTCTTCATATACTTACCATTAAATCACCAATGAAAAAAATTCACATTTCTTTCTGTGTTCATCAAAATTCTTGAGTAATATCATGCATGAAATTTTATGTTTTACCCATATGCTCTGATATTATCATAAAAATTTTGATTTAGTTATGGGAACACCCTTTCCATTTTAATATGGAGTGTTCAGGGAAAATATTTAATGAAAAACATTTTCTTGAAATATTTCATTTCCATGGAATCAATTTCCTCCTAAGACTTTGTTTTCTTGATTAGTATCCACCACTGATTAGATTTCCCATGAAAAAGATAAACTACCAGCAAAACTTTATCTTCTAATTATCAATAGTAGAAAGAGAATATATTCTAAATAAAGTTAATCCATTATTCAGTTAGGATGGAATTAGAAGAGCCACTAAACATGGGATGCCTTCTCCTGATCAAGGATTTGACTAAAACATTCTCTCTCATAGGATAAAAAGGGAGTTCCACACTATTCAAGTTATTATAGATATTTTGAGCTATTTGATCATGTAATTTCATGTTTTTTTGACCTCCAATTCCCATCATATTCAGAATTTCATTAGAGAAATCATTACATTTACTATAACATTGATTTTTGGCAGGAGTTATACTATTTCCATTCCTTAAATAAGAAATAGAAAGTAAAATTATGGGGATTGATTAATTAGATAAAAAAGAATATAAAATGTATATTTAAACATAAAAGGATAAACCAATAAAGGAAAATCATATCCTATCTTGTGATTCCCGAGGTTCCAATCTAGGTTATCTGTGATATTTTTCTTAACATATATTCTTATGGGCATTTTTTTTGTTCCCTTAATAATGGTTCATAATGATCTTATGAATTTACCAAAGCATATCCCTTGGGTTTTTCAAACTAGGTGTGCAGTAAGGCCCATAGTCATGTACTATTTTACCCAGTGTCTAGCATAGAATAAATTTTTAGAGTTGTTACTCCTAGGTACATCTATTCGAAAACCACATCCACTTATAATATCCTGATATGGATTTATTTTCATGATAACCCACTTAATGTGTACTAACTAAAATTAAGGAATATTTTCTCATAGTTTGCCTTATCTTTAAGGATCTCACTAGAGTTTTATAGTCATAATCCAAAAAATAACTAAAATTATATTCTGAAACCAATCATAGAGACCCTATCCTTTTATACAAATAAATAAATAAATTTGAACATAATTAACCATAAAATTACAATCCAAGGATCATTCAGTCTTTGTGTCTTTGGATGATTAGGTACATAATTAAACATCATGAAACAAAATAAAAAATCATTTATTTAATCTAAAAAATTATCTCTTAACTTAAATTGTGCTCATACGTCTCCCTAGTATAATCTTGGGAATACATGAACAAAATGGATGAGCTAAAAAACCCAGTAAGGAAATAAGCCAGGGGATAAAATATAGAACATGAGTTAAAAGGAATATTGATGTCATTAATATTTTCACAGCTTTTTATATACTCCCTTTACTGATTTTATATGAAATTTTCATAATTTTTGTGAAATACTAATGTTTAAATATTAAATGTAATTTTTGAGCATTATTTGAATTAATCAAATGGATGTTAGTTTAATATTTTATTTATAAATATCACCCTAATTATCCAAATTTCATGGTTATTTTATTGTAGGATTCCTATTTCAATACAAAATACTTCATTAGAAGGGATCTTGGGACAATTATTCTATTTGAAGGGCCATATGGTCCACAGAAGATGGCCTACAGAATCTGTGAAGAAACATGACCAGCTATGAAGATTGAATTACTAGGCTAAATCTAGAATTCCTAACTCCTTTATTCTCCTATAATGTTCTGGGGACAATGTAAGGAGTTTTTGATAAAAATTTCATGTCCCAACCCCGAATACAAGGGCCCGACTGATTCATTAAAATTCATCCCACCATGCTGGTCGGGAATTAAAATCCAAAAACTATTCATGAAATAGATCATGATGTAATAATCAAATGAAGATGATATTTTTCAGTGGTAAATATAAGATATTGGTGGCAGACTTTGTTGAAGAAATAATCCAGGTTTGAAGGAATATCCCTATTCAAAAACCCATTCACATTTAGGCCTTAAAAACGTTTGGATTGAAATCGACAGATTAAATGTTTTTAATCAAACTGCCATAACTTTCGCTCCTTAAGTCCAATGGCCACCAAAGTTTTATAGTATTAATACAAGATAAATATATAAATTTTTTAAGAAGATAATATCTTGAGATTCAATTGTCTAATTTATCAAATTGGCGATGAAATTTGAGGGGATGTTTTGGAATGAAAATAGCCCAGAACATTGGGCAATAAATACACCCCATAATTACCTTGAAAGAGTTGGAATTTCAGAAGAGAAGAGCATACATTGTAACGACCAAAGACATGAAAAATTATTGGGATGACCTTACATACTCAAGTTTTTACTTGAGATACCTTTCCTCCTCTCTTTGTTTTCATTTACTTTTGTGCTGTTCTTCATTATTGTAATCTTGTAAGTCTTTTTTTTGTAATTCTGTTTAAATGCAAGTTTCTTATTCAATATATATTATTCTCATACAACTTATATATTTTAATATTAATGCTCTTAAAATATTTTAAATACAATTTATTCCCCTTCCCCTATTTCGCTTTCAAATTCAATCTAATGTTCGTTTTTTATTATCATTATTGTCTGTGTGTGTGTTCAACGCACCACTCTTTTCTTGTCCCTTTATTTTTCTTCTATTCTAAATTTATCATCATAATAATTATAACCATATTATTAATAATTTAAATGACTCAGTAAATCTCTCATTGGGGTGAGTTAAAATTTAGTAATGTTAAGTGATTGCGAGCTTTTTCTCGATGAATATTCTTTAAATTAACATTGTTTATGTTGGACTTAACATTTTATGGATTAATGACTTGTTTTGTTTAACATGTGGTTTCCATGGATTATTGGAACTGTAAATACACTACCATAAACATGTAATAATTGATATTATAACCCTAAGTTAAGTCTAGGCTTGGATTAAAGCCTTAACACTTAAGAATTATAATCAATTTCATCTTGTGTAGTGGACGTTACCTTAATGCAATATAAAGCAAAGCTCAAGGATATCACAAGATTAAATTTAATAATGTACTCACCCCAATCTTTATCAAATTGTTAAATTATACATAATCCATGAATTATTTAATAATCTCTACAAAAAACTCCCCAATCAAAATACAATCAACCAAAATGATCGACTATTAATAAGTATCATTACTAAGAATTCGACCTGAGTGCTACTATTCACATTATCAGAGCACTAGAACATTGACCGATCGACAGGAGATAATCATACGCACTTTAAAATGGTTATTTTTTTAGGGAGGGTGAAATTAATTAGTCGTTAGTTACTGGTTATTTAAAAATAACAAAAAAAACAAATTTTTTTAAATAAAACTGAAAAAAACACAATAAAAAACCTACTTTCCCATTTCTTCTAAAATATCTATAAATGCCAAATATCCTCCCAAACAATCCTTCAGATTTGTTTGACCCTGAAATTAAGGGAACTTTTCTATAACTTTGGAGGAACATAAGACATAATAAAATCATTCAATAACTTGTCCTTGTCCAACCAATTGAATTAGATATAACCAATCCTATGGAACAAACAATTAAAGAACTTGCTACCCCTGATATGAATTACCAACCTCTTGGTATTCAATATATAAACATAGAGCCTGACTTCTAAAAAAATAGGGTTTGATTCATCTTCTCCGTTATTTCCACAGGCTAGCCAGTGAGGATCCACATCTTCAACTTAATAAGTTCCAAGTAGTGTGGTCTACCATGAAGCCTCAAGGGGTTTCTGAGGAACAAATAAAATTCATAGAATTCCATTTCTCCCTTGATAAATACACCAATTCATGGCTTTAATACCTCCCTCTTGGTTCTATAAACACATGGAATGACATGAAGTGACTCTTCTTGGAGAATTTCTTTCCTGCTTCTCGTACTGCTTCTATCTGAAAGGAAATTATTGGTATCCACCAATTCCCAAATTAATCAATCCATTAGTATTGGAAGAGGATAAAAAATCTTGTGGAAACCTACCTACACTACCAAAACCCTGACTAACTCTTGATCCAATACTTCTATAAGGGGTTATTGGCTATGGAAAGAACTCTCATAGATACTGCAAGTGGCAATGCTCTTGTTGATAAAACTCATGCAGTTGAAAGAGATATCATAAGAAACATGGATGCAAACACACAAAAATTCCATACTCGAGCACATGCTCAAGTAAAACAAGTCCAAGACAATCAATCCATAGATCCTAAAAAGATGACCGAGTGGATGAGTGAACTTATAGGTCTTGTGTGAAAACTAGTTGTGGCATCCAAATCCCCAACCTCATCGTCTACACAATCTATGTTCCCTGGACCTATCAAGAACTACAGAATATTTAGATCCCCATCTCATACAATTGGCACATGTACACAACTTTAAGAGGATCTATCTGGTTCATCTGGACTAATGGAGCTCAATGCAGTATATGCTTAGTGGAACCCCAACCCTCACCAATATGGTCAGTTTTTTAGAAACTTCAACCAACCCCATTTCAAGCCCTTCACTTCTACATATAACCCTAACTTGAGATATGGGAATCCCATTTCTCACCCCCCCTCAATACCCTCATAAAAATCCAAACCAATTACAATATGGTCAAGGTGTTGGTAACTTCGAACAACCTTATCCTTGTATTTTTTAACCTCAAAGGATCAATCATACTCTTCATCATCCTTGATTCTACTATCCTAGTGATCCTTCCCAATTCCCAAACCAATAAAATCGCTTTCCCAAGAACTAAAATCATGGTAATACCAATCTGGGACAAGTCTCTTCATCCAAGAAACCGTGTGAAAGTATAGTTGAAGATCTTTCCTCATTCACCTGTTCCATCCTTAAATACATTGAAACCCAAATCGGTTAACTTGCGTCCCTCCTAAGCCAGCAACAACAACAAAATTCTTCCCAACTCCAAGCATAACCATTACCCAACCCCAAGGGAAATGTATGTGTAATTTCACTTAGATCAGGGAATCAAATTTCTATTCCTAAAGATATGTCCACCAACCCCCTTTAAATGTTGAACTTGAAAATGAAAAGAAAAAGAAACTTGAAAAGGAATGTAAATACATTCCCTCACCTTCTTCCATTCCACTTAGGAACCCAATTCCTTTTCCTCAATCCATTTCTAAATAAAATAAGTCCTTTGAACCGTATCCTAAAATGCTCAAAATATTTAGACATGTTTATGTCAACATTCCCCTCACATATTCCATAAAACAAATCCCTATGTATGATCAGTTTTTTAAGGAATTGTGCACCCACAAGAGGAAACTTAGTATCTAAGAAAATGTTTCCACCAAGTATTTTATTCCCATAACGTGTAAAGATCCAGGGACCTTTAAGGTTTTATTCCAAATTAGAAGTTCCAACTTCAATTTTGTACTCGTAGACCTAGGAGCCTCAATTTATGTGATTCCCAAATCCATATTCTCCAAATTTGGTCTTGGTCCCTTACATCCAATGGGTGTTTTCATTCAGTTAACCAATTTAATCACTGCAAGTTGTGAGGGTATAATCGAGGCTGTCCTTGTTCATGTGAGTGGTCTTATATTCCCTGCTAATTTCTATGTCATTGACATGGAAGGTAAGAAGAACTCTTCTCAATCTCCCCTAATTAAAGGAAGGAAATTCCTCAGGACTACTAGAACCAATATTTATGTCCATTCAGGCATCTTATCCATGGAATTTGGTGTCAAACTGGTCAAGTTCCACATTTTCCATGCCATATGATACCCATCCTAGGACAACTCTATATTCTCAATCCATGCTTCTAAGGAAACTTTTGCGAGTCAATTGAACCCCATTCCATCATGTTCATCCTATTCCGAGGAGATAGAAACTTGTGAAATATGCACCATGATTAAAAAATTCATAAATGGTGAAGTTTATGTAGACCTCTCATTCAGAGACAACATCAATATTACGGATCATAAAAACTATTTGGAACCCCATCTCACCTCTGACGTCCTCTTCTCCAACTTGGATGGTAATGGGGAAAATGAACAAGCATTTTCATTTTTTGATTCAAATCATATTATCCAACATTCATCATTTCCAATGCATGATTCAGAAAATTCTGTTATTTGTGAGGTGAACCCCAAAACAATGTGTTTATATTATCCCAATGAGAGTAAATGTTGTGATATTTGTTACACAATTAAAAAAGTGAGCACCAGTGAGGTTGAAATTTTCCATTCTTGGGAAAAGAACATCGATATAAAGGATATTGAAAAACTTATTTAGTCTTATGACTCCACTGATCTTCCTTACTCTATAGTGGTAAGTGATGAAATAAATGAGTCCAAAATAATTGTGATCTCATACTATGGTTCTGTGTTATCTGAACCTTATATAAATGAACCATCAAAATTGAGACATCTTCCTGAATTTCAACGATTAGAAAACCATCACTTTGTGGATAAAATCATTCCTCATGTTGAAGACCAAATGGAGGGTAGTCATAATCTCTTTCCACCCCCCATTTAATTGCAAGTGAATCAATAATGAAGGAATGAAATTATCCAATGAATTATCAGGCCTCCCAAAGGAAATGTTTTTCTGGAAGCACACTATAGTTGAGAATATACGATGGCCACCATTAGAATATGGGTAGTCCACTTCAACTGTCCAGCTGTATACAAATAAATGCAGCACTTCTTGGGAGGCAACCCATATTTTCTTTTAATTTTATTAAATTTTAATTTCATTTTATTTTTTTATTAGATGAATACTGATTTCTCATTTTCAAGTAACATCCCACAATCCTTTAACCACATTGACTTTCATTGGATACCCAACTTCTACAGTAGACCCACCACTGGATGGAGACAGCGACCCACCCAATCCAAACCAGGGTGATCGTCTTTACCTTTAGCTCTCTCTTATTCTCTCTCCCTCTTTCTTCTTATTCCAATATCTTTCATTTTTTACTAGATTCCTCATCATAGTTTTTATTTACTCTTTTTATTTTGTGTGGGTATGTATTTATAAAAAACTAAAAAAACCTAAAAAAAACTAAAAAAAAATCTTTTAAAAAAATATATGAAAAATAAAAAGTCATACTTACTCACCTTCCAATTTTCAAATTTTTTCCAAACATTTTGTGGTGTAAAAAGACATGGTTTCATCTCAGAAATATTATTTTTTTCATCATATTTTCAGATAATGAATATTGTGTCAAAACCAACAAATTTGGAATGCTCAATTTTTGATTTGGAAAATAATATTCCCCAACTGTGAGGAAAAAAATTAGCTTCCATGCCAAGGCCACCTATGTCCATATTTTCAAAATGTATGTTTTTTTCATGCCCATTTCTGAGTCTTGAGTTTTTGGACCTTCGAGCTGAGTTTCCTACTTTAGCATTCATTAATATTACAGAGGCATTTTCTAAAGCACATGAGAATCACAATAGCCAAATAGCCTTCCATTTCCCTTAAATTAATCCTCATTTTGAAAGCCCATTTGAGCCTATGAATGATTTTTCTTTGATAACCATATTAAAATACCAATACCTTATCCCACCCAATATCTACATGGATTTACATTGCGTTATTTATTGAAATTTAAGTGTGGGGGGAATGGATATCATTTTTTGGGTGCCCTTTTATTGATTTTCAACGAGTTATCATATGCTTAAGGGAAAGCATCCATTTTAGTGTGGGGGAGAGTTTTTCATTCAGTGTTTTTTGGGGAATGCAATGTACTTTAATTTATGAAATTTTATAAATTTTATTAACAGGTTTTCAAAAAATAAAATAAAAATAAAAAAATAAAGCCAAATCAATAAAAAAAGAATAAAAAAGGGTTGTGTCCTGGGCAGGTCAAAAACCACTTTTCCTCAAACATTGATCTTATTATAACTATTACAATTTGTGTTGTGAGGAGATCAATCATGGGTTGGGATATGAGTGTGAGATCTTTTTCAAGTTCAACTTTTAAAAAAAGGAAAAAAGAAAAAAAAAGAAAAAAAAGAACACTTATGTCGTTGAGAGAAGTTTTGTGTTTTATAAATATTTCATCTTCTTATCTTCTTAAAATTTTCTTCCTCTCTTGTATCTTTCTTCACACAATCATTCCCCTATAAATATGTGTTTTCATTTCTTTCCACGTTGCCTTTAAAAAATATATGCATTTCATTTTCCATGTTTGTATTTTACCCCCTTTTTCATATCTTTTGGATATCATATTCCTACCATCCTATATCCACAAACCCCCCCCCCCCCTAAAAAGACCTCTTGATTTTTGAGCACATTAGGATAGAGAGTGGAATCTAAGAGCTCTTACAAACTCTAAGATTTTCACTTTTGGTTGGTGAATGAGTGAATCTCTATAAATTAATTTTATCATCTTGAGAGGAGTAAGTTTTGTGTGCCACGATTTTTTATTTCTAAATTTGAGCATGAAAAAATTATTTTTTGAACATTTTTTCTATAAAAACCTGTGGTGGAATTCAATATGGTTGAATGAGATTGTCTAAAACTCCCCTGAGTGGGGAAAACAAAATTTTAATATTTGTTGGTGATTGAAAATGATATTGTCATGTTTTTTATATTTGTTGCACATGGGGACATACACAAGACTAAATGTGGGGAATTTGATGTTATTATTATTTTGAAAACTTTTTAGATACTCCCTTCACTTATTTTATATGAAATGTGCTTATTTGTTTTTGAAATATTAATTATTAAATATTAAATGTAATTTTTGAGAATTATTTGAATTAATCAAATCGATTTTAGTTTACTGTTTTATTTACAAATATCATCCTACTTATCCTAAATGCATGGTTATTTTATTATAATATTTCTCTTTAAATATAAAACATTTCATTAGAAGGGATCTTGGGCCAATTCTTCCATTTTAAGGGCCATATAGTCCATAGAAGAAGGACTACAGAATCTGTGAAGAAACTAGACCAGCTATGAAGATGAAATTACTGGGCTCAATCTATAATTCCAAAATTTTTTATTCTCCTAAAATGTTAGGGGGATAGTGCAAGTATTTTTGGTTAAAAATTTCAAGGCCTAACTCTAAAGAAAAGGGGCCCAACTAATTCATTAAAACTCAACCCACCATTCTGGTCGGGACTTAAAATATGAATTCTATTCATGACATAGATCAGGATGTAATAATAAAATCAAGATGAAAATTTTCAGTGTTAAATATGATATATAGGAGGAAGACTTTTTTGAATAAAGAATTCAGATATGAAGGAATATTCCTATTAAAAAAACCATTTACATTTAGGTCTTAAAAAATTTTGGATTGAAATGGAAAAATTAAAATTGTTTAATCAAATAGCCATAACTTTGGATACTTAAGTCTAATGGCCGCCAAATATTTAGAGTTTAAATAGGAGTTAAATATATACAACTTATAAGAAGATAATATCTTGATATTCAGTTGTCTAATTTATCAAATTGGCAATGCAATTGGAGGGGATGTTTTGGAATGCAAACAGCCGACAACATTGGGCTGTAAATACACCCCCTCCTTACATTTCAAGAGTTGGAATTTCAGAAGATAGGATCATATATTGGCATGAATAAAGCCTTTAAAAATTCTTGGTATGACCTTACATACTCATGTTTTTACTCAAGATACCTTTCCTCATCTCTTTGTTTTCATTTACTTTTGTGTTATTCATTATTATTGCAATCTTGTAAGCATTTTTTTGTAATTCTGTTTAAATGAAAGTTTCTTCTTCAATATCTCTTATTCTCATACACCATATATAGTTTAATATAAATTTTCTTAAAATAGTAAAAATATAGTTGAATCCCCTTCCCTTCTTTCACTTTCTCATTCAATCTAAAGTTCATTTTTAATTCTCATTATCGTTTGGGTGTGTGTACGAAGCACCATTTTTTCTTATCCCTTTCTTTTTATTCTATTATTAATTTATCATAATAATAATTTTAACTAGATTATTAATAATTTAAATTTATGATTAAATCTTTCATTGGGGTGAGTTATAATTTAGGCATGTTAAGAGATTGACAGCTTTTGCTCGATGAATATTCTTTAAATTAACATTGGGTATGTTGTACTTAACATGTCATGGATTATTGAATTATTTTGTTTATCATAGGATTTACATGGATTATTAGAACCATAAATACACTACCATGAACATGTAATGATTGATATTATAACCCTAAATTAATTTAAGGCTTGGATTAAATCCTTAACACTTAGGAATTCTAATCAATGTCATCTTGTGAAGTGGGTGTTAATTTAATGCAATATAAAGTAAAGCTCAAAGATATCACAAGCTTAAATATCTAAAAATGAACTTGACCAAATCTTTATCAAATTTTTAAATCATACATCATCCATAAATTATTTCCAAAGATCTTCAAACAAACACCCCAATCAAAATACAATTAACCAAAAAATATCGACTATTAAATAATATCATCACTAAGGATTCGACCATAGTGCTGCTACACACATTAGCAGAGCACCAGAAACTTGATCGGTCGATAGGAGACAATCAAATGTAGTTTCAAATGGTGATATTTCTGGGGATGGTGCAATTAATTACTCAGTAGTTACTGGTTATTGTAAAAAAACAAAAAAAAAAATTAATAAAAAAATTGAAAAAAAACACAAAGAAAAACCCACCTTACTCTTTATCCCAAAATCTCCATGAATGACCCATAGCTTCCCAAACAATTATTCGGATTTTTTTGACATAAAATTGATCAAAATCTTTTCTAACTTAGGAGGAACATAATATATAATCAACTCATTCATGAAACAATCCTTGTCCAACCAATTGAATTAGATATGACCAATCCTAGGGAACAAACACATAAAGAACTTGCTACCCCTGATTTGAATTACCAACCTCTTGTTATTCAAAATCTAAACATAGATCCTGACTTCTAAAACAAATTTGGTTTGATTCATCTTATCCCTTATTTCCATGGGCTAGCTGGTGAGGATCCACATCTTTATCTTAAAGAGTTCTTAGTGGTGTGCTCTACCATAAAGACTCAAGGGGTTTATGAGAAACAAATAAGACTCTAAGCATTCCCTTTCTCCCTAGATTAATTCACCATGTCTTGGATTTACTACCACCCTCCTGGTTCCATAACCACATGTAATGACATGAAGAGACTCTTTGTAGAGAAAATATTTCCTGCTTCTCATACTACTTCTATCCGAAAGGAAATTAGTGGTATCCGTCAATTCCCAAATGAATCACTCCACGTGTATAAGGAGAGGATCAAAAAGCTTGTGGAAACCTACCCACACTACCAAATCCTTGAACGACTCTTGATCCAATACTTCTATGAGGGGTTATTTTCTATGGAGAGAACTCTCATTGAAGCTTCAAGTGGCGGTGCTCTTGTTGATAAAACTCCTATAGCTATAAGAGATCTCATAAGCAACATGGCTGAAAACAGACAACAATTCAATACTCTAGCACATTATCAAGTAAGAAAAGTCCAAGACAATCAATCCATAGAGCCGAACAAGATGACCGAGTGGATGAGTGAACTTACAGGTATTTTGCAACAACTAGTTGTGGCATCCAAATCCCCAAACTCATCTTCTCCACAATATATGTTCCCTTGAACTATCAAGAAATATAGAATCTTTATCTCCCCATATCATCCAACTAAATGATTTCCACAACTTCACGAGGATCAATCTGATTTATCTAGACTAATGGAACTCAATGTAGCATATTCTTAGAGGAACTCCAACTCTCACCAATCCGGTCAGTTTGTTAGAAACTTAAACCAACCCTATTATAAGACATTATCTTATACATATAACCCTAACTTGAGATATGGGAATCCCATTTCTCACCCCCTCCAATACCCTCATCAAAAACCAAACCATTTACAATATGGTCAAGGTGTTGGTAACTTTCAACAACCTTATCCTTTTATTTTTCAACCTCAAAGGATCAATCCTCCTTTCGTCCTCTTGGATTCAATTATCCTAGTGAGCCTTCCAAATTCCCAAACCGTTACAATATATTTCCCTAGAACCAAAATCTAGGTAATCCCAATCTGGGATAATCCACTTCATCCAAGAAATAATGGGAAAGTATAGTGGAAGATCATTCCTCATTCACCCGATCCATCCTTAAAAACATTAAAACCCGAATTGGCCAATTTGCATCCCACCTAAGCTAGCAACAACAATCAAATACTTCCCAACTCCCAGCTCAACCATTACCCAACACAAGGGTAATGTAAGTTCAATTTCACTTAGATTAGGGAAGAAAATTTCTATTCCTCAAGATAAGACCTCCAACCCCCTTTAAATGTAGACCATGAAAATGAAAAGAAAAAGAAACTTGAAAAGGAATATGAATCCATTACATCACCTCCTTCCATTCCAATTTGGAACCCAATTCACTTTCTTCAAGTCATTTCTAATCCAAAGAAGTCATTTGAACCTGCTCCTGAAGTGATCGACATGTTTATACGTGTTGAAGTCCACATTCCCCTCGTAGATTCCATAAAACAAATCCCCTAGTTTTCCATGTTTATTAAGGAATTGTGCACCCAAAAGAGGAAACATAGGATATTTGTAAATGTTTCCACCCCGTAGTCTATTCCCATAATGTGCAAAGATCCAGCGACCTTTACAGTTCTATGATAAATTGGAAGTTCCAAAATTGATGATGTACTCATAAACCTAAGATCCTCAATTAATGCAATACCCAAATCCATCTTCTCCAAATTTGGTCTTGATCCCTTACATCCAACAGTTGTTTTCATTCAGTTATCCAATCGAAGCACTGATATTCATGAGGGTATAATCGAGGATGTCCTTGTTCGTGAGAGTGATCTTATATTCCATGCTGATTTCTAGGTCCTTGACATGGAAGGTGATACGAACTCTTCTTGATCTCCCCTAATTCTAGGAATACCATTCCTCATGTCAACCAGAACCAATATTGATGTCCATTCAGGCATATTTTCCATGGAATTTGGTGAGCAACTAGTCAAGTTCAACATTTTCCATGCCATGTGATACCCATATGAGGACCACATTACATTCTCAACCCATGATTCTAAGGAAACATTTGAGAGTCAATTGAACCCCATTCCATCATGTTTCATCCTGTTATGAGGTGATAGGATCTTGTGAAATATGCACCATGATTAATAAATTCATAAATGGGGAAGTTGATGTAGACCTCTCATTTAGATACTCCATCAATATAAAGGATCTTGAAAACTATTTGGAATTCCATTTCTCCTCTGACATCCTTTGCTCCAACTTAGATGGTAATGGGGAAAACCAACAAGCATGTTCATTTTTTATTAAAATTAGATTATTCAACATTCATCATTTCTAATCCATAATTTTGAAAATTCTGCTATATGTGAGGTGAACCCTGAACCAATGTGTTTATATTGTCCCGATAAGAGTAAAGGTTGTGAGATTTGTTCCATAATTAATAAAGTGAGCACCTGTGAGGTTGAAATTTACCATTCATTGGAGAAAAACATAGATATAAAGGATATTGAAAAACTTATTCATTCTTATGACTATACTGATCCTCATTAATCTACATTTTTAATTGATGAAATAAATGAGTCAAAAACAATTGAGATCTCATTCTCTAGTTTCGTGTTATCTAAACCTTACATAAATTAACCATCAGAATTGAGACATCTTCCTGAATTTCTAAGCATAGAAAACCATCACTTTGTGGATAAAATCCTTCCTCACATTGAATACTAAATGGTGGATAGTCATATTCTTTTTCCACACCCATTGAATTGAAAGAGAAACAACAAAAAATGGATGAAATTATCTAATTAATCATCAATCCTCCCAAAGGAAAAGTTTTTTTGGAAACACATTGGAGTTGAGAAAATACGATGACCACTGTTAGACTATGGGTAGTCCATTGAAACTGTCCATATGTAGACAAATAAATACTGCACTTCTTGGGAGGTTAACCATATTTTCTTTCACTATTATGAAATTTTAATTTATTTTTAATTTTTCATTAGATGAATAATGATTTTTCATTTTCAGGTAACATCCCACAGTCCTAAAACCACAATGACTTCTATTAGATCCCCAAATTCTACAGTAGACCCACCACCAGATGGAGGTGGTGACCCATCAAATCAAAACCAGGTGCACCTATTTACCTTTAACTCGATCTTCTTTTCTCTCCCTCTTTCTTCTTATTCCACTCTCTTTCATTTTTCACCACTTTCCTCATCACATTTTTTGTTTACTATTTTTCTTTTGGGTGGGTGTGTCTTTATAAAAAACTAAAAAAAACATTAAAAAAACTAAAAAAATCATTTAAAAAAATATATGAAAAATAAAGAGTCACACTTACTCACCTTACAATTTTAAAATTTTGTCTAACCATTTCAGGGAGTCAAAATACATAGTTTCATTTAAAAATATTATGTTTTCATCATATATTTGGATAAAGAATATTGTGTCAAAACCAAAAAATTTTGAATGTTCAATTTTTGATTTGGAAAATAATTTTACCCAACTGTGATGAAAAACATTAGCTTTCATTCCAAGGCCACCTATGTCCATATTTTCAAAATGTGTGTTTTCACCCCCATTTTTGAGTATTGAGTTTGTGGACCTTTAAGCTGAATTTCTTACATTAGTGTGCATTAATATGACAAAGGAATTTTATGAATCAATAAGAATCACAATAGCCAACAAGCCTCCAATTTCCCTTACATTAATCCTCCTTTTGAAAGCCCCTTTGAGCACATGGAACAATTTACTTTTATAGCCACATTACAATCCCAATACCTTATCCCACCCAATATCTACATGTATTTACATTGCATTATTTATTTAAATTTAATTGTGGGGGCAATGGATTTCATTTTTTGGGTGCCCTTTTCTAGATTTTCAATGAGTTATCATATGCTTGAGGGAAAGAGTCCATTTTAGTGTGGGGGAGAGGTTGTCATTCATTGTATTTTGGGGAATGTAATGTACTTTCATTTATATAATTTTTTAAATGTTATTTACATGTTTTAAAAAAAATTCAAAAAAAAATCAATAAAAAAAGAACAAAAAAATGGGTTGTGCCTTGGGCATGTCAAAAATCAATCTTCCTCAGACATTAATCTTATTATAACTATTACAATTTGTTTCATGAGGAGATCAATAATGGGTTTGGATATGAGTGTGATATCTTTTTCAAGTTCAAATTTAAAAAAAAGAAAAAAAAGAAAAAAGAAAAAAGAAAAAAAAATATTTATGTCATTGAACAAAGTTTTGTGTTTTGTAAATATTTCATCTTCTCATCCAGTTAAATTTTTCATCATATATTGTATCTTTGTTCACACAATAATTCCCCTGTAAATATGTTTTTCCATTTCCTTTCATGTTTCATTTAAAAAAAATTCATTTCTTTCTCCATGTTAGTATTTTACCCCCTTTTCATATCTTGTAGATATAATCTTCCTACCATCCTATAGCCACATAAACCCCCCTTAAAATACCTCTTGATTTTTTAGAAATTTATGATAGGGAGTTTAATATGAGAGCTCTTAAAAACTCTATGATTTTCACTTTTGGTTGGTGAATGAGTGAAGCTCCATATATTAATTTTATCATCTTGAGAAGACTATGTTTTGTGTGCCACCATTTTCCATTTCTAAATTTGAGCTTGAAAAAATGAATTGTTTTTGGAACAGAGTTTCTGAAATAACTTGTGGTGGAATTAAATATGGATTAATGAAATTGTCTAAACCTCCTCTGAGTGGGGAAAACAAAATTTTAATATTTTTTGGTGATTGAAAACGATATTGTCATGTTGTTTATATTTGTTGCACATGGGGACATACACAAGACTAAGTGTGGAGAAGTTGATGTTATTAATATTTTCAAATTTTTTTATATACCCCCTCTACTGATTTTATATTAATTGTTCATAATTTTTGTGAAATATTAACGTTTAAATATTAAAATGTAATTTTTGAGTAATATTTGAATTAATCCAATTGATGTCAGTTTACTGTTTTATTTAAAAATCTCACCCTACTTATCAAAATTGCATGGTTATTATTTTTTAGGATTCCTATTTCAATATAAAATATTTCATTAGAAGGGATCTTCGGCCAATTATTCCATTTTATGGTCCATATGGTCAACAGAAGAAGCCTTATAGAATCTATGAAGAAACTGGACCAGCTATGAAGATTGAATTACTGAGCTCAATCTATAATTCTAAATTCCTTTATTCTCCTAAAATGTTCTGGATATAATGTAAGGAGTTTTTTATAAAAATTTCAAGGACTTACTCTAAATATAAGGGGCCCAACCGATTCATTTAAACTCAGCCCACCATTCTGGTCTGGAATTAAAATTCAGACACTATTCATGACATAGATCATGATGTCATCATCAAATCAAGATGATATTTTTCAATGTGAAAGAGAAAATATAGTCGTCCGACTTTGTTGATTAAATAATTCATATTTGAAGTCATATTACTATTCACAAATCCATTCACATTTTGGCCTTAAAAAAGTATGGATTGAAATGGATAGATTAAAATTGTTTAATCAAACCGAAAAACATTGGATCCTTAAATTCAATGGATGCCAAATTTTCATAGTAGACATAGAAGATAAATATCTAAAACTTGTAAGAAGATAATATCTCAATCTTCAGCTGTCTAATTTATCAAATTGGCAATTAAAATGGAGGGGGTGTTTTGGAATGAAAACAGCCCACAACATTGTGCTGTAAATACATCCCCCTCCTCACCTTGAAAGAGTTGGAATTTCAGAAGAGAGGAGAATATATTGGCATGAAAAAATCCCTAAAAAAGGCTTGGGAGTACCTTCCATAATTAATTTTTCACTTGAGAGTCCTTTCCTCCTCTCTTTGTTTTTATTTACTTTTGTGTTGTTCTTTATTGTTGTAATCTTGTAAGTCTTTTTTTTAATTCGGTTTTAATTAATGTTTCTTATTCAATATATCTTATTATAATCCACATTATGTAGTTTAATATTAATGTTCTTAAATTTTTTTAAATACAGTTGAATCCCCTTCCCTTCTTTCTCTTTCTCATTCAATCTAAAGTTCATTTTTAATTCTCATTATCATTTGTGTTAGTGTTCGACGCCCCACTCTTTTTTTATCCCTTTCTTTTACATCTCTTCTTAATTTATCATCATCATCATTATAACCAGTTTATTAATCATTTCAATGGATTAGTAAATCTTTCATTAGGGTGAGTTATAATTTAGGTATGTAAATTTCTTTAGTGATTTTTCTCGATGAATATTCTTTAAATTAACATTGTGTATGTTGGACTTAACATGTCATGGATTAATGACTTGTTTTGTTTAATGTGTAGTTTCCATGTATTATTAGAACCATAAAAAACTACCATAAACATGTAATGATTTATATTATAACCCTATCTTAAGTCAAGAATTTTATTAAATCCTTAACACTTAGAAATTCTAATCAACATCATCTTGTGAAGTGGGTGTTAATTTAATGCAATATAAAGCAAAGCTCAAGGATATCAAAAGATTAACTCCCTAATAATGAACTCACCCCAATATTTATCAAATTATTAAATCAAACATCATCCATAAATTATTTCATAATCTATGAAAACAAACTCCCCAATAAAAATAAAATCAACAAAAAATAGTTGACTATTAAGAAGTATCATCACTGAGGATCCGACCCGAGTGCTTCTATACACATTAGCAGAGCACTAGAACCTTGACCGGTCGATTGGCGATCATTTCCCATGATTTCACATATAATGATGGAATAAAAGGCATGTAACACTAATAAACATATGGTACAATTAAATTTATAATATGTGAATATATAATCATGGAATAATAGGAATGTGGCAGTAATATATAACGTGACATAGACATGAGTCAAGGCTATATGCCAAGACTGATAACATGGTGGACAAAGTTCCATTAAGATATTAAGCTCACTACCAATCCAACCATGAAGTATCATGAGACTAAAATGAATCAATTCATTGGATTGTTAACTAGGTCATCCCATCAAAACATGTTCTTGAATATATGTGCAACATGAAGAATAAACAGAAGGGTTACCCATGTAAATAAATAGGTATAATTATCACATCTAAAGGAATAAAAATTGAGCATATCATAAATTTTTCCATGAAAAAATAGATTAAAAACATACATGGACATTAATATGGGATAATATACATGGATAATGAAAATTGATGTCCAATTTAATTGGAAACAAGTAAAATTATTGTTTAAGAAACATTAGAAATGAAACATTTTAGTGCGGTTTAAATAAAATATTAAAGAGAATTTAAAGCCGAAAAGGAATATTTGTTTTAATAAAACAAAAAAAAATGAACATAGACAGTTTTTCATGATAAAATTTTTGATATTAGAAAAATAATTGTAGATTAAACAATATTATGGAGTGCCTCTGGGAGTGGGTAATAAATCAAGACGTTCCCTTGAATTGAGATTTCTTATTAGGAAAAATTAAAAGAAAAAACATTTCTAAAACACGTATTAACCTATAAAATATGGATGATATAATCAGGATACATGAGTTTGTAACACATACACATAATTTATAAGAGTCATATAAAAGTAAACATGAATTATAATGGGGTAAAGAGAGAGAAAGAGAAACCCAAAGGAAAAATGGAGGTTCATGTAGAATCCCTTATCATATGTCTGAAATGGTTCTGCACTTGATCTTAATGTTTTGGATAATCAAATTAGATCCATTAATTAATAAATTATAATTTTTTTTTAATTTTTTTTTATTTTAATTTTATTATGTTCATTTATGGCATATTTTATGAGTTATAGTGTTCAATTTCATTGTTTTAGAGTGATTATTTTCTTACTTTTCTTTATTGGTTCACATATATGAGAGTATGAAAGTTCATTTAAAATTAAATTAGAAATTCATAATTCAAGATATAATTTATTAATGAAAATAAATAAGTTTAAATGGTTATATAATTAATTTTTTTAATTTGGGTTAGGATGAAGCATTAGAAAAGATGTTAGTGATAATCATTTGGATTATTTTGGGCGGTTTACGCTTACAATGAAATTGTTTTGTTTCATTATTTAAAATCATGTGTTAATAATTATTCTAGAACATTAAATTGGATATAATAAATATATTATAATTTTTTAACCATAAGAAAGTTTTTATGACTAACCATTATGAAATTAATGGAAAATGAAAATTTCTCACCCTTGAAGGTGATAAATTGACACCTCATGAATGGTGTTTTCATTTTTAGAATAAAAGGGAGAGGATAAGGGTCTAAAGATGTATTATTACATTATAATAATAAAATTTTAGTATATTTTTGGTAATGGATTTATAAAACCATTTAGATGAGGTGAGGTTAGGAGAGAATAAGAAAAGTACTTGAAAAGAAATTAAAAGAAAAGAAAAGAGGAATTTAACTCTTGAATTGCTCCTCCTTAAAAACCTCATTAGGGAAAAGATTTTGTTAATTTTATGATACCAAGAGATCATGAAAGTGGGGGAAGGTATTGGGTAGATTATTGGGAATAATGTGGGCAAGGCTCAAAGCTTGTAATGTGGGTGGAGAATAGGTAATGATGGGTGATATTTATAGTGGAAGAGGGGGCGTTTTCTCATTATTTTAATCATTAGTTTATTATTTTTGGATAAAATCAAGCAATACTTTTTATTTGTGTGGATATATATAGTAAATAATGCATGTGATTTTGAACTAATGGTTCTTACATAATCCTTACATGAATAATGAAGCAAAAATTCATATATTTAGCGTTTAACGTAAATTATTGCATTTTACTATTCAAAAAATAATTCTAGCTTTTAGAAAAATACCTAACATTAAGCCTAACTATTTTATTATGTGTATTACTCACAAATTAACTAAAATTTAAGAAAATAATTTTATATATATGAGAAATTTTATTATTAATTAAAATAATCATTTACAAGAAAAATACATATTTTAAAATTATAATTGATATTATAATGCCTGGAAAATTTAAATAAGATCTCATAAAATTATGATAAAATCATAAGAAAAAAATAATAATTTTTGAATAAATTTTATGAAATTAAATTTTATTTTCAATCTGTATATTAATTCAAAAAAATTATTTAAATATTTATAACTTACAAAAATACAAACACTTAATAAATAAATTTTGAAACATTTATTAACTTATACTATGATATAATTGTATCATAATTTCATTTATAGGATGAAAAATTTTAATATATACTTTCATGGGTGAGGCTACTAGTTTATTGGCTGGTTTACAATTCATAAGGTATATATCACTATTCCTAAGTTCAAGTTACTATTTCATCAGTATACTTTTCTTAACTTCAAGAAATGCCACTTATTTCACTAATAATTAATTTATAATGTTTGTATTATGTTATTAATGTGATTTTATGTGATTATACTATATGAAATAATTATTATATGGAAACATCCATTGATAAAATTTAGGATCCTTATATTATCACCTTACAGGCTGCTTTCGAAGCTGTTTGCTCTCTATAAACCTGTTTCTTTCTAGGCATGTGATTATTCTCAATAGCTAAAGGTTGGGAGGTCTCAATTACCAAAATGGAAAATTTACCATGGGGGTATTATTGAATCTAAACCTTAGTATAACCATGAGATAAACCCATTTTTTCATCAGGACGAGGACAATTTATGCCATTCCGAGTCTCCTCCCAGGTGAACATCGGCTAAATTTTTTGAACTACCATAGGTTGATCCTAAGATTATATATAAAATGAGAAAGTAAATATTTATTGAACATATAGAAACAAATATCTAAATTGGAAGGGAACATACTTTTCTTAGATGAGGTCACAATCAATACGGGTGGAAAGAATACCCTCACAAAGTGATATCATATAAACTCGTGCTTCAATATTGGCCTCATTAGTACCAAAAATATCACCCATCATCACTAGAACATAGATTATAAAAGATAAATAGTCATATTGTCTTATTAAATCCCTCAGATCCCAATCATTCAATTTACTAGGTTTGACCCCATCGATACATTGTAGATATGACATGACGCAAACATTGTGGATACCCTAGATGTTTAGATATAAATAGCCTCCTAGATGGTCTCCAATAAAACCCCATAATACTAGGAAGTTACATGTGATGCTTTAGGGGGATTTTAAATTTTAGAAATTGTGTATAAGATGATAAAGTTTGGCCATCACAGACACACCTAGTCTGATATGCCCCCCCTTCCATGGAGGTCTCTATCCTGAAAGTGGAAACTCAAACTCCACAATATTCCTTCGTTGTAATTAAGTACAAACTTAGGTACGTGGAGATGAAACCAACTAGTTGTATAGCAAGGTCAACACCAGGTACAACATCCTATACCCATTATTTTAATTTCCCACTCTTCAACCACAATCCAATAACCCCCTTGAACACTACGAGAGTCCCTCTTAAATCAGTACTTTAGCTTCTTAGCTTCCTTCTCATAGTAGAAAATCTTAATGAAGTATTACTCCCTCATATTGAATTGGATATCATCTCCAAGAAGCTACTTCTTGGAGGATATTTTTTGGATAGAATAATTATTTATCAGGTGATAGTAGGAGTCCTCGTTACATCATCCTAGGAAGACCATAGGGGAAAGAACTTGTCATACATCCCACCTAATATAAGTGAACCACATATCTACCCCACACACTAAGGGAAAATTACCACCTTGCAATGAATGTGATGGAAGTTTTCCATGTCCGGGCTCTAGTGACAAAACTGCTTTGTCGACAGACCCTCATTACAGTTGGCATACATCTAAGATATCCAGAAAACCTCCTACATTCAAATTTGCATCAACTCATCAGTGAATTCAAAATAAATTTATTGTACCTAAAATGGACATATATATTTCATTCCAAAGTTGGATCGTTATCATAATTCCTAGTTGGAAACCCACAAAAACTTATGGTTGTATCCAAAATTCCTCATTATTGAGAGGTACATATGAACATCTATATCAGGTTCACTATTGGTCCCGTCAGAGTCTTAGGGAAAATGTTTTGGTATATTCCCATCTTCATCGTATCCCTCATTAAAAAAGGATACCCCTAGGAGACATTCAACCGGAATATATCATGGGTTTTCCAAACCCAAGAAGAGGGTATGAATTTTGACTATAGAGGATAAATGGGAGAATCATTAGAAAGACCGAACCCATAAAGGGGAAGAAAGTATGAAAGGGGAGAGTGACTTATTTTTTAATACAATCTTATGTATTATACTCAGTTAAAGTGACCCAAAATCACAACAATAAGTAGGATCCACCCTTCCCTAAACAGCATCGTGATAGGATATTGATGTTTATCCTCCCTCTCTGATGGTTTGAATGAAGTGAAATGAGAACCAAATTCCATATGAAAAATAATAAGTGGTGTATGTTAGAAAAATAAAAATAGAAATAGTATCAAAGGAAAGTAATAAAATGGGAAGCATCATGTGCATAAAAATAATCAGTAGGTAATTCATGGATCATATAAAAGAATCATGAATCACCTGATTCATAAATATATTTTGGTTCGTATAAACCCACAAACCATAAAAAAACTAAATGATACCTAAAATACTCACAATCATGTGACCTGGACATGATCATGAGAGCCACATAAGAGTTGAATTTTCTTGTGATCATGCCAACAAATCATGAGAAAGCCTCAATATGATCTCCTCCCCATGTAAACATTAAAACAATTATTTATGTTTTGTTTGTGGTTGATTGAAGTAGGCTCTTGGTAAAAGGAGTCTTGTGGATGATTTCCCATAAAACAGTCTCACAGAGAGGTTAAATGGTCATATATTCTGGTAGGTTCTTGTGAGAAGGTCACACGATGGAGGTAGGGAAAGAGAGCTCAAGAAGATTTAGTAGCTTGTGAAAATACCCCTCTATGCTTCTCTTATTAATAAGGAATTACACGGAATACCAAATTTTGATAACCAAACAGATTGTCTCCCAAGACAATAATTGGGAATAATTCGAAAGACATAGGTAGGAATTTACATTCCCTAGAATTTATCCCTTGTCCCTCTGGACAGCTCTCCTAAGGGGGGGGGGGGATTTTGGATTCCCTCCAAATGAGCATCAGAAAAATTAAAAAGAAATAAATACATGAATATGTGTATTATTTTCCATAAAAATTAAATGAAGATTAAGGAGACCAAGATCATGTGTATCACATGAACCCCTAGAAGACACACGATCACATGACCAGTGGAAGATCATGTTTATAGTGATATAAAGTTTTAACTTGTGGCACATCATGTGAAGTACTTTTGACATGTACTTATGCTCTTGTGAAGGCACCCTAGAAATTTTTTGATCACATAAAGACATCCCTAAGAGGTCCCCAAGGTCACACAACTTGTTAGATTGTGGATTATGAACAAACCCTCTAGAAATACTTTAAAAATAGGAGGAAAGTATCCAAATGGAGGGGAGTATTGTAGTCATAACACTTATGTGATGCATCAAAAGAGGGTAGAATAATTGTATTTTACAATATCCAAGAAAATATGTAAAACCCTAGGAATTTCTCAAATAAAAAAGGAAATAAAAAGTAGTGTATCTAGGAGACTCTTGTGGTCATAATACTCATGCGGCACACCCCAGGTGATCCAAAATATGTTGTAAGAACCCAGAGTCATGTGTTCCTCATGTAACATCCCAGGTAAATGAAAAATAAGATATTTTCATACTTATTAATATATTTTAATTAAATATTAATTTTACTTTAAAGGGGTTTCTATGATCGATAGCGTACCCGATACGCAACAACGAGTTTCTTTGGAATCGTACGTTGCACACTGATAATATAATATTTTTATTTTAAATGGTTGTTAACTCCTAGCCGTTGTATTGGAGGGAATGAACAATACTAACTAAAATATGATTATACATGATTGTTAAATATATTTACATTAATCCAATAAAAGTTAGATGCTTAAAATGTGAATGAATCTAATTTTAAGCATAATTTACATTAAAAAGCCGATTTATCGCCTATTAATGGAGAACCCATTTTAAATCTAGTTTTGGTCACTTTAATACATTCTAATTGACCAAATAAAATCCTTCTTTAGAATGAGGAAATCAAAATTTACTTTGTGCAATTTTTTGGAATTTTTCCGATAAAGTTCATTTTTTAATGAATAGTGAAAAATATTGTATTTTAATTCAAAAGTGCTTTTTAATATAATTTATTTATATGGTTAGATTATATTTTTAATTGGTTTTATAGTTAAATTAAAATATATTTTTACTATTTAATCCAATTTTGGTCATTGGAATTAATTTCACTTTGAAATTGGACATAAACAAGTATCAATCTTTTGATAGTTATTGTTTCTTAAAATCACGCTATTTGTTTTAACAGCGGGAATTAATATTTAAATTAATTAATTCCGCTTATATTTATTGAATTTGAAAAAATAGACATCATTTTTGAACTCGGAATATCAAATATATATTAGGCTGAATTTTTTGTATTTTTCTGAAAGACTTCAATTTTTGATGAATAGTGAAACCACTTAGTGGTAGTTAAAAAACAGACTTTTTATTTAAATGAAATTTTACCACTTATGTGAATTGAATTTCAAAAATCTAACATACATTGTTTTTATCAAGGAGTTAAATGTGGTTCAATAGGTTGAAAATAATTTTTGGTGAATAGTAACTTTTGAATTTTATTTACCGTGGTTAAAGGTAAATAGGGTAATTCAAGCTAAAAAGAATATTATAAGAATTCAAAATTATCTTAACACTTGTCCAAACTTTATTGGTTGAGTCATTAACGACCATGGGAATCTTTGGGTCGATTTTGGGACCCCATTGATCTACTTGGGAGTGAAAATGACAATTTAGATTAATTAATTTAATGTAAATGCAAAATTGACATTAACAAAAATAAATTGTAATTAATTTTTATATGGTGTTATATAAGTCCTATTTTAGACTATAAATATTTTTTGAAAGCTAAAAATATTTCCTATATCATGGTATTTTGTTTATAATTTTTAGACATCGAATAAATTAAATTATTAATAACATAATAATGATGCAACATTTATCTCATTAATAAATCATTTAAATAAATAATATTATAATGATTAAAATATTATCGAAAACATGTAAAATTCAAATTGGATGATTTTATTTCGACCACGAATCATCTTAGCTTCGACTATAATGATTTTTGGACCATTAGAAATCGAATATCAATATATTATAAAATAATAGTTTCCCACTTTCCTAAAGAGCCCCTCCTCTCCATTATAAAAGGAGACCACTTCTATGCAATTCCTCACACCTCTCAAGCCATTTGGCTCGTCCAAACTCTGCCCAATCAGGCTCCCTACCTCCCCCTCCTCATCCTAAAAGCCTTAACTTATGTAGAAGACACTTCAATAATTCTTTTGGTTCAAACCAAAGGGAGTTAACCAAATTAAAGGTAACATTTTATCTTAAATTGTTTTCTTTTATTTTACTTATCCAACCCATACAATCTTTTTATTTCCTTTTTTTTGTAACAACACTAGTATCCTCAATATACTAGGATGTTTTTATAAGAAGTATTATAACTACACTTATAAACACCTCCATCTAATGGATGAAGAACATAATGTTTCCGTGGATGGAAAACAAATGCCTCACGAAACGATGATTATTCAATTACATCTTACCGCCTCTCATGGTGACCATTATGATGGAACTGAATTTATATATGATATATATTATGTTTATGATTTCCTTATGCTTTGGTACTTCCCATTTATTTCACACCTTTATGGTTTCCATAGTGGGTAAATACGATAATCTCATTTTAGGAAGCGCGAACTACCGCCCCCTCAAAGTGATGTGATTCGTTAATGCCTTATGTGGGATGTATAAAGTAAGGAGTTAATGATATTATATATGATATTATACAGGAATTATAATATACCTATGTATAATTATGTTTTATTTCAATTAAAATAAGAAATATAAATGAAAGTAGCGTTCATGCGTACGTACGACTTACCGTCTCCATGAACGGTGCATTTCATTTCTTACCTCCGAATGTTATGTACTATTATATATACATGTATATACTGGATATATATGATATATATGATATCTAAATGATGAATTTAATTATGGATATAATGAAATATTGACCACATGGACAACTTTTAAATATAAGTTGTTCATTTTTTTACTCAAGTACCAAATATCGACAAAAAGAACATTATTAACTTAAATGATTACATAATGTTTATAACATGGAAATAAGTGATATAAAAGGAATAATTAACTTGAAAAATGTTCTTAAGAAAGTAGAAACTAACTTTAGTTTATTATTCAGGATATTAAAGAATGATCGAGTCAAGTCGGACACGAGGTAAGGGACTTCATCTCAATCTCCTTTCATTGAGGCATATTTTGTTTTAATACACGAATATCTGTTATACGCTGTATAAATACCCTTGACTTTTCAAATGGAATCTTTTTCTACAAAGCGTTTTACTAAACGAAAAAAAGGAATGTTTCTTTTAACGTACGTGGTGACAATGACATTTTCCACCACCACGAGTATTATTTGATCTTTGGCTTCCTCAACAAGCTGTAATGTTTTTAAAAGAAATTAAATACCATATAATCTTTTATGTATTTTGGTATTGAAAATGGTTTTGAAAATGGATTTTTTATGTCAATATACTTAAGTGATATATTGTGATTGAAATACGGAAATTTTTTCTTTACTTTATATTTGTTGTATGTGTTATGATTTTTGTTGGTACTTGGACATTTGACGAGTGGTTACATGATAAACCAAATGACGGGTGGTGCCGTGAATACCAGGATGGGTGGTTACGTTATAACCTTCAATGCATTGGGTATGGAAGTTGGCCGTATGGATATTCCATTTAGTGATATGTGTGGAAGTCGACCGTATGGTTATTCCATTTAAGTATGTTTATGTCCCAAGTTACCTTTATATGTTATGTGTTATTTATATGGGTTTTATAGTAATCTTTTGGTTACAAAAGGGTAAATAATGATCTTTTATATAGTAAAGAGTATTTACTTCTTCAAAAAAGGTTAAAAGTATTAATTATGATAAAGTATTCATGGTTTATTTGTTGTTTTGAAAATCTAACAGTTTTCCTACTTTGTGTATCCCTTACTGAGCTTTTTATGCTCATCCCAAGTTTTGGAAATGTTTTTCACAAGACATAATGTGGAATAGGGTCAAAGATGGGATCAAGGAAAAGTCATGCCGTCTAAAACATGGAACTAGACATGACTCTTTTTTTAAGGGTTCATGTTTTGTTAAAAAAAATGGAAACTAAGTAGAAGTGTCTACTTTGTAATATTTTGAAATGAAATAGTTATGGCCTAACTCTCTAAAACTATAAACCTGAAAAGATCCTCAATATGAATTATTAAATTAATTCAATACTAAGCAATGTTTAAGGCCAGGTCCTTATAGTTTGTATCATAGGTCGGTTTAGATAACTTGAGGTGTTAGGGTATTATTAATGTAATATCCATAAAGTAATTTATGTTAATATTGAAATAATATACCATTTCCAGATTACCATGTTGCTTCTCCTAAGATATTTCTTTGTTCAGAATGGTTTTCGACAGAAGAAACAGGGCATCTATGTTTGGACGACATCAGGAAGAAGACAACCTTTCAAATCAGCAACCTGAGATGGTCGGAATCAGAACTGAATAGTTTGTTGCAGTGACGGCGCAGTTGACTCAGGCTATAAATGGTGGTGGTATTCATGCACGAGATCAGCCAGATCAACCATAGATGAACATGGTAGTAGTTGAGCATTTAATGAGGCAAAATCCCCCATCATTCAGAGGATCATCTGACCCTATTCTAGCTGAAGGATGGATCAAAGAACTGGAAAAGATTTTCGATGTCATGGGTTCTTCAGAACATCAAAAGGTTAGTCTTGCTATTTACCGTTTTGAAGGTGAAGCTGATCAGTGGTGGTCGATGGTGAAAAATATCACGGATAGTGAGGAGATTTATGCTCTTGATTGGGATTAATTCAAAGGTATTTTTCTTGAGAAATATTTTCCTAAGGTGGTTCATCTTAGAATGGAAAAACAATTCCTGGAATTGAGGCAAGAGGATGACTCAATGGATTCTTATGAAGAAAAGTTCACTCGACTGGCAAGGTATGCACCAAATTTCAACCGAGATCTTGATAGTAAGATAAATCAATTTTACTCAGGACTGAAGCCACGATATCTAACAGCGTTAGCCTCTCGTGAGTTCAAAAGTTATGAAAAACTTGTTCGATGTGCAGAGAAGGTGGAAATGGATTTTGCCGATGAACAAGTGTTCTTTGACAAACAACAGAATAAGAGGTCGAGTTGGCAGGAAAATGGGAAGAATTCATCAAAGAAGCCTTGAGGTAAGAAAATTAAATATTTATCTTGTGATAAGTGTGGTAAAAAGCATCCTGAAGAATGTTTATCAATGACTGGGAAGTGCTTTCGGTGTGGTAAGTTTGGTCATATTGCTCGTAACTGTAAGGAAGATGAACAAGAAGGAAATGAAAATCCATCAGTAAGATGTTTTAAGTGTAATGAAATGGGTCATTATGAATATTAGTGTCCAGAGAAGAAATCAACTGAGGGAAAGCAGCCAGACTACAAGTAGAAAGGGGTGGAAAAATCCTTTGCAACTACTTCAGAAAAAGTTGGTCCATCAACTGAAGTAGTATTAGGTACAATGTTTGTTTATTCAAATTATGACAATGTGTTGTTTGATTCAGGGTCTACACACTCTTTCATTTCTGAGAAGTTTTATAGTAAATTGGGAATTCCATCTCATGATATGATTACTGAACTTATGGTAAAAACAGCTGGAGGAAATGTAGAAACAAAAAGAAAACATAAGAACATTCCTGTCCTTATGTTTGGAAAGAATCTACCTATAGACATTATTTTTTTGCCTCTAATAGAGTTTGATTTTATTTTGGGCATGGATTGGCTTTCATTTTATCATTCTAAGATTGACTGCATAGGTAAAGAGTTTTCTTTTCAGAATGATTTTCAGTTTGTGTACAAAAATGAACCCTTTCTTTTGATAACATATTAGGAAGTCGAAAAACTGGTAAAAGATGGAAATGAATGTTACCTTGCACATATTGTTGAAAACAAAGGAACTGTTCAGATTAAGGATGTGCCAGTGGTAAATGAGTACCTTGATGTTTTTCCTGATGAGGTTCCTGGTATTATACCTGACCGGGAAGTTGAATTTACTGTTGACTTAGTTCCTGATGCTAAGCCAATTTCAAAACCCCCTTATCTAATGGATCAAATTGAACTTTTAGAGTTAAAGAAGCAATTACAGGAGTTATTAGATAAAGGTTTCATTCGACCTAGCACATCACCATGGGGTGCTCATGTCTTGTTTGTTAAAAATAAAGATGTTTCAATGAGACTTTGCATTGATTATAGAGCATTGAATAACATTACTGTTAATAACAAGTATCCTTTTCCTCATATCGATGATTTGTTTGATCAGCTCCAGGGAGCTCAGTATTTTTCGAAGATTGACTTGAGATCGGGGTACCATTAGTTGAATGTAAAGGAAGCAGATGTTTCGAAGACCGCTTTTCATACTAGATATGTCCATTATGAATTTGTAGTTATGCCTTTCGTGTTAACCAATACACCTGCTGTATTCATGGATCTTATAAATAGAATTTTCTGTGAGTTCTTGGATAAGTTTGTGGTTGTGTTCATTGATGATATCTTG
This sequence comes from Viscum album, assembly GCA_963277665.1. NCBI lineage: Eukaryota > Viridiplantae > Streptophyta > Magnoliopsida > Santalales > Viscaceae > Viscum > Viscum album. The sequence continues at coordinate 133,747,311 of OY728150.1, forward strand.
GTTTATTCATAAATTAAGGAGGAAGATGAAAGTAATTTAAGGGTTGTCTTGAAAACCTTTAAATAAAAGAATCTTTATGGGAAATTCAGCAGGTGTGAGTTTTGGTTACAACAAATTTCATTCCTTGTTCACATTGTTTCAAAAAATGGCATAACTGTTGATCCTGCTAAAACAAAAGTTGTTGAAGATTGTCCAAGACCCACAAATATAACCAAGATTTTTTGTTTTCCTGGTTTTCCAGGTTATTACCAGAGGTTTGTTGAAAAGTTTGCACGGTTCTCTAGTCCAATGACTAAGTTAACTCGAAAAGGTGTTAAGTTCATCTGGACAAAAGAATGTGATGAGTGTTTTCAGGAATTGAAAAGAAGATTGGCGAATGCTTCGGTTTTGGCACTACCTTCCAGAAATGGTGAGTTTATTATCTACAGTGATGCTTCGTTGAAGGGATTGGGTTGTGTCCTAATGCAGAATGATCAGGTAATTGCTTATGCTTCACGTCAGTTGAAACCACATGAGGTAAATTACCCTACACATGATTTGGAATTAGCTGCTGTCGTGTTTGCTCTAAAAATTTGGAGGCATCATTTGTATGGAGTGAAGTGTGAAATATATACTGATCACAAAAGTTTTAAGTATATATTCACTCAGAAATAATTGAACATGAGATAGAGGAGATGGTTGGAATTAATCAAGGATTATGATTGCACGATCCTTTACCATCCACGAAAAGCAAATAAAGTGGATGATGATTTGAGTAGAAAAAGTAACACTTCATTAACCATGCTACGTTTGGAACAAGATCATTTGGTTTTTGATTTGATGAATTATGGCACAGAAGTTGTTGGTGCATGAAATTATTCTGTTTTGTTTCAGGTGTCAATGAGATCATCTCTATCAGACAGAATAACGAAAGCGCAGAAGAAAGAGAGTGGGTTGCAGAAAAAGGTAGAGTTGGTTCAGAAGGATATGTTTACAGAATATATCATTGATAATGATTGTGTTTTGAGATTTGGGAAGAGATTATGTGTACCTTGTGATTCACAGTTGAAGAATGAGTTGTTATGTGAAGCTCATAGTTCTCCGTTTTCAGTTCATCTTGGAAGTACTAAGATGTACAAAGATCTTCAAGAGTATTACTGGTCGGATGGAATGAAAAGGGATATTGCTGATTTTACTGTGAAGTGTTTGACTTTTCAGCAAGTTAAAGCAGAGTGACAGTTACCAAAAGGAATGCTTCAGCCTTTACCGGTGCCAGAATGGAAATGGGAATATATATCCATGGACTTTTTGTGGGATTACCAAAGAAATATCGAGGTAATAATGCAATCTGGGTTATAATTGATCGATTGACTAAATCTTCCCATTTCTTTCCTATTAGAGATAATTTTTCTCTAGATCAACTTGCTCGGTTGTATGTTAAAGAGATAATCAGGTTGCATGGAGTTCCCCTCACCATTGTAACTGATCGTGATCCCAGGTTCACTTCTGACTTTTGGAAAGGCCTTCAGATGTCATTGGGTACTGAATTAAATTGCAGTATAGCCTTTCATCCTCAATCAGATGGGCAGTCAGAACGAACAATTCAGACATTGGAGGATATGTTACGTGCTTTCTCGATAGATTATCAGGGAAGTTGGGACCAATATCTTTATTTGGTTGAATTTTCATATAATAAAATTTTTATTCTAGTAAACAGATAGCTCCATTTGAGGCATTATATGGAAAGCATTGTCGAACTCCAGCGTTTTGGGATGAAGTGGGTGAAAGGAAGTTGATGGGACCAAAATTGGTAGAAGAGATGGCAGAGAAAGTTCAGTTGATTCAGAAGCACATGAGAACAGCTCAGAGTAGACAGAAAAGTTTTGCAGATAACCGGAGGAAGGATCTTTCTTTTGAGGTAGGTGACCATGTCTTTCTCAAACTTTCTCCATGGAAAAGTTTGATGCATTTCGGTAAGAAGGGAAAGTTGAGTCCAAGGTTCATTGGACCTTATGAAATTTTTGAGAAAGTTGGATCAGTTGAGTATAGAGTGGCTTTACCTCCATGTTTATCCCAAGTACACAATGTTTTTCATGTTTTGATGTTGAGAAAGTATATGCCAGATCCATCTCATGTTTTGAGCCCAGATGTAGTTAAGTTGGAAGAGAATCTATCTTATGAAGAACAACCAGTCCAGATTCTTGACCGGAGAGAGCAAGTGTTGCGGAATAAGGTAATTCACCAGGTAGAGGTTTTGTGGGAAAACCATATGGTTGACGAGGCAAAGTAGGAATCTGAAAATGCTATGAGGGATAAATACCCCCACTTATTTTGATAAGTGAAAAAAAATTGCGAGGACACAATTCCCAAAAGGGGGGAAGGATGTAACATCCCAGGTAAATAAAGAATAGTATAATTTCATACTTATCAATATTTTTGAAATAAATATTAATTTTACTTTAAAGGGGTTGCTATGTTCGATAGCGTACCCGATACACAACAACGAGTTTCTTTGGAATCTTACGTTGCATAATAATAATATAATATTATTATTTTAAACGGTAGTTAACTCCTTTCCGTTGTATTGGTGGGAAAGAACAATACTAACTACAATATGATTATACATTATTGTTAAATATATTTACATTTATCCAATAAAAGTTGGAGGCTTAAAATGTTAATTAATCTAATTTTAAGCATAATTTACATTAAAAGGATGATTTATCGCCTTTTAATGGAGAACCCTTTTTAAATATAGTTTTGGTCATTTTAATACATTATAATTGACCAAATATAATCCTTCTTTATAATGGGTACATCAAAATTTACTTTTTTCAATTTTTTGGAATTTTTCTGATAAAGTTCATTTTTAATGAATAGTGAAAAATATTGTATTTTAATTCAAAAGTGATTTTTAATCTAATTTATTTATATGGTTAGATTTACTTTTGAATTAGTTTTAAAGTGAAATTAAAATATATTTTTACTCTTTAATTCAATGTTTGTCATTGGAATTAATTTCACTTTGAAATTGGATATAAACAAGTATCAATCTTTTGATAATTACTGTTTCTTAAAAACACACTATTTGTTTTAACATCGGGAATTAATTATTCAATTAATTAATGCCAGTTCTATGTTTTTAATTTTAAAAAATAGACATCATTTTGGAATTCGGAATATCAAATATAGCTTAGGCTGAAGTTTTGGTATTTTTCTGAAAAACTTCAATTTTTGATGAATAGTGAAACCACTTAGTGGTAGTTAAAAAACTGACTTTTTAATTTAAATGAAATTTTACCACTTCTGTGAATTGAATTTAGAAAATCCGACATACATGGTTGTTATGAAGGAGTAAAATGTTGTTCAATAAGATGAAAATAATTTTTGGTGAATAGTAACTTATGACTTTTATTTACCGTGGTTAAAGGTAAATAGGGTAATTCAAGTTAAAAAGAATATTATAATAATTCAAAATTATCTTAACACATGTCCATACCTTATTGGTTGAGTCATTAACAACCATGGGCATATTTGGGTCGATTATGGGACCCCATTGATCCACTTGGGAGTGAAAATGACAATTTAGATTAATTAATTTAATGTAAAGGCAAAATTGACATTAACAAAAATCTTTTAGTAATTAATTTTTATATGGTGTTATATAATTCCTATTTTAGACGATAAATATTATTTGGAAAACTAAAATCCTTTACTATATCATGGTAGTTTTTTTATAATTTTTAGACATCGAATAAATTAAATTATTAATGACATAATAATGATGCGGTATTTACCTCATTAATAAATCATTTAAATAAATAATATTATAATGATTAATATATTTTCCAAAACATATCCAATTCTTATTTTATGATTTTATTTCGACCATGCCTCATCTTATCTCCGACTATAATGATTTTTGGACCATTAGAAATCGAAAATCATTATATAATAAAATAATAGTTTCACACTTTCCTAAAGAGCCCCTCCTCTCCCTTATAAAAGGAGACCACTTCTATGCAATTCCTCACACCTCTCAAGCCATTTGGCTCATCCAAACTCTACCCAGTTAGGCTCCCTACATCCCTATCCTCCTCCAAAAAGCCTTAATTTAGGCATAAGGCCTTTCAAGAAGTCCTTTGGTTCAAACCAAAGGCAGTTACCCAAATTAAAGGTAACAATCTCTCTTAAATTGTTTTCTTTTATTTTAGTTCTCTAACCCCTGAAATCATTTTATTTCCGTTATTTTGTAACAACACCAGTATTCTAAATATACTAGGCTGTCTTTATAGGAAGGATTCGAACTACACTTACACACACCTCCATCTAATGGATGAAGAACATAATGTTTCTGTGGATGGAAAACTAACGCCTCGTGAAACAATGATTGTTCAATTACATTTTACCGCCTCTCATGGTGGCCATTATGATGGAACTGTATTTATATATGATATATATTATTTTTAGTACTTCCTTATTCTTATTTACATCCCATTTATTTCACACCTTTATGGTTTCCATAGTGGGTAAATACGATAATCTCATTTGAGGAAGCGCGGACTACCGCCCCCTCAAAGTTATGTGATTCGTTAATGGATTATGTGGGATGTATAAAGGATGGAGTTAATTATATTATATATGATATTATACTGGAATTATAATATACCTATGTATCATTATGTTTTATTTCAATTAAAATTAGAAATATAAATGAAAGTAGCATTCATGCGTACGTACGGCTTACCGTCTCCATGAACGGTGCATTTCATTTCTTACCTCTGAATGTTATGTTCTATTACATATACATGTATATACTGGATATATATGATATATATGATATCTAAATTTTGAATTTAATTCTGGATATAATGAACTATTGACCACATGGACAACTTGTAAATATAAGGTGTTCATTTTTTACTCAAGTACCAAATATCGACAAAAAGAACATTATTAACTTAAATGATTACATAATGTTTATAACATGGTAATAAGTGATATAAAAGGAATAATTAACTTGAAAACGGTTCTTAAGAAAGTAGAAATTAACTTTAGTTTATTATTCAGGATATTAATGAGCGATCGAGTCATGTCGGACACGAGGTAAGGGACATCGTCTCAATCTCCTTTCATTGAGGCATATATTGTTTTAATACACGAATTTCTTTTATACACTGTATAAATACCCTTGAATTTTCATAGGGAATATTTTTCTACAAAGCATTTTACTAAATGAAAAAAAGGAATGTTTCTTTTAATGTACGCGGTGACAATGAACTTTTCCGCCACCACGAGTATTATTTGATCTTTGACTTCCTCAACAAGTCGTAATGTTTTCAAAATAAATTAAATACCATATACGATTTTATGTATTTTGGTATAGAAAATGGTTTTGAAAATGGATTTTTTATGTCAATATACTTAAGTGATATATTGTGATTGAAATGTGGGAATGTTTTCTTTCCTTTATATTTGTTGTATGTGTTATGATTTTTGTTGGTACTTGGACATTTGACGGGTGGTTACGTGATAAATCAAATGACGGGTGGTGCCGTGAATACCAGGACGGGTGGTTACGTTATAACCTCCAATGCATTGGGTATGGAAGTCAGCCGTATGGATATTCCATTTAGTGATATGTGTGGAAGTCAACTGTATGGTTATTCCATTTAAGTATGTTTATGTCCCAAGTTACCTTTATATTGTATGTGTTCTTTATATGGGTTTTATGGTAATATTTTGGTTAAAAAGGGTATGTAATGATCTTTTATATAATAAAGAGTATTTACTTCTTCAAAAAAGGTAAATAGTATTACTTATGATAAAGTATTCATGGTTTATTTGTTGTTTTGAAAATATAACAGTTTTCCTTCTTTGTGTATCCCTTGCTGAGCTTTTTATGCTCATCCCAAGTTTTTGAAATGTTTTTCACAGGACATAATGTGGAATAGGGTCAAGGATGGGATCATGGAAAAGTCATGCCGTCTAAAACATGGAACTAGACATGACTCTTTTTTTAAGAGTTCAAGTTTTGTAAAAAAAATGGAAATTGAGTAGAAGTGTCTACTTTGTAATATTTTGAAATGTAATAGTTACGGCCTAACTCTCTAAAACTCCAAACCTGAAAAGATCCTCAATGTGAAGTATTCAATTAATTCATTACTAATCAATGTTTAAGGCCGGGTCCTTATACCTCATCTCCTGAAATCCCAATGGATTTTCATCCTTGACATATGAAGATCATACAAAATATCCAACCAAACTCGTTCTACAACTTATTCTCTATGAGAAAAAATAGTTGGAGTTTTGATGAAATGTTTTTTTGTATCCACATAAATTTTTTGGTCATGTGACACATCACTAAGAGGTAGAGTGATTGTATTTGAAAATAATCATTAATCCATGAAATATCAAAAACATTTGTAAAATAAAAAATGGAAAAAAGAGAAAATGTGGGAGAATATCATGGTCATAAAACTCACACGACACACCTAGGTTCTCTACAACATGATCTCAGAATAATTTATGACAAGTCGGTTTTATCTCATGAATTCCCCTGACTAGTCATCCTTGTCTCGCAGAAAGTCCCAGACAAGTCACCTGAGATCCTGTGAATTCCTTTCAACAGCTTCCCAGATCTCATGAAGGCACTAGGAAATGTCAACATGTAAATATAATATTACTTGGTATAAAATATCGTTAAAGATTGACCCCATTAATATTCTATAATATAATAAATGGTGGTTTATGGGATGATCTCATGGCCGTTGAATGTCATCTAACATTACCAGAGTAACCTATGTCAGAAAATTGTGAAGTCACGTGACACTGAAGTCCTCCACCATCTTTTGCCTAGATTTGTGAAATATGATCTGTGAAATGTAGTGAACAGAAAAATAGAGAGGATTTCTCAGAGTGTCTGATCCTATGACCGAAAAATCTTTCCATCAGGTAAGATTAGTGGAACAATATGGTAGGCCATTAAATATTCATATGAACCTTTTTTGATCAATCATAGATCACATGAAGGTAAGATGGAGAGATACATGAAATAAATCTTATATGTGAGGTAAAACATGCAAGACATAAAAAAACTTACACTAAAAAAATATAAAGAATTAAAAATAAAAAAATGTGAAAAATGTTAAAGAAGGGAGACTTATGTGAAGAAAATATACACCAATACTGATGAACTTCTCATGAACCACCCTAGACATGCGACTACATCCAAAAATGTTTCCCAGATCATGAGATTATACATTGTAACACTATTTAGATCATGTGTAGTTTTATAGATATTTCAAAATAAAGTCACATGGTGCCTTTCGGTCATGGCACACAAGTCTTGCGAAACACACTGAACTCACCATCCAATCCATGCAGTTCCCATCATATGTGTCACCCAACTCATATGGTGGAACCAATTCATGATATCTGAGTCTCATTATAGCACCTAGGCATGTAATATAGCTCTTGAAACATCCCTCATAGATGTCAAATGACTCTCATGATTTCCTTCAGACATGTCATCCAGCACATGATACAGCCTCTAATACATGTCGTATTGACTCATATGATTCTTTTCAGGTGTTTCAGCTGGGTTTCACATTGACACATGGTCATGTCAGCCAAATTATATAGAAACCTCAAGGCATGTCAGTTGGGATGATGTGATGGATCCTCAAATCAATCATCCTTGTATTGAGATATCCTTTGGACAGTTCAACCTTTTTCATGCCACAACCTTCAAACATTCCATCTAGGTTACATGATGTCCCTTATACAAGTCAACTGAATCATTTAATTTTATTTGGAAATTCCATGAATAAAAACTATGACATTCCATGAAGTCAATAAAGGAATGATGATTATGCCAATCAAAGCATATCAAGAAGTAAACCAAGATAGTTCAACAGGGAATACTAGGATTTGGTAAGCATATCCATCCTTAGTGTGTAAGCCCCAACTATTTTGGAAATGTATTTGTGTAAGACACAATCATATAAACTATGAGAACCCCTATTCCTGCCATTACCAAGATTCACAGGACACATTTCTGAGGGCCAAGATCTATGTTAACCTTTGAATGGATGTCCTAGATCATATGTACCACATCTATATGTATTAAGACTGATAATTTTAACCAATGTCTCTCTCACTGATCATATCTCACTTGGTATTAGGGACTTTCAATGGTTATATCATTTTTACCATAAACCTATACAAGATATAGTGAAATGCTATTATTTAAGCCACAACGAGAGGAATATTATGATATGTCTAGAACATTTGGGAAACCACAACGTGTAAACCTCGATCAACAGCATAATATGATATGTTCCATATATAAGGACACATAAGATGACTTCAAAATTCCCACACTCCATATTATAAATCCAAAGGTATTTCCAAAAACACTAGTCCCACATCCAAATATAGTGACCCTGATTACTTCGTATCCACTATTTATAATATTGATCATTGCTCACATGATATTAAGGAGTATAATGGTCATTTAATTCAAATCATGAATCCAAACTAGCAAGAGAAACCTTAATATGTGAGACCTGATGAGTGGAATGACATAATTTCTTCTACATAAGGGAATTTTCATCAAGGAAAGTCTGAGGGTTTTAATGAATTATGAGAACTATGATTCTTGCAATAACTAGGTTACATAGGATTCCTTCCTATGGATTGATCACATATAGAAATATGATTCTGTGCATTTCTCCACGTGTCTATGACATTTCAACAATCAGAACCCAAACATTCACATGTGTATATCATTCTACCTCATCTATCAGTGGACTGAGAAACCAAATAAAATATTAATACTCTGATTCATTTCATAATTATTATACATATGAATTATCCTCAAGACTCATTCTTGAATACTCGGTTCATATGTTCCCACACATATGTCATTTTTCTATTAAAATATATTGCATGGGTTTTACAAACTATGGGGGTTTTGATTCCTACTCTAACTAGGATCTATATGATGACTTATAATGGATAAATACCCTCCAATATATAATAAATTCCTCCAACATGGAATCAAATTCCAATTCACCTAGTTATACTTATTCAACATATATGTAGTTCACCATTACTTACAAATTGATGAATAACCTCAGATACATACAGATGGATTCACTAACTAGATACCCTTCTCCTACACATAAAACGGGTTAACATATACTCATTATTTTAGGGTAAATAGTCCCTTATCGGGATTAGGAAGAGATTCATCAAAATATATTAAATTTGTAAGATAGTCCTAATGTAGGCAGAAATTTCCCCCAAAAGGGAGCAATGAACCAAACCTCTCATCCACTGAACTACTGTGTGTCCCATAGTGTTTTTGGGTAAAAAAACCAAACTGAACACCTACATTTGGATACTATTCATGTACATAGTTATGCATATGGGAACTAGTGGGAGTTTCTAGGGAAGACTAAACAAATGGTAAAATCAATTCAAGTAGTTGAACAAGGAACTAAACCCCTCACACTCAAACCATCGGTCCAATATTTAATCATGGAATATCCATCACAATAAAAAAAGGATAGAATACTATGTTCTTATCAATACATTCTATTCCTCAGATGAGGTATTCCCATCCATATCATTCTCTGAAGAAACAATGGGTTTAGAGTTGTTTTTACTATCTTTTATATGTCAATGTACTCCAAAGTAATTGTATTCCATATATCAATTTACCAAAGTAAAAAAATAATGAAAATATGGACATAAATTATGTATTATAACTTATTAATGATATTTATCATGTTAATAATAATTAAAATGACATTTGAGACTTAACTTCCTAACATCTACGATCCCTCAAAGGCTAACATTAATAAATTCATGTCATGATTTAGTATATTGATGTGTAATCCCAATAAAACATTTTATTTCTTCTCCTTTCATGGTATAGACATCTGAGCTACATGATGATAAAAAAAATATTATAAAATATTTATAGTATGATGTTTAAATATGAGTCCAACATCCTCAATATAAGATCTAAAATTGGATTATTACCCAATACAACAAGAAAAGGATACTGTGTGTAATAAACACACAATTCCTCATGTCATGAGCATTATATGACTCTTCACTCACCATCATCCTTAATGCATATTCCACATTCTAATTTAACTATTTACTTTCATAAAATGTGCATTGTATTTGGATATCTCTTATTTCGTACATCACACATGGCTCACATGGTATTATATATTTAAGTGGACCACGTCATTAACACATTTAATTTTTTTTTAATTGTCCCTCCCTATAGGATTAAGCCCTAATATTGTCATACCACATGGAACTCCTCTTTACTATAAGCGCCAAACATATATTCGTGTAATTCACTTAATTGGTAAAATATCTAAGGAAATATAGTTCAAAATTCCTACCCAAACTCATATTTTCTCCCCTATTAAGACATAGGAATCCAAAAAACTATAGTATAATTTTTTTTACCCCAATCAATCCCCTATTCTATGCTCTAATGCAATATGACTGACCATCTATCTCTTATCTCCCTCATCAAACACAAATAACATGTATTTTAATGTTTTAGTTTTTTTTATATTATAAAAAATAGAATTCAACATAGGAATTACAATAGTATCTTAAATGTATGACTCTAAGGTGAATAACACACATACCTGTAGGAAGATGTTAAAATTTGTGACCAATTCCATAATTAGACAATGTAAAAACATCATGAAATATCCATTACCACAGGGAACTAAACATCCTGGTAAAATCCCACTACATGACCATTAAATGTGCATCTCAAATTAGATGGGATTTGATTCATGTTATATGGGATACATATGATGTTTCTTGGAGTTTCAAACCTAATGTAAATATCATCTATATATTCTCCCATTATGAAATATCCCCACGATCACCAACATGATTTTTGGAAATATTCCATATGAGATCTCATCCTCATCCATAAGGTCTATATTCCTTGTTGATCATCTCTCTATCAAGCAGTATTTCTGAAAAAAGCATGCCACCACCCAAAGGGCCATGTTCCATCTGGTACTTATCACATTATTCTCATCGAGACATATTCATGGTGAGACCCATCATTAGAACATCATATTTTTTGAGATAATAACTCAATATTGTTGGTTCATTTTCCCTATGAGTTCAATAAAAAAACCTCTCATGCATAAGTCTCCCACCATCAATTTCTAGGAATCTTTGGCCTAATTATCTGTGCTGTATGACATTAAAAAACATAGATCAATCCTTGTCACATAATATTAAAAGGTACAAATTTTTTCATAGAAAAAATCCAAACTATGTGGGTCTTGAGTCATTTTACAATGATTTATTAGAATAACTTCTTATTGGATTGATACCAATACATTGAATTTACACTGTTATCTTGGATAATGATAATCTCTAGAGTGCCTAGTTATTTGTCCTTAAACCAAAACTCTCCATAAAATTATGCACCACTAATTAATAAAAAATAATATATAAAATTTACCATACAAATAAATGGTACCATTTATGGAGAAACCCTAAAATATATAGCTTTTAATGTTGATAAAGAACCTATGATACATAGAAATGTTCACATCAATTAATGTTAATGAACAACTATTGGAATGAAGGTAACTTATTGTATACTAGGATATGGTATAGATTCATAAAATATATATTAAATCTAAAATATAGTCCATGAGTAGGTATTAATCAACAATAATGTGTGATTAGACTAAAATGACACCATACCAACCAATGTGCATTCTAAAGCCTCATTAGGCAGAAAACCCCAGTGAACAATTTTCTTTGGAAATAAAGTTCACAATGAAATATATTTCTATGGATGTGGGATTCACTGTAATTCTTTGGTTAAATAGATAAAACCCTTCAAAGATCATTCAAAGATAAATGGTGAACCCAAAGTGAAAATTTCAATAACAATCCTGCTTTTTATTTCACAATTAATCAAAATTTATTATATAAAACATACACTTGATAAAAAATAGAAAATAAAGAGGTATAGTGTCTTTTTGGAATAGGAACTTTACATAAAAATGTAAAACATGAAACAAACAACTTTATTAAAAACTTCTTTTACATGAACACACACGTTTCTTCGTACTTAGCATTGCATGGGATAACCTGAGGACATGCATAAGAAAAGGGTTAGCTACAAAGCCCAGTAAAGGAGTAAAAAATTCATAACATGAAGAATATAGTATGTGTTATGCAATAGTAATATCAATTAAGAATAAGAGAAACATGAACATAAAGGCATAATAAATCATGATTATCATAACATATAAATGTGGCATCATCATTTAACATGATATTATCATGATCCAAGGCTCATTGCACATGGAGCATGAGTAAAACCCCATTAAACTTGAATTAGCATGAGTAAATCCTAATTTCACTCGACGTGTCATGATAGTAATATTTACCCAATGCATTGGAGTGCTATCAGGGCACACCCTTCTTAATCATTTCATTACATGCATAAGTGTGCCACATGGATTAGCTAAACATCCTTAGTTTACATGAAACTCTATTATCAATAAGTAAATGTTCATAAAGGTGAATACCCTTGATATATAAATGGGCATGGTATTCACTATACAATGACTTTGGCTTGGAAAATTGTCGTGCAATTTCAGCAGCATAATGATGTGACATAAGAATTCATAAAAATGATTGATGAGAGATAAAGGAGTGTCTCATAATATGTACATAAAATTTATAGTAATTGGGTCATATAGATACATATCCCAACATATGTAATGGATTTTATATTAATAATACAAAAGAAATGCATGAATGTAAATGAGGAGGGAGAAATTCCTTACGGAATTTTGGCTTGGTAACGGGTGTACATGGGAGGAATTAATGAGATAGAAAAGGGTAAATAATCATTAAAAAATAAGGAGGGAAGTATGGGGGAGGTAATAAATCATACTCCAGCATTTGTATTTGAAAAAAATGGTATAACAACATAATGATATTTGGACAAAAATGAGAAAGAAATAAATCCTTTACTTGGAAGTGTGATCCCAAAGGATTTGGGGAGGCTTGAGAGAGGATTTTTGGGAGCTTGGGGAGACTTGGGAGGATTATAGAGAGAGGTTGGAAGAGTTTTGTTGATTTGAAAAGGCTTTTAATGAATAGTAAGTGACTGTTTGGGTGAGTTTATATAGGAAAAGGGAGAGAATTATTTATTATTTACGTTTTGGACACCACACTTTAAACAAATTAAAACCACAAACCAGAACATGGTTTTTGCCAATGGTTTTTGGAAAAGTGGAGTAGAAAAAATTATTTTATATTGATAATGGACGAACCTCTTAAAATTATTTACGTTTTGGACACCACACTTTAAAATCAAATTATTTTAATGAAAAAAATTTATTTTCTGAATTTACCATTTATATTATTTTATTACATCACTCTTTAGTCATTATGATTTCATAAAATACATTATATAATTAAACAGTATTTAATTTTTACCCAAAAATTTGACTGTCACAGAAAATTATGAAAAATTAACCATTGGATAATTTTGACATCTGGATTCCAAAAATAATATTCATTTTATCTAGATAATTTTATAAATATATGAATTTTTTACTTTTAAAATAAAAACTAACATTTATTCAAAATTCATGGGTTTTGTCAAAAACGACTTTCAAACCTTAATAAAAATTACAATTGTATTCATAAAAATTATATGATGATTTATATTTAAAAATTAATTTAGTAATAACATTTTTGTAAAATATTATCTAATTAAAAAATTCTTTAATTCATCAAAGTAGATTTCTTAATTGAATTTCATGTAAAACTACTATTTGTGCTTTGAAAACCATTTAAAAAGTAACAATAATAAAATTAATGTATATTATCTATAAAAAAATAATGTACATAATCATAGTGCTATGTTATTTTTAAATAAACCCTAATAACACCTACATAAGACCTAATGTTAAGGTGTGCGATGATGGCATACAATTTGGGTGGCTCGGATAACATCGCTCGAGTTGTAATCTCTATCAACTTCCACTTTTCCCATAGGTGGTTCCATTCAAGCTTAACATGGTGAGGCTCAGCATGGGATTGGTCAAGAGCGAAGCCCTGTGATGCCACCTCCTTTATGAGCTCCAACAAATGGGCTTCATATGGATCAATTCTACTGGATGAGGCCATCACTTCCTTTTTATGAGTAAATTGGATTTGTTAAAGCCCTATATTTATACTAATCATGCGATAATTGTTCAATGACTATATTAGAAACAATAATAATTCTTAACGGTATTTTGAAATCCAAAGAACATAAAACCAAGGAAATGAATATGTTTTCTATAACCATTTTACATAATATGACATTTAATCCGATCAAGAGGAATTTTCATTAGTAAAATCAGGGTATTTACTATTTCAATCGTGATAGTATTTTACAACAAGACGTAGGGCCATTCTAACACAATAAAAAATGGAATATCATGAATCCTTTGATTGTTGATGTTATTTGAACATGTTTCTTAATTTTATTACTATATTTATTAGTTTTATTTCTCATATCTTTTATCATTCCTATAAAAATAGATATTCTTTCAATATAATTAAAATGAATAACAACAAAAATAGACATATGCCTTATTAGTTTTTAGAGTTGGGACCCTGTGTGGTCCAAAGATATTGTCTGATGCTTTTCATATTCAATGAAATTTAGAGAATGACAATATTTAGGAATATTGAAATAAAGTTAAAATCCTATCTGCAGAGATTTCATGAGAATCCAACCTTGATAAAAATCCTCACCAGCCATCAACTAAGAATTGGTTTCTAATGAAATATATTTAACCTACCACCACATTCAACCATTTATAGAGGTTCTCCTTGAAATACACCAACAAATACCTCCCTTTTTGTAGGGAGGTGGATCAGTATCTTCTATTTGATCTTAAAATGATATATAAGTAACATAAGTGGGATCCCATAAATAGTTATTATCATCAGGGTCGTATAGCCTCAAACCCTCAACAACCCTTTGTGGATACCACATCATGGGTACCTTCATTGGTCACCTAGACTATATAATCCCATAGAGATCATTAGGAGTAAAACTTCTAACTACTATAATAGGGACCATATTCTTAGTTCCATTCATGAATCCCGCAAAATTATGTTAGAAAAAACATCGACATAGAACCATATTACCTTTTAGGTTCATCAATCCTATTAGAACACACTAGAATCATCAAGGGAAACCAATTATCATATTCCACCAATATCTAAGAGGTATACATACATTCCATACCCTATGAATCATGAAAGTATATATATCTCACTAAAAAAATAGAGGATTGGAGTAGAGATATATCCCCACTCCCTCAAATGAATGGAAACATATTCAAATTCCTATTTTAGAATCCCATAAACTTATTCTAGCAGCAAAGGATGGGAAATAATATATCCCTGCTCATATTATAAAAAACAATCATTCTAACCTAGAAGTGATATTAGAAGAAGGTCACTAACATATATTGACAGATGATATGGTTTAGAAACATATTCTCACCCCCAAAAAAATTATCTCCTCAACATATATTAAGATATATAAAGGACAAGAAACACATCATTATTCATGTTTAGGAGGATCATCGATACATCATAGTGAAGATCGAATAACATGATTGGGCACACATTCCAATTCCATATGCATATCAACTTCCCATTCCAATGGATACTTTAGGTTATTCATGTATTATAGAAAAATATTCAATTAAATTTTCTCATATCTCAATGATCATTCTTCAAATGGTATATATTCTTTACCCTCACACTTATACAGATTTTCATAACATATCATGATGGGATATAAGAATTATGTACACAATACTACTTATTCTAAATAATGAAATTATCCGAGTCCAATTACAATTATAGAGTCACCTAAAGAGGCTCCCACATATGAAATCCATTATGCGTAACACATATCTCCACCGAATAATGGATAAAATATAAGAAAAAACCTCACTAGGGGTAGCCCAAAGATTAAGGGAATAACTATATTCTTTCCCTACTCGATATTTTTGTTATTGAGGACCTAAACCACATTGGAAGTGTGTAATAAGATATTGACAACTTGTTATATGATAGTATAAGAATACATATTTGTGAAGGTAATACCCATATCATTAATACTAGTTGTTTCTAATGCTTTCTCTAGGGCGTGTACCGTATCACTGAAACAAACTGGCTATTTATTCAAATTCTCTTCTTCCAAAGGAGGGCGACATCTGTTTCTTATTTGGGGACATTTTCTCCTTGATCTAAATGGGATGATGGGATGTCAGTCTCTCATTCCATATATTCCTCCTCAGAACTTGTCACCTTTTCTGGGTCTATTATTAAGATTAAGTTGTTTTTTTGAAACTCTTCCCCAGTGCCATATCTTCATGTATGTTGGTTAATTACACTAATTATGTCAGGAAAATCAAAGGTATCATGTTAGGTCATCAACCTTCGATCAGAGGAGTAATCACGTTGGATATTGTTGGCATGTCTGGATGCTGAAACACTAATGTTCCTGGATTTATTTACCTTATGATAGGGCTTCTCAAGGGCGTAGAATCTCGAGGCATCCCATGTTGAGTGTGGTGAATTATATTCCCTAGGAATATCATCATGTTATTCCTCAAATTCTCATGTTTAACATAGGGTATTCCATGAATTTAATATATAGCATAGAGGGTTACACCAATGGCATGTCTTCTGAGGTTTTACTCAGGCATAACATGTTAAAAATAAGTTAATACGTGATTTTAATGTCTTGTGGAGGTGGTTACACCAAAGGTGTGTATTCCAAGGTTTTACTCAGGCATCTTGTGTTTGAAACAAGGTAATCCACACATTTAACATATTGTAGAGAAAAAATGGGAGTGATCATAACATCCCATAGAGAAAGATTTTATTGGTACATCCCTAGGAGGGAACATCTGGAAGTTTTACCATATGATGGACTAGAACACCCAATAAAGATTGATCCATGTTGACATGTCCTATAGAGGGAAGATATCACACCATGATGGTTGATCTGAACACCACTGATGGAGGATCAGGGCAAGTGCACCCCAAAAAGGGGAACACCAAAGTTTACCATTGGATGGGATTGAAACTCAGGGATGTTTCCTAGGTACCCTATATAGAAGACATGGATAAAAAACTACGTAGTATGAAGGGGTGATGAATTGGGGTGTACACAAAGTACATAGACCTGGAATGATGCTATTGATTACGCATGGATAACAAACCATCGTGAGAGGGACACTCTTGGTTGGATTGTTATGGATTGTGTGGGTATTATGCATGGTTATCTACCTAGGTGGATGGAATGATTTTACCAAGACGTGCCAGCCTGGGTAAGAGTCAGGATGGATATGGATGGAGTATCGAAGGATTGAGTGAGTGGGGATGGAGCCAGTGTGAAGATGATGGAGATAATAGGCTTGAACCACATAGAGGATTCCTACGTATCCATTTTGAGGGGATTCAAATTCCATGTAGTTCAGTGTGGATATGGGACACCTGATGAGGCGACTTGTAAAAATGGATGCATAGACAGGGCCCGAAGGAAGTAGAACCTATGGGTTGGGGAATGGCCTTCCCAAAACACAAAGTCTTCAGGTAGATTCTTGGATGGGACATGAGTGATGGGATTGAACATTAGGAAGGCTTCATATATATCCCTGTCATCGGGAATCAAAGTACATGTAGTTCAGAATATGGTATAGAATTGGGGTGTATATAAAGGAAAAAAACCCAAAGACATGCTGGGGATTACATATGGTCAGAAGCCCATCATAAGAGGGATAATTTTGGTTGGAAGAGTATGGATTGAGGGTAGGTAATATGCATAGTTAGCTACCTTTGAACTGGTTTGACACCACTAAGGGGTGGACTAAGGGTGTGGGTCCCAATAAAAGGGACACTAAAGTTTATTAGTTTGAATGAGTATAGTTTAACATCATGCAGGATGAAATGAGCATATAATTTATTGTTACGCTTCACGAATGGTGTATACAATTTAATGTCATGCAGGATTAGGGTGATCCAACGTGAAGTGGTCAGGATTGATGGGTGATGGTATTGAACCTCAAGGAGGCTTTTTTACATACCTTTCATGGAATGGGCCAAGGATCAAAGTTCATGTAGTCCGATGGTGGGGATGAGGCTTACACATTAAGGCGTCCCAAAAAGGGTGTCATGGTCGATGCTTACTATAAGCTCACATGAGTCATGTTCAATGTGATAAATAAGAGGCAACAAATACTAGATGATCACATTTTGATAGGTGTGACTAAGAGGAATGGAATGGGGCTTATGCATGGTTAGTGGCAAAGGGAGATGGAGATTGGGACTTACTCTAGGATGGAGGCCCAATGGCGACAAATATCAAATGGAGAGGGATGAGGTATCGAGAGTCCCCCCGTACCCATCTCTCCTCTGGTCTTTGCGCATTAAAGAAGAGAGGAAGAGCAAGGGTGCTACCTCCAACAAGAAAGGCTAGGGTCTTACACCAGGATAGTTACCCTCCCCCTTGGAAATATGTAATTCCATGATAGGAGGTTCTCATTCTATGTGAGGAAGATCTCACTCTCATGGAGATGAGTGGGCATGGAAGTTCTCTGAGGTAGGGCACCCTGTGTATGTTGCATGGGGTGAGCATATAGTTTAACGTCATGTACTTGGGACAATGATTCTTGGTAGTTTAATTTCCTACAGCTTGAACGATGAGGATTCACTACCCCTCATAGGACTTACATAACCAGCACTCTAAAACCCTTAGTGAATGGGAAGGCACTGACAATGCCATTTGGATACAGGGTTATGGAGTGACCCATTGAGGGGATAATGTTAGCGTGGATATGTGAAGAAGCAATAGCCGCTAGAATGCCTATGCGAAGAATCATGAGGCAATGTAACACAATATGAAGAACTTCCAAAGTTACATTGAAATAAATTTCTACAAACTAGGAGGTCCATACAGGTGAAGGGGTTGTGAAGAAAAGGGGTTCCCAAAAAGGGACCTTACGAAGGTCTGATGCTCCATAAAGTGGAGAGACTCCGTGAAGGGGTATACTTCAAGAAGTGGAGTGGTATAGACTGGGCATGGATTATACATGCGTATGAATATTTATTTGTGAAGTTAAAGTGCTTTAGCGAAGTAGGACTTCGTGGATCATGGGTTCATTGCAAAGTGTGGCATTATGAAGTAATTTATTTCACAAAGCACAATGATCCTGCCTTAGCATGTGGTTCACATGATCATGGAAGGTTCTTCAGGAATCATGAGTGCTTTTTGAAGACCTGAGATACCATATAGATCTCCTTCTTATTCTATGGAATGTTGGATTTGTGATGAATATGAGAAAAGGGAAAGGTATTTCGCAATGTGCGGATACATTGAAGTGTTCATTTTTTCAATGCTTTGTAGAGTAGAGGGTGCTTCACGATTTGATTATTGAGAAGGAGAAAGGTCAGTGTATTTGTCATTTGGTTTTTAGGGATGCCTGGTATTCATAGGAAAGAGGTGGCGCAAATCTAAAAGGTTGGTTCGTGAAGGAATTGGACCTCAAAATCATAGGCAGATCCATCAAGTTCCTCAGACTCACAGAGCTCCCTGTTAGCCATAGCACGGTGCAAGCAGAGGTCTCTCTCTAGTGTACCATAGTCACAGAGTGCTCCCTTAGCTGCTCTGTGGAGGCACAAAGCTCTATCTAAATTGTGTTTTAGTCATGGAGTGATCCATTAGCTGCTCCTCGACGACCGTAGAGAAGTATTTTCCCATTTTTTGCACTAATTGTAGAGCCAGAGGGGCTTTGAAAGTATTCTCTGTGAGGATGCTCTTTGAGGCAGTCTTCCTTGGAATGTTTTTTTTTGTTTGTTTTCCCAAGGGAAAAATCTTTGTGCCAAAATATTCCACCCCTCATAATGGGTGCTGAGGAGAAATGAGGGTTTGATTCTGAGGGTACTTCACCAAAATCATGGTAGACTGCGAAGCAAAAACGCGAAGCTGGGGTATAAAGCATGATTTGACCGTGCTATGGAGCGCACGATGTGCCACAAATATTGATTTTCATATCTTATCAATAGAGGTAGATGAACACTAGTTTGTCCTCATTTCTTCCAAATTTCCATATTTTAACTCTCAATTCACGATGCTCTGCACACTCCATGACCATTCATTGCAAATACAGGCTCCACAGACTGGTGCTGCGCAATGTTACTCAGCAAGGTGCTGCACCATGATCTTGATCTAGTTTGCACAACACATTAGGTCTTTGACTCAGCGACCACATTCTTTGCAAGATGAGTTCCGTGAGAGGGCTCCACAACTGTACTCCGTGACTGAGATCGGTATCCGAGCTTCATGAATTAGAAAAAGTGAAATCCATAAAGCCTTGATAATAAGAAATGTCCAACCAGGAAGTTCTCCAGGAAATCGTTGTAGCAACTACCAGAAATGTGGAAATGGTGGATAACTTGAGGGTTGGTGAATACGTGTGAAACCACTTAGATCATGAATCCCTAATGGCACTTCTGACATAGGGCCATATGAACTATACCCTATGAAATAGACTTTCATTGTATGACTTCGGTCTGTGGGATGAGGTCTTCATCCCATAAGTCATTAGGGATGAACCAGAATACTAATTCAGGATCACCCCATGCCAGTATCATTAGTTCAGGGCTGCTGATGGCCCTATTTGGCCCTTTCATACATACTTCACCACCACCTTCTTATAAAACGACACTCACGATGTTGACAGGAAGGAGATGCAGGTTAAATCATTACCTCTACAATATCACACTATCCTGAAGTCATATCTGTTAAATTTGGAAAAGGGATAGATGATTGAGTGAAACATGTTGTAGGGAGGAAACTTCACAGATGATTGGGCATGGGCCTATTGGGTATGTGCAGCCTGTGATGATTTTGGGGAGGAGATGAGGCAAGTAGGCCTATATGTGGCGGCATGGGGTTCTCAATTCCATATCTACCAGCTGAAGAGTGTGATGCTGGAGCTGTTGAGTAGTTGGTCACCCGGGACCAATGCCTTATATCTTCATCATAGGGAAACCAACATGATCCTATAAGACATCCACAAGATCTCTAGGATTCCTATATCATCCCGCCTTTTTGTCACATAAACTTTCATTACATTATACAAAACTGAGGATCTTTAAGGTTTAGTGTCTTGGAAACCAGGAACATAATACATGAAACAAAAATAACATTTTTCTTAAACACTTGAAAGGATTATCCTTATGTTCATCCTAGGTTAATTACTACATCTCACAACCTGGGTACATACATCAAAATAAAGGGTGAGCAGAAGGCCTAGTAAGGGAAACAAGAGAAACATTTAACATGTGAACTTGAGATACATCAACTATGTCATGAAAAAGAACTTTAAGGCACGAGAAAGAAATCATGTGCCATATCATAATAAAAATAAAATTTTTCATAACTTTAAGATCTGGATACATCATTTAACTTATATAATCATGAACATATCACCAAGGTCCATCCCCAAGGTGTCATTTTAAAATTACCATGGTTATTCACCAAGATGTCGTGAAAATTGTAATCTCTAGTGGTTACATCATTACCCAATGCATTAGAGCGCTATCAGGGATCACCCTTAAATTTGACTTTATTATCATGTGATACACATATATCATCATAAATCATTTCATAAAAAACACATATAGCATAAATGAAATGGTTTTCATTTCATAATAATAACGTTTTAAAAACTGCTTTAAAGACATGATCTTTATGTCACTTTAAACCCACGGGAAGGGAAAGCGGGTCTCATGTATGTAAATCCCAGAATTTAAAATAGAAAATTTTGGTATATATTTGAATACCTCTTTAGAATGAAGATCTTTGAGTATTCTCTTAATAAAATAAAATAATTTTAGAAAAAGAGAGAGACATTTGAGACAGAAATTCTGCAGCATAACAGCTATGCTTCGGGGTTTTAGAAAACATTGAAAAGAGAGGGGACATGGGTCAAACAATCATAAATGACCCATAAAACAGTATAGGGACAAAATATGAATGATATATCATCAAGGTAATGAAATTTTAAGGACATACCATTTTAAATGAAAAATATGGAAGGAATAGAAAAATTAGATTTCTCTTATGAAAATCCTGCAGCCTAATGGCATCACTTAAAATTCAACCAAAAATGAATGGACAAGATCAAATAGGGTCTCTCATAATATGAACATAAGCGTTAATTATGATAGATATATAGATCATACCCCAACAAAATATAAAGGAACTTGAAAGACTTGACATGAAAATAGATCTTGAAAAAGAGAAGGGTGAAAGAATCCCTGAAAAATTCGGCAGCCAAATGGTGCCACTTAAAAAATTCAAATACTGAATTGAAGAGATAAAATAGGGTCTCTCATCATATGAACATAAGAGTTCAGTATGATAGATATAGAGATCATACCCCAACATAATAAAAAGGAACATGAAATACTTAACATGAAAATAGATTTTGAAAACGAGAAGGGTGAAAGAATCCCTTAAAAATTTGGCAGCCTAACGGCGCCACTTAAAACTTCAAAATACTGAATTGAAGAGATAAAATAGGGTCTCTCATAATATGAAAATAAGAGTTAAGTATGATATATATAGATATCATACCCCAACATAACAAAAAGGAACTTGAAATACTTGACATGAAAATAGATCTTGAAAACGAGAAGGGTGAAAGAATCCCTTAAACATTCGGCAGCCTAACAGCGCCACTTAAAACTTCAAAATACTGAATTGAAGAGATCAAATGGGGTATCTCATAATATGATCATAAAAGATCAGTATGATAGATTTAGATATCATACCCCAACATAATAAAAAGGAACTTTAAATACTTTACATGAAAGTAGAACTTGAAAAATGAGAAGGGAGAAAGAATCCGTTACAAAAATTTCGGCAGCCTAACGACGCCACTTAAAACATCCTGAAACGAAATAATGAGAGTAAGAGTGGATCTCTCATTATATGAACATGAAAATGGCAGTAAGAGTAATATAAAATAATATTATTTAACATAATAACATGGAGCATAAAAGAAATGACATAAAATAGATTACTTGAAAAGAAAGAGAGAGGTCGGATCCCTTACCTTAAAACGTAACTCTTAAAACTCAAAGGTTGGGACCTTGAGGGCTTGGGGGAACCTTGGGAGGACTCCTTGGGAGGTAATGAGACCAGAAAATTGTTGGGGGAGTGTGGAGAGTCTAAATGGATGAGAGCATGGCTTGGTATTTATAGGGAAAGTGAGGGGACAAGACATTAATGGCCAAGGGACACCTCACAAGTGGTTTTCTCAAAAACATGTGCTCCCCATGATATTTCCCATGAAGTTAGGCCACATGGGGCCCCTAATACAATAATTCATCACCTTTGGTCGTCCAACCCATAAAATATCTCATGAAATCATCATGACACAGTTATGAAGTCATTAAACACACCGAAACCCTAAAACTGTATTTTTTACTATTCACTGAAAATTCAACTTTCTCAGAAAAATCACAAAATTTCACCTTAACCAAATATCAATGATATGATTTCAAAAATAAAATCCATTTTATGAAAATAATTTTCTAAATATTTTTAATTTATTTTTTAAATAAATACACTATTCACTGAAAATTCATTTTTTCAGAAAAATCCCCAAAATTTACCTTAACATAATATCGATGCTCTGAGTTCAAAAATGAAATCCATTTTATAAAAATAATTTTCTAAATTTATTTAATTTAATTTTTAATTAAAAACGCTATTCACCCGAAAAAACTAATACTTGAATAATAATTTATGAAACCGTTATTTAACCATTTTATTGAATCACATTACTCAATCAAGGGGCCTAGATTATATTAATACTTTCTTTGAGTGAGATTAATAATCCATTTGGTCACATTACTAATCCTAAGCATACAATCACTATTCATAATTTACTATTCATAAAAAAATTAAGTTGATCTTATTAGACTCTAAATTTCGTTGTGAACATAATTGTAGAAGACCATTTTTTTGAAAATCATTACACATTTTTAATTATTTAAGATTTACATAATCATTTTTTAAAATATCCTTTCTCTAAAATCCACCAAAAATATGCATACTATATTTATCTGGACATTTGAAAAGTCATAAACATCATCATAAGAAGAAATCCCAATTTGTATTTAAAACAAAGTATTACACAAGGTAGTTACAATCTCCTTACATAGCCCCTTATCACGCCCGCATAGGACCTAAGTGTAAGGTGTTCTAAGGTGAGAGAATCTGAGGGAGGCTCAGCTAACATTGCACGAGTATTAATTTCTATCAGTTTGAACTTCCCACGAAAGCGATTCCATTATAGCTTCACACGATGAAGTTCGGCTTGGATTTGGTCCAGAGCAAAGCCCAGTGGTGCTACCTCCTTCCCATGTTCTGTTAGATGGGCTTCGATCGGTCCAAGACTACTGGGTGAGGCCATCGAATCTTATTTCTATAATAATTAACAAAGATTACTTGTATTTAGAGACAATAATCGAAACATTTAGTTTACAACGGTCATATTGACCAATGGTCATATAACAGTCAAAACCCAACGGTCTCATGTTAATTATACTCATGTTATCAAATGAAAATTTTTTGTAGAGTATAAAAATAAAATAAAACAACACATAAAATTAGGAA
The DNA here is from genome assembly GCA_963277665.1 of Viscum album. NCBI lineage: Eukaryota > Viridiplantae > Streptophyta > Magnoliopsida > Santalales > Viscaceae > Viscum > Viscum album. The sequence goes on from OY728150.1 coordinate 133,772,095, forward strand.
ACAAGATTTATTCAAAATTTCGGGTCGTTAAAAATTTTTAAAATTGGGTTTTGAAATTTCATTGAAAGCCCCACATCGGAAAAGGAGTCAGTAAAAATATTACTTTAAAAGAAAGAAAGGGAAGTACAAAGGTCACCTGAGTTAACCCACACTAGGATTCCATGTAGGAAAACATGGACATGGAGGAGAAAACAAAGGGTCAAGTTCTGAGGGAGAGTGATAGAAAACATGATTAGGAGAAAGTTAACCATAAGAAAATCCCAAACTTATGATGTGTGTAAACGGTCTTTGATTACCTAGTAGGAAATGTAAACCAACAACATTTTTGTTTTACGTTCCTTTTCATAATTTTGAGGAATTCATTTACTACATAGAACAAAAACATAAGAAATATACCTACCTTCATTTAGAGTTTTATCCTTTAATAAGTTTCTACCAAAACTAATCTTTTCTCCAAACGATGAGCATTCAAAACTACTTGGTCTCATCAAAACACAAGAATCATCTTCCAGAAAATCACATAATCCACAAATGATTAACTATCTATTTCTTCTATCTTTAAACATTATCCCAAAAAACAGAAAGTGTATGGTAAAACAAATCTTCAAAAAGAAACAATCCCATAGTAATGTAAACTACTTTTAAATATTCAAAGTTCCATGGTACTACCCAAAGTTCATCATAGACCATTCCATAAATAACTATCCTTAAAATTCCTCAAAATAAACCAAACTAAGATTGAAACCCAAATACAAGAAGGATTTGATAACATTGTCTTCCAAAATAAACGTCATTGTTCATCTCCAAACAACATCAACCACTCCTAATATCTTATAACAAAAGTAGCTACCCTAAACATATTTAACCCAAGATAGGTTAGTCATTCCCATAAGTAACCTAAATTACTATAAGTCCACCTTAAATTCATCGATTCTTGAAAATATAAGTCAACCTTAATCCTCAATGAAAATACCATAGTAATCTATTTACCTCGATCATTTAGGGTCCCCAAAATAGTGAACGTCTTCCAAAATAATAATCATTTTTTAATCCCCTAATCATCTCTGTCATATTAATACGACAATCATCGCATTTCCTATCACATTGGTTGTTGGGACATGTTCTTCCATTTTCCACCATTAACTAAGAAGAGAAAGTATAATTTGGGGCTTAAATACTTAGCCAATAATCATGAAAAGGAACTTAAATCATATAAGGATAACTTATAGAAGAAAATTATACCCTATCTTTTGATCCCATAGGTTCCCATCTAGATTATCCGTGATCATATATTCTTATGTGAATCATTATTTTATTTTATCTTTTTCCTTTAATAATGGTTCATACTAAGCTTATGAATTTACAAAAGCATATCCCCCAGGAGTGTCGTAACCAAGAGTGCAGCAAGGACCGTTTTCGTGTACCAGTTACCATTTGATTCTAGCTTAAAGCGGTGTTTTTGGGTTTTACCCCTATGTACATCTGTGCCAGAGCCACCTCTACCTGCTCGTATCCAGACAAGGATTCATTTTCTTAGCAACCCCTTACTCAATACTCACCAAAATACTAGGAAGATTTCCTATATATAAACTTTTCTATAGGCCTCTTCCTATAGTTTTCATATCCTAATTTCCACAAATAACTAAACTATCCTTTGATACCAACTATAGAATCTCGCCTTTTTGTCACATAAACTTTCATTACATTATAAAAAACTGAGGATCTTTAAGGTTTAGTGTCTTGGAAACCAGGAACTTAATACATGAAACAAAAAAACATTCTTCTTGAACAATTGAAAGGCTTCTACTTATGTTCATCCTAGGTTCATTACTGCATCTCACAACCTGGGTACATACATCAAAATAAAGGGTGAGCAGAAGGCCTAGTAAGGGAAACAAGAGAAACATTTAACATGTTAACTTGAGATACATCAACTATGTCATGAAAAACAACTTTAAGGCATGAGAAAGAAATCATGTTGCATATCATAATAAAAATAACAATTTTCATAACATTAAGATGTGGCTACATCATTTAACATAGAAAATCATGAACATATCACCAAGGTCCATCCCCAAGGTGTCATTTGAAAATTACCAAGGTTATTCACCAAGATATCGTGAAAATTATAATATCTAGTGGTTACATCATTACCCAATGAATTGGAGCGCTATCAGGGAGCACCCTTAAATTTGCCTTTATTATCATGTGAGCCACATATATCATCATAAATCATTTCATAAACAACCCATATAGCATAAAAGAAATGGGTTTCATTTAATAATCAGAAAGTTTTAAAAACTGCTTTAAAGACATGATCTTTATGTCACTTTAAACCCATGGAAAGGGAAAGTGGGTCTCATGTATGTAAATCACAGAATTTAAAATAGAACATTTTGTTATATATTTGAATACCCCTTTATAAGGATGATCTTTGAGTATTCACTTAATAAATTAAAATAATTGGAGAAAAAGAGAGAGACATTAGAGACAGAAATTCTGCAGCATAACAGCTATGCTTCGGGGTTTTAGAAAACATTGGAAAGAGAGGGGACATGGGCCAAACAATCATAAATGACCCATAAAACAGTTTAGGGACATAATATGAAGGATATATGAACATGGTAATTAATGTTTAAGGAAATTACATTTGAAATGAAAAATATGGAAGGAAGACAAAAATTAGATTTCTCTTATGAAAATCCCGCAGCCTAACGACGTCACTTAAACTTCAAACAAAAATGAATTGAAAAGATCAAATAGGGTCTCTAATCACATGAAAATAATATTTAAGTATGATATATATAGATATAATACCCCTAAATAATAAAAAGGAACTTTAAATACTTGACATGAAAATAGATCTTGAAAATGAGAAGGGTGAAAGAATCCCTTAAAAATTCGGCAGCCTAACGGCGCCACTTAAAACTTAAAAATACTGAATTGAAGAGATCAAATAGGTTATCTCATCATATGAACATAAGAGTTCAGTATGATAGATATAGATATCATACAACAACATAATAAAAAGGAACATGAAATAATTTAAATGAAAATAGATCTTGAAAACAAGAAGGGTGAAAGAATCACTTAAAAATTCAGCAGCCTAACGGCGCCACTTAAAACTACAAAATACTGAATTGAAGAGATCAAATTGGGTCTCTCATCATATGAACATAAGAGGTGAGTATGATAGAAATAGAGATCATACCCCAATATAATAAAAAGGAACTTGAAAGACTTGACATGAAAATAGATCTTGAAAACGAGAAGGGTGAACGAATCCCTTAAAAATTCGGCAGCTAAATGACGCCACTTAAAACATCAAAATACTGAATTGAAGAGATCAAATGGGGTCTCTCATAATATGATCATAAAATATTAGTATGATAGATATATATATCATACCCCAACATAATAAAAAGGAACTTGAAAGACTTGACATGAAAGTAGAACTTGAAAAATGAGTAGGGAGAAAGAATCCGTTACAAAAATTGCAGCAGCCTAACTGCGCCACTTAAAACTTCATGAAACGAAATAATGAGAGTAAGAGGGTATCTATCATTATATGAACATGAAAATGGAAGTATGAGGAATATAAAAGAACATAATTTAACATAAAAACATGGAGAATAAAATAAATAACATAAAATAGATTACTAGAAAAGAAAGAGAGAGGTCAGATCCCTAACCTTAAAACGTAACTCTTAAAACTCAAAGGTTGGGACCTTGAGGGCTTGAAGGCATGTTGGGAGGACTAGTTGGGAGGTAATGAGACAAGAACTTATTTGTGGGAGTGTGGGGAGTCTAAATGGATGAGAGTATGGCTTGGTATTTATAGGGAAAGTGATGGGACAAGGCATTAATGGCCAAGGGACACCTCACAAGTGGTTTTCTCAAAACCATGTGCTCTCCCATGGTATTTCCCATGAAGTTAGGCCAAATGGGGCCCCTAATACAATAATTTATCACCTTTGGTCGGTAAAACCATAAAATATCTCATGACATCATCATTAGACAGTTATGATGTCATTAAACATACCGAAACCCTTAAACTATATTTTTACTATTCACTGAAAATTCAACTTTCTCAGAAAATTCACAAAATTTCACCTTAACCAAATATCAATGCTATGATTTCAAAAATAAACTCCATTTTATAAAAATAAATTTCTAAGTATTTTTAATTTATTTTTTAAATAAATACACTATTCACCGAAAATTCATTTTTTTCAGAAAAATCCCCAAAATTTACCTTAACATAATATCGATGCTCTGAGTTTAAAAATGAAATCCATTTTATAAAAATAATTTTCTAAATAATTTTAATTTAATTTTTAATTAAAAAACAGTATTCACCAAAAAAAAACTAATACTTGAATAATAATTTATGAAACTGTTATTTAACAATTTTATTGAATCACATTACTTAATCAAGGTGCCTATATTATATTAATACTTTCTTTAAGTGAGATTACTAATCCATTTGGTCACATGACTAAGCCAAAACATAAAATCACTATTCATAATTTACTATTCATCAAAAATTATGTTGATCTTATTAGACTCTAAATTTCGTACTGAACATTATTGTAAAAGTCCGTTTTTTGAAAATCATTACACATTTTTAATTAATTAAGGTTTACATAATTTTTTTTTAAAATATCCTTTCTCTAAAATGGACGTATGGATGAGGATGTTTATCATGGTATCCATGCTAGTGATTGGGTAGTAGGTCAACCATGAGATCCTAGTACTGGAAAAGCTGTATACGATGTTGTGGAATATCAGTGAATGAATGAAGCCAATGTGGGTGTGTATGTCGTTCCATTTCTTGTATGGCTGGTTGGCGGTGCACATGAGGGTTTTTTGGTACCCAAACCCAATTTGTCCTCTAGGTTCAAACATCTGGTCATCCATCCTGAACATAGTGGGAAGATTTCTGGCCAAGATGCACCCACAGAGCTGGATGAACATCATCTGGAATATGGATCAGTTTTTCTTCCACCCATTTCCACTACCCACGAGGGTGTTCACTGACAACGACCAAGATACCAAAGGGAATCAATCATACCTTCTAGATTTCAAGTGTGAAGCTTTGATGGTGTGGATGGGCCTTGATCCCATCTGTGAGCCGTACAACCCACATCGATTTTCAAGGAAATTTTCTTGCAAGCAGAGGATGACCCCAGAGGTACATCTGGGGGTGAATCCTGAGGATAACCTTTGCGTAATGAGGCATATGAGGCTCAAGTTCACTAAGGAGGATGTGATGAAGTGAGATGAGCTACCTCTGGATGATGATGCATTCATGATAGTGAAAGAATACATCAATATCATGGATTTGGCCTATCAAGAGTAGATGTTGAAGAAGAAAACTATTCAGGTCAATGAAGAAGTGTCTCCTCAACCTAGTGGATGGGTTCAGACAATGATGAGAGTGCATGCTGGTGGTAGCGTGGTAGTAGAGGTGAGGCATGTACTATCAGAGCCTACAACAAATGGTGAGAAAGTGGCAATGACAGGCTCGATGGTCCCAAATGAATAGGGTCTGGAAGGTTGGAGGGTCCTTAGAGGGTTTCATAGGATTCCCACTCAAGCTCTTGGGAAGAAGCTATGCCACATAGAAATGCCTATCGATGTAGTATTTCCATAGGCTTGGGAAAACTGGGAGGTCAAACAAAAATTCCTCAGTCCTATCTAGATTTGGGATCATATCAACTACTATGTAATGGACCTTGCAGAGATTGGTCATGATGAGGCCGACTTTCTAGTTTCCCAGTATGAAGGGGTATGGTATTTCACTGAGATGGATGCCTATGTGCATTCTCAGGGTACTCTACATCAAATGACAAGCCGTGTAAAAGTGCTGTTGGGTCAGATACTCCGGCCTCAAGCATCGGCTGCTGAGATGATAGAGGGATTACCTTTAATTGATGATTCAGATAGCTCATTGGGAGATGAAGTTGACGAGGGAATTACATTAGAAGAAGTTAAAGTCAGGACATTGGAGTTAGGAGACTTCTCCAGAGCTATCAAGGTACCCTTCATACCATTCTCTTGAACCATGATTTTATCCACGTCACCCTAGATTCTCAAATGACATATTTTATCTACTGGAGATCCTTATGGATGATATTCCCACCCTTGTTCCTACGGATGTGGGCTTAGGATCTACACATAGGTCGATAGTGATTGTAGAGTCGAGCAGGGATGTGATAACCAAGACATCCCTTCCAGAGTACTTGGAGTTCCTAACATATATGAGTTAGGGGGGCACTAGGATACCATTGATGTTTACCCAAGAACAGAATAAATCCTTCGACCTTCATAATCCTTATTTCTCACAGATTCCCTGGGTACTATCTAGTTAACATAATAATGAGATTTTCATATCTGTTCCGAATAGTTCATCATATAGAGTGGGCTATATTGGAGAGGATGACTAGGGGTCCTAATGTTCCTCTCTTTATTGGGGTACTTATTATAGTGAAATCGGATGTCCGGGCTAGCCATACTATAGTAACCAATCCTGCAAGTGGAGCCATTGGTGGGGCAGAACCAGAGCTTGTTGAAGTTGATTTGGATGATGAAGACTTGGTCAATGATGTAGAGCCTATTGATCCTACCGATACAAAACCCAACATTCCTAATTGGACACCAGAGGAAGAGCCCGCCACTGGACTCCAGGTAGTATTCTCGAAGTACGAACCTGCCAACCCAAAGGATTGAGATGATACTTCTTCTGATGAATAGTACCACAGGGCCATCCACCACTGGTCATGGAAGCTGATAAAGAATATCATTGGGTAAACCAAAAAATAAAAATGGATAGAAAAAATGTCGAGGCTTCGTTCTCATCTACATGTGCTATGAGCTATAGGAGTGGATGCCCAACATACTTAAATGCTCATTTGAGACTATATGAAAGAGAAAATACAGGAACATGACTGCAACCTCAGTGTGGGTTGGTAGTGGAGGAATTTTTTCAACATAAAGAGAATCCAAGTGGTTGAGCTAGAGATCCAATTCTTATAGGCTTGGCTGAATGAGCATTCCACTTTCCTCGATGCTCAATCAGGACTCATATTGCGACTAAAGGCCTAGCTTGTAGAGGATGTGGAACATATGAGGCAATATTCTCAAGAGATGGATATTATTTGAGCTGACAAGGATTGGGATCAGATCAAGGATGATGAGTTATTCCCCATTTACATTGAGAAAGAGCAGGATCTTTACAAGAGAGATCATATCTTAAACACTACAATCCGGAGGGTGGTGGATCTAGGATGCTCCATTGAAGGGGTCAATCCGTCTATTGTTGGGGAAAATCCCTAGGAATTTTAATTTGAGTGACCTCATAAACATAATTACATGCTTCAATTTTTTATGTTGGATGCATGAATGAGTTTTGTTATCTATTTCTATTCACTTCATTTCCATCATATCGATTAAATATCTAGCGGTTAATCCCCAAACTCATATGGTTCATTCCCAATGTTAGAACCAAGGGATGAACACATTGTTATTCCATTTGAATATGAGGGTGAAAACCAATCTTCGATCATCCGAGGTATAAATGACCACTCTGGGTTTCTTGGAAGAACAAGGGGGGTCATGGTCAGAGAAAAAGACTCTCAAAACAGCCAACCCACCCTCTCGAAACATGATCTAGTGCACAAGAGGGATAATGCTAGGGGTGTTGGAATAAATTTGAACAAAGGGGAACAATGAATGTGAATTATGATACCCAAAATTCGGAACACTATAGGGATAGCATGAAAATGAATGATAAATGTTGACCATGTTTGAAACATAGTATTCCTATTGCGTTAGCCCAAAATGGAGACAATAAACGAAGACTAACCACTGCCCATGTTCAAAACCCGGGGCATGACACAAAATTTCATCCACAGTCTTCCGAAACATTGGCCAAGGATAGTAGGTGAGCCATAGGCCATGAAACCATACTGTTAGGTGGTTCATTTAGACGAGAAAGGGGAAGAGGATCCAAAAAAGGGGAATTAAAAGTGTGGAGGGTTGAGTGATGTATTGTTTGAATGGAGTCCAACACTCTTGAAATTATGCCGTTGTGATGAAAACAAGTTAGGTGAGTACATTGTTCTGATCAGGGATATAACTCATTTCTTGAAAGGATCTCCCTTGAAAGAACCTAGAGTGTACTGTAGTTTTACGCCATGCCAATGAGGATGATAGAAATGTAGTTTAATTTCGTACTGTGAGGATGGGTTTACCCAGAAATAAAATGTGCAGTGTGGTACATATCCCTACATGAATGAGGATCGTTGGATTCCACACCATATAATGTGTTCCTGGTTGGATTCTTTAGAGCGTAAAATAGAGGCGGCCTAACTTGGGGCTACACTTGAGGGAAAGTTATTGAGCATTCGTATATATCCCATGAGGATCGGAATCAATCTATATGTATTTTTGGAGGGACCGTGTAGTTTAACATCATATGGTAGGATGAAGGGTGAAAGGGGAGATACCAAAAGGGGGGATTATATGGTATTGACATTATAGACCTGACGTATATGAGGAAACATGACCACATACCACACCACGTAATCCCTAGGGAGATCTTAGGTCAAGAGATTGAAGATGGTGAAATATTGGTTGGGTTTGAGAGAAAAGGTTCGGGCATTCCAACATACCCCATTAGGATGGGAATCAAGATACATGTCGTTCTGAGAGTGCTATTTAACATCATGTGGGACAAAAGGCATGTGTGGTTCAGCTACAACAATAGACATACTAATAAAACCACTAATCCTAGGTGATTCATGATCGATTTGGGAAACAAAGAGTAGTTATGGGATTTTCCTGGTACAAGGAGGCACACATTATGGGTAATGGAACATTAGGTGAATGAATTTCCAATAATACTGACAATCCTACTTAACACACATAGATGTGTAGAGGGGTAAAACCGAGTGTTTTGGAATTATAATTAAACATAAGTAATTAGAAAGATGTGAATCATGGCACCTGATATCTGGATCGCAATGATGGTGGTGTGATGATGGAGGGTAATTGTTGACCATGTTCGAAACACAACATCTGTTTCATGTTAGCCTGGAGTGGGTACAAACAAATGAGGGTCAACCACTGTCCATGTTTGAAACACGTGACATGTCAAAACAATGTCATCCAAGGTCTTCTGGGGATTTGTCCCAAGATAGCAGGTGAGCCAATGTGTCATGATACTAGGCCATAAAGGGGGTTCATTTAGACATGGAAGTGGATGGAGATCCAAATAAAGGGCTCATAAAGCATTTATAAGAAACTAAGGAATTTCTATGTGGAATCCAAAAATTTGGGGTATATTCCATGGTGCATTTGAGTATTGCAATGAGACGTGTCAGATAGGGGGATTCAAACCCCTTTCCATGAAAAGGGTTATTGGGATGAAAAATCATAGTTTAAGGTCATTAAGTGGACCATTGAAAGGTAACATGGTTTAGTTGAATCTGTATAGGGTGGTAAAGTAGAAATACCTGATATGGATGAGGGAAAAAGAGTCCTTAAATCTTATGAACATTTCTGATGAAAACACACACACAATTTAAAGTCATGATGCTTGGACTAGGGTATGTAGTTCAACATCATGCATGTTGAAGAATGAAGGATTTTTAGTACCTGGGGCTGGATCTAAGGATGAAATGTTCAAGAATTAAAATGTATCCCATGAGGATGGGAAGCTATCCACATGTAGTTATCACCAGAAGATCATAGTTTATGATTGTAGAAATCGGACCTAGATTGTAAGAGACAAGGGAGACACACAGTGTAGTTGTTGTAAAATCCAGCGTGAATAAGGACAGTAGAAGTCCGTGCTATACCCCATGCTCCTAGGGGAAACCTTAGGTCGGGGGACCAAAGGTGGAATTTTGGGCTGGACCCAAATCAAAATGACTGGGTGTTCCTACGTATCCCATGAGGATGGGAATCAAGACATACATAGTTCTGGAATGATTTGTGTAGTTTAACATCGTGTGGTATGGATGGGAGAATAATAGAAGGAAGATCCCCAAAGGTAAATACATGGTCTAGCTATCATAAACCGGATGTGAATGAGGAACCAAGAGGTCCTCAACATACCACATACTTCTGGTAGTGTTCTGGACAAGGGGTACAAAAAGAGGGTAGTATTTTAGATACCTGGGGCAGGACCCAAAAACCAAATTTCTAGGTGTTCATACATATCCCATGAGAATGGGAATCAAGCCAAACATAGTTCTGGAAAATGTCATGCAGTTTAACATCATGGGACAAGGATGGGGGAAGAATAGATCTTAAGGGGGTGTATGTGGAGTAGCTATTACAGACCCGAAGTAAATGAAGACATAATACCACATATCCCACACCACAAAATCCTATAATAGTCAGTGACAAAAGGACAAATAGAAGAGATAATTAGTGGGGCATAAGCTATAACTTAAGACTAAATGTATGGTAATTCCTATGTATCCCATTAGGATAGTAATCAGGATATATGTAGTTCTAAAAATTCAAGTAGTTTAACATCATGCGGTAATTATGCGGGGGGTCTTATTTTATATTCATAGAGCTTAGATCGAAAGAAGTGAGATTCTTCTAAGCAGGAATAAACCTTGAGAAATTTCCTAAGACCACGTGAGTTGTGCTCGATGTGGGAAACAAGGGTGAATAATATCTTCAAAACTCTTGGAATATAATGAATGGTGAAATGGCATGAAGCCTCAAATGACACCATGACATTGATTCATTCTCTTAATATGAAAACACACACTTAAAGATATCACCAAGAGTTTCGAAATTCCACTTGAACATGATGGAGTGGGAAGGGATATGAATCATGAAACCAGTATATAAGGATTAATAATGGTAGATTAATGATGGATGATAACCTTTTTATATGTACAAAACTCATCATCCATATTGTGTGACGTAAAATTGGAATAAACAAATGACCATCGACCGCTGACCATATTCTCAACGTAGTACTTGTTATCAACCTCATTACCATAGGTAAGACTAGAAATCTCACCTTTTCTGATATAATAGGAATAAATTGAATTTTATAAACATTTATATGTACTTATGTTTTGGTTATAATAAATTGTGGTAACTAGGTACATATCTTTCTCTAATTCATTATCCCAATCATGTTTTAAAAAAACTCTAAACCTCACAATAGATATCAATAAAATCAGAGTAAATAATCATATGAATATTTATACTCAATCCTAATATGTATTATATAGTGATATCCAAATTTCATCCTTTGAAACTTCCAAATCAGTAAAATTTTCTTTAGTTTAGCTTCTCTTGTACTTATTAACTTAATACCTTAATGTAATTTGGAACAAAAAAATACTTCATAATGGTTTTACAGTATAATGTGATTTAATAAATAATATCCCTTATGAGTGTCTTATTTGGTGTGTAGTCTGAGGCCCACTCATCAGGCATCATAGTGATGATTTAGTAAATGATCATATAACCCTTTTGGTGTTATTACCCCTCAGTGCATTTGTTCCATGACCATATCCACTAGCTTTTATCCTAAGATGGATATATGGTTTGGAAAAAAAATATTATAACTCATTTATCAATGCATAGGGTTATTATACAATAGATAAAACTCATCTATATAGTTTTCCTTATGAATATCTAACCCTAATCCCAAAAATTAATTTTCATTATTACCTTAACATTCAATAAAATACATATCCCAAAGGGTTATCTGTACCTTTGAACTTATGATTGACCCTAACATATCAATACATAAATTAATCTAAATGATCATCATAATATCCAAAGTTAGAAAAACATTTAATTTGATTCCAACTATGATTCTATAGACCCAAACTACCTAGTTTGGCGCTCATAAACACATAAATTATATTATTTCATTGATACCAGTTAAAAAATATGAGATATTTCATCTATAATTAAAAAATCAATAACAATTATTGATATTGTTATATCAGAGGGATATATTAAATTTTAGAAATTTATAAAATTTATAAATAAATAAATTGATACATACCATGTTATTTTTATAAAGGGGAAAATTTTCCATTATATATTTAACCACTTAATCATTGAAAAGTATTTAATGTCTCCCGAACATCATTTCACATGTGTTATCCTTAATAATTGGTAACATTTATTACTTTTCTACATAACTTGTGAAAATAGAAACCTAAGAAGGGGTGGTACCAAAATCTTAGTAAGGTAATAATAAATCTAAACAATCAGGGAAAAAATATGTCATTAGTATCATTGTATAAATAGGTAAACAACATGAATCCATAATAAACATAAAATTGGTTGAATACAATATCCATGAAAATAAATTAAAACATTGATTTAAATAATACTAATATAATAATGATTGAATTCTTCATTTTATATATCCAAAACCTTTATTCAATGCCTTTTGCCAAAAAACCTTTCATGTTATTGATATTGCATAAGGTACATCATACCATCAATGGCATATGCGAATAAATTATCTCATCATGTGAATATGGATACACCAAAAACCCAAATTATTTTGTCTTATGAGATATGTCAATCTATATATGGGATATATAATAGATAAACCTACTTGTAACATGATTACATCCAATGAATTCACCATAAGAGTCAACAAGTCTACTCATACTATTCTATAAGGAACTTCTTACTGAATAAAAAAATTGATTTTCTTATGATAAATAATATGTAATATATATACAATATCAATCTATGTTAGGAGTAAATAATCTTGTATAATTCCAACACTTATCCCCAAATTATCAAAACCATCCTCAGAAAAAAGTGTTTTGTCAAACAATACAGATTTAACTTTCCAATAATTGTCTATATTTAAATAATAACATAAGGAATTCCCATACATTCTCACATGTTAAGATAATTGAATTATTTATAGGTGAACAAAAACCAATTTGAATTATGAAATATTGGATGCTGACACAAAATAGATCAATGAATCCACATCTTAGAATATTGTTGAAAAACATGATCATAATCCATCCATGGAAGGGGGGGGGGGGTTAGTTTCAATAGAAAATATACCTAGTGTAATCAAGAATAAATAGAACGATGTTGACATAGATGAAAAATTTCATTGAAAAAAATGACTGAATGATAAAATCCAATAAGGAATCTGGAGTTTTATTGTTTAGTAATATGAGTTCATTCAACTAAATGATATATTTATATATACACACAAGATTATAAATAGTGAAACAAAATACCTAATAGAGTAATTCCAATTTAAAATGAAATATAAAATTGACATGAAACATAAAATTTAATTTAGAAAAAAAATTATATAAAAGAGGATGTTTCAAGACACTTCAAGTAATATTTTTCAAAACATGAATTTTAAAATCATTCAAAACATTTAATTTGAAAATAATTTCAAATATTGAATCCGTGAAAATGTAAGGATGTCTCCTATATGAAATGGGGATCTAAATTTTTTTATTATAAATGTTATGTTTTTAATACTTGGAATTACCTTTATTGAGAACCCACCTTTTGAAAATATTAATAAAACCTTATTTTTAATAAAATATAATTTTAAAAAACTGTATTACAAAATAACATATAAAAAAATACTTGGGAGGGTGAATCCAAGCATTGGAGGATTATGTTCTTGATTAAACAATATAACTGAATAAGGGAGATTTGAGTTACAAATTTCCCTTACGAGTAATGTATATCAAGAAGTGAGAAATACATGTAAAAGGGTTTATGTGGTAATAATTTAACCCCCGTGAAATAATGATATAACAACACATAATACAATAAAATGGAATAATTTTCCAAATTTATATGTTCTAGAGAACAATCAAAACTCAATGAATAAAAGTTAAGTTACTAAAAATAATTACCACTGGAGAAAAAGATGAACCAATTTCCACTTGAATAAGGTACCATGATATTTATAGTAAATATCATGAAATTAAACTATTATGATAAAAATATATCCATTGATAGTGAATACAAAAATAAAGAATACATGGTTTCATAAAATGTGTTATGTGTCAATGAGTTGGAATTGAGACCTAGAAAACTCTTGTGGCTTGAGTAACACTTTAATAAAAATACTTTGAAAGAGAAAGACTGAAATTGAACATAAAATACTATTTTTTAAAAATAATTCATGATATTATATCTGAAATACTTATCATAAACACCAAATAAATAAAATTATATTCATAATAATTAGCATGTTTCAGAGAGAAATTTTTTATATGAAACCCCTTAACTCGTGCCTGAAAGTGTTCTACACATGCACATAACTTCTGGAATAATTTAATTAAGTTCATTATATATATAACCAATAACCATATTCATATATATTTCATTTTATAAGTTCATTTCTACATCAAATATAATTTATTTAATGTACATTTTTCTTGTCTACATCCGTTACATTATGTTGTTTAGTTAGTTGTCCTGTAACTCCTTATATATGTTGACCATGATAGAAATAATCATAAAGTATTTTCATAAAATTTAATTCTTAATAGTGTTATGGAAAGAATTCCTATACATTAAATATAATTTTAAATCCCACCATTATTGGTGTAAAAGAAAAGTGAAACTCATTTCCCATGTAGGTGATAGTTCACATGTATGCGTGATTAATGTTTCCATTTCTCAACAAATGATAGGGAAATAAGGTGAATTATGTTTTTAAATTATAGAATCATATTTCTATTATAGATACATTATTTATTCATAAATTTAATTCTATTGGTAAGTTATTAAATGGAATGTTGATAAACAGAAGACGTTGCATTATGGAGGTGGTAGTATGTTCACTAAACTAACCACACTTTTTTTTCATAGTGGATAGAGAGGAATAAATAATGGTTATTAATTTAATATAAAAATATCAAATTTTATAAATTAAATTTGATTTATCATTATATTATTATTAATATTAATTTTTACGAGTAATATTAAAAATAATAACCAAATAAAAAGATAATAAATACATTGGAGACATGATATTTCTTTTAAGAACTCCATATAATTGAAGATAATAGAAAAATGTGGTTTTTTTAGGGGAAAAATAAAATTTGAGGCACTTATATGAGAAGAAATTTGGGTAAATATTTAAGTAAAATCTTAATGTTAGGTTCATGTATAAATATGTGTAAGTGAGCACATTTTATAAGTGAGGAGAAGAGTTCCTTCAGAAACACCTTTTCTATTGTATTAGTTTCAATGAATTTATTCCAAGGTAAATAGCTCTAATGCATTGATATAATAGTGTTTAGAGTATATTCTATTCAATAAATATTCAACCAATTCTTTACCAACATGTTTTAAACATTAAATATGATTTTACCATTATGTTTTTAAATTACATCCTTACATTATAAACTAGCTGATGTCTTTTTAAAAAAGTGATTTTCTACCATATTAAAAATAAAACATACCCCACATAACCCAATTTGGTTGTTCAATAAACAAAATAAATCCATTTAAAATAGTTAAATTTATAAATATTATAAAATTTTCTTTCAAATTAAAAAAGATAGTGTTTAAAGAAACCATTTTGGTAGAAAAAATGACATTTTAATCATTATGAATTATTAATATTATTTAATATTGATTAAAAATTATATTAGATTAAATATATTTATTTTTGTGCTTATAAATCAAATTGGATTCATTATTTAAAAGATTTAAATTCAATTTACATGATATAAATTCCACCATGTTAATAAAATAATTATTTTTAAGAAGTTGCTATGAAAATATCACTGTAATTAGAATTAATCCAAGTAATCTAAATTTTAAAAACTAAAATTAAAGTGTCATTTTAAAATAATATGAAAATTATTATATAAAAAAAGAATCATTTTATAATATTAACTCTCTATTTATAGTGAAAATAATCCTCACATTAGCATGTGTAACACGGAAGAAATCATTTTTTGGAAAAGTTTATTTTCATAAAAACAATTTAGATATAGGAAAAGTTTATTAATTATATTGATTATAATTATATTAAAAATATTATTGTTGATAAAAGAATAATAATTTGAAATAGAAATAAAATTTTAACCAACATTTCCACATGTTCAAACTTTATTTCAGAAACTGATGAAAAATAGTTTCTATAAAGTATTAACTGATTTTATAAAATAATATTCATGGGATTGATTAATTTGAATAGTGTTTTTAGATTTTTATAATTTATAAATAAATATTTTTAATATTTAAATGGTTTAAAAAATATATAATTCACATAAAGGTAAAGGTATAAGAAAAATTTACATTTATTTTAAATTCAACTAGAAATCGACCATTTTAGAAAAAAATAAAAAATACATCCTAAGATTTTTATGTTGTGAGAAATGTACTAATTAATATTAATTTTTAAAATTTAAGTTCTAAATTTTATTAATTAATATTTTTTAAAGAAAATATATAATATAATAGAAAAAAATAATATTCAAATTAACCCATTTCAATATTGTCACATATAAATTATTTATCTTTTAAAGGTAATTAATATTAATGGTTTACAAAATTAGTGTTTATTATATCTTTATTAATAATTTATTATTAATATTTTTTGTATTTTTAATGTTGGGTGTAGAATGAAAGACAATTAATCGAAAACATTGTCTTTTTAATGTTAATTAGAATTTCAGGGTGTTATAAGAGGATAATATACACATTCATTGGAAATGAAAGGGAAGTGGTTGAAAATATTAGAAAAATCCCTAATAATGATTAGTAAATAATTTTCCCCACTGATATTGTTTTTGTTTGGATGTCCCCATACTAGACCATCTCCAAAGTGGAGTTCTTTAATTAGACCAATCAAAGGAGAAGCACTTCTGATGGTGTAACATAAACATTATTCTTTAAAATGTACTAAATTATATGAAATTCCTCTATATATGATGATTTGACATAATCCTCAAAAAATGTATTTAATTAGGATATATATTCATTGTTATGTATTATGACCACACTATCATTTGTGGTTCTCATAAATCCAGAAGTAGGTGCTTCCACCACATCAGGATGATTGAGCATTCCTACTATTTGACGACATAAAAATAAATGAAATTTTCTAAAGAAACCCATGATCTCAAGATATATTAAAATTTCAGAGACCCACCATTAGAGTTAATACCCATTTATAAATATTATTTTCATTTTCCACCTGTGTAATAGATATCATGAGTCTATTTCCCCCAAACATATCCAAAAACTTCAAGTTAATCCTTAATATAAACAAGTTATTTTCAAAGTGGATTGAAGATATATCCCTCAAGGAATTAAATAAAATGTAAATAATTATCATTTTTATGTCCAATATAATTAAAAAATTAAGTTCCCCTCATATGATATTGACAGGAAATGTTACCAATTTATTTTATCATGATTTGAAGAGTTTGTATCTGTAATATTGAATTTAGTCCAACCACTCATCTTTTTACCATGTAGAGGTAAATAGATATATTGAGTCTTTTAATAAAGTTATATATTATATACACCAAAAAATGGTTAAAATGATATGATTTCCAAGCCTAAAAAATCATTCTTTGAAGGCCTACAACCCCACAACTGGTATGAACGGATAAGTAACACCATATTTTTAGTTATATGTGATCAAATTTTTTCCTTCCCATCAAGGTTCAGTTTACCATGAATTTCATTTACATTTATAACCAATTGACTATAGAAAATTAGTATGAGAAGAAATTTTATTATTTGAAATGACTTAATGACATGGGATTGTTCAACTTACATAACCTAGACCTTTATTAGAACCATTTTTAAGAGATTTCGATACCGAAGTATTCCTCTGATCATTACTCCTAAAAGAACTAGAATTAGTAATTAGAACCATGATGATACTAGGTAATAAAATACTAATGTCAAAAACAAAGTATGATGGACCTTATTTCATAAATAAAGTTGACTCTAACATATCATACTCTTTAACAACCAATGATGAGGAGTGTATTACACATTTCATGTATTTAATGTTTCTCTAGATATACATTGCATAATGACACATAAATTCACTTTGTATTATGGATTTAATCTACAAGTGTATCACACTATCATTTTATGTTAACCTATATGGTCAATATCCTAGTCACATGATTTTTAATTTCATGAAAACATCCATGTGAGAAGATTATAAACAACATAACACTTAATTACTTGTCACATAATGTTAAAATGCTTGACAATGTCCTTACATAATGATTTTTAACTACATAACTTTTAACCCATCATCACAGAACATTAAACCATATTAAAACATTCCCATAAAAAATTATTAAACCTATAGAAAATAAGAAAATGAAATTAACACATGTTATATAAAATTTCAGATGACCTTTCAATTTCCTTTTATTTTTTCACACCAGGAATGACTCACATGAGATTATAGGTTATCATTTATTTCACTCACTAGAATGCCTAACAATACTCTTTCTAAGAGTATGAGATTGTTTGTCCCACCCATAATGGCCTTAAAATGTATAGATTATCCAAATTTTACCATCATACCGATATTGAAGAGCAATATTTTCATAGGGATTCTCATGAGACAATTTTTTCATTCTTGGGAAACACATTCCCTCTGCCCTTGTAACAAACTTTCCCCCAATAGCCTAGAGTCGATGTTTATTTTACTAAAATGGAATAGATACAATATATAACAACCCCAAGGATCAATCAGTTAAATATTCTTCAAGAAACTAGATACTTTATTGGTTCCCTCATTACATTGCTAATTAATCAGAGAACGTTACAAAATAAAATAAACTACTTCTTGTCACTTATACAAAGAATTAATCATCACAACCCAGGGAAAAAAATAAAATAAAAGTATAAGCTAAAATTATAAGAAAAGGTTTATATAAACTAATAATAAGATAAGTAAATATAATAAAGAATATATATTATTATAGGGTATGGAATCTGGAAAACACATGCCATCAACACAATGAGAATGATAATTCATCCATTGATTTTGTCAAAGTGAGAACCTCATGGAACGTATTAAATAAATATTGAATAGATTAAATTATTATTCTTTTGAAATCATGTATCTAGAAAATGAACCATCGTACCATTAAGAAGGTTTAATTTTGGGGGTATATACCCATCTAATTCTATTTGGAAACAAGCACGATGGGTTTGTCGCCAACTTTTTTGTCTCACGAGACCTATAGATGCATCGAAGGGATATAATGGGCCCCAAACATCCCTATAGGTCTAAATAATTCTTCATTTATAGATTCAATTCAAGATAAATAATAATTTTTAATATCTATATTGAGTAGAGGATACAGATTCATCAATATTTTCCCAGTTAAAACAACATTCAAAATAAATATTGAATGTAAAAAGGTAAACAGATAAGAAAATAATCATAACCCTGATACAATAATATAAGAATCTAATAGAAATATAATTTCAAATGAAAAATTAACTCAAATGGGTATTATATACACCACATAAGAATGATATGGTGTATAATTCCATGTACGTCTCATTGAAATGGAACTTAAGACAAAACCCCTTGCCTAATGTCTGAATGTGATCTGTGATTGATCTTATGGTCCTGGATAATCATATTAAATCCATTATTTAATTAATTTGGATCCTTTTTTTACAATTATATGATTTATTATGATTTTATTATATTTTTATGTCCTTTTTTATGAGTTATAAGATACAATTTTAGTGTTTGGGGCCTTCATTTCCTTGGTTTTCATGATCAATTTACCAGTATATATGTATGGAAAATCATGTAAAATGACAATAGTTGTCAAAAATTGAAATTATATTTTATCCATGAAATTACATAATAATTAATTGTAATATATTGCATGTAGTTATATGGAATGATGATTAATAATTAGACAAAACATTAGTGATTATCAATTAGAATAATTTGGGATTTTTTCAATCATTATGAATTATTTTTGCCTTATGAATTCATATTATGTATATATACTGGTTTCAAAATCATTAATAAGTTTCAATACATATATTATATTCTATTTTAACTATAAAAATGGTTTTAGGACCATCCTTTATAGTGTAACTGGAAGACAAAAACACATCATCAATGAATGTAGAAAATCATCACCTCACAGATGATGTTTTCAACTTTATGTAAAAGGGAGGGGAGAAGAAGTTTAATGAAAAATATTCCATTAAAATAATAAAATAAAAGTATATATAAGGTTTTTTAGTTACCGTTAATGTTTCTTAGAAGAGGTAAGGATAGAATACGAAGAAAATAAATTAAAAGAAATTGAATGAGAATAGAAATGGATTTACCTTTTGAATTCCTTGTTCTGAGAACCTCCTTCATGAAATTTATTTTGGTCTTTTGGTGAGACCATGGGATCTTGGAAAATTTTTTATAGGTTTGAGAATATTATTGGGTAGAAATTGGGCATAATAAATGGATTTTTTGGCGTGAGGGGAAGAGGTGGTGAGGGGTGGCATTTATAGTGGAGGATAGGGTGCTTTTTGAATATTTTATTCACTATTTTATTATTTTGGATCATGTAAATAAATAGCAATGATTCATGTGACTAAATATAAAATCTCTCAATATTATGTTAAACCAATGGTTTTTCCATCATCCATTACTCAATGAATAGTGTATTTAACTTATAATGTATATATAACTTAAATTACAGTAGTGTAATATTCTCCCAAAATTCAAATTATTTAGAAAATACCAAAAAATAACTCAAATAATTTTTCAAAATGTAGTGTAGAAAAATAAAAACAATTTTATGCAAATTATTTTCTAGATATGAGAAATTTTATTTTTAATTAAAATCATAATTTACTCGCAAGATACAAAATTTATAATTATAACTGATTTTATAACACTTTGAAAAATTAACTAACGTCTCGTAAAATTATTATATAATCATAAGAAATCACATTATTAATTTATGATCATATTTTATGAGAATAATTTTTCTTTTAAATAATAAACATAATTATAAATTGAACTTAAACATTCCTGTTTTATGAAAATATGAATACTTAATTAATAATTTCTAAAAAAATTATTTACTTATAGTGTGATATAATTATAACATATTAACATTTATAAGATACCTAAATTTTATTTATACATATATAGTTGATTTTGATATTATATTTATTGGATTACTATACCTATGGGTCATGTTACTATTTCAAAGGTCAAGTTACTATTTAACTAGTAAATGTTCTGTATTTTCTAGAATAAACCTCTTAATTTATTATTTCATCATTTATAATGTTTTTTATATTCTCTGTGTGATTTTATATGATTAATAATATATGAAATAATTTTTTGAGCAATGTAAGACATGAAGTTAATTTAAATTATTTAGGAAGATAAATTCCATAAAATATTGGGGTGTTATATTCTTCCATCCTTTGGAAATTTCTACTTTGAAATTTTTCTTGAATATTACCTTCTAAATTGATAAGGGTGGTTCTAATTCATACCATCCTCAGGTTCCCACATTGCTTTTTCTATTTTATGGTTTCTACAAAGAACCTCTATAAGTCAGGTTGTCCGATTTCTCAATACTTTCTCTACTGCGTTAAGAATCTCGATAGGCTCTTCAGAGTAAGAGAAATCATGTCCTAGTTATATTTATTCATAGGTGAGTACACACATTGGTTCTGGAATGTACTTCTTTAATAATGACATGTGAAACTCATCATGAACTTTCGAGAGACTTCATGGAATTTCTAAATGGTAAGCCACAAATTCTATTCGTTCCACAATTTAAAATGATCCGATGTACCTTGGGATTAGTTTCCCTTTCTTACCAAACCTTAAGACACCCTTATATGGAGATAATTTTAGAAAGACATGATCTACCACTTGAAATTACAAATCCTTACTATTGCTGTCAGTATAACTCCTTTTTCTACATTGATAGGCTTTAATACAATCCTGAATAGTAATTACCATTATCTTTGTATCCTCAATATGTTCTAGGCCAATAAGTTTCCTCTCACTAACTTCATCCCAATAACTTAGAGGTAAAAATATCTCTCCAATAATGATTTATATGGAACCATTTGAATACTATAATGAAAACTATTATTGTTAGAAAATTCACCAAAGGTAAGTACTAATCCCACATACCTTGACAGTCAAGTGAGCATGATCTCAACTTTCATTCCATTTTTTGAACAGTCCTTTTAGAATTTCTGTTGGTTTGAGGCTGATAAGTAGAACTCATATGATGATCAGTATCCAAAGCCTTCTAAATACTCTTCTAGAATTTTGATGTAAATTGGGGAAATATATTAAACCAAAATGATAGAGGTGAACCTTTAAGTATTACAACATCATTATTATAGAGTCTTAATAGGCACTCAAGTGTTAAATATTCTCTAATAGAAAGGAAATGTTCCATATTTGTATGACAATCAACAATTACCCATATTACATCAGTCTTTCTAGGTGTCCTTGGTAGTCATATGAAAAATTCCATCATAATATAACCCAACATCTACATAGGAATAGGTAAAGGTTTCACGAACCCTCTAGGATATTGTCTCTTGGTCGTCCGTTGTTGACAAACTAGACAACTTCATATATGGACATTAATTTCTCACATCATGTTTTCATGCCAAAAATATCGCTTCATATATCTATACATATTGGCACTATAAGGATTTATAAATAAATTTGAACTACAATAATTATCTAATAGTTATATTTTTTATCTCATATTATGATGAAACACATAACCTCTTTTAGGGATTCCCTATGTAGGTAGCGCCAGCCAAGTCATGATCCCTGATTTCTGGAGATTTACCCCATCGCGTTGGACTCCCAGTTGGAGGTTGATGAAACCTCCTTGGTCATATAATTGGAAGACTTCATTATAGCCTTAGAGTGCCTTCCTTGGACCTAGGTGGCCAAGTTTGGTACATATCAGCCTTCTCTCTCCTCGTTCCATAGCTTCGTTAACTCAGGGAATCTAGATGTTTTGGCTTGAGTCTTTTCCCTGAATCATAAGTCCTTCTTCATCGTCTTGGGTTCTGACGTGGAATTTATCTTAGCTTGGTGAAAATCTCCCATGATTGTGGGTAGATAGCGGTTTTCCCTAATGAAATGGGATATAGGAGTCCAAAAAGGAAGGGACTCGTCGTGGTCCCTGGTGTGGATCTCCCTGTTGGGCCTTCATCTTCTCTTTCAGAATGTCATTGTCTTCCAGGCTATTGGAGACTCCCTTGGGAGCTTTCTTTGTGTTGATTAATGGACTCTCTCTAAGGAGGAATCCTCCTTTGGCAGCATTTGTGTGGAAATGGACCTATCCTTCCCTCTTCCATAATGGATTCAGCTGAAGGTTCAGGATGACTTCGACTAGTGCCAGGCTATTGGCTCCCCATTTCTACTGAGGTTTTGTTCCTTGTGCCACCTATAGGGCCACTCAATCCCTACCTATAAGAGGAAACACTAGGAGGTATCCTGGAAATGTGTTCTTGTTTTCTCCAAGGGTCTTATTGCAGGCTCATGTGTTTTTTATTTTGGGGAGAATTGGGCGAAGGCATCTGTTCCTCCTCCGGGTGCTCCCCTGGTTGGGCCCTATTTTGAGGCTACATGTGAGGATTATATGGATTCTCCAGCTCAACTGTTGGATCCTCTTCTAGCTTCTAGCACTCCACCTTGCACAAAATTATTCTTTTTTCAATAATTTGGGTCCTCCTTTCTTGTGCGTCTCCTTCCATTCATTACTTGACTTCTTGCGGCTTGCTTTAGGTATGACTTTTCTTAGCCTCCCCTTGGTCACCTTTATCCCCCTATTATAGAAAATATAATCAAGTTCCTAGATAGCGAGGCCATTGCAGACTAGAACTCTAGTGACTCTCCCCCTGGGATGAGGTATTTCTTGGTCCTGTATCTTCCTTCACTGGCCCCAGGTCTATTCCATCTTGGTATTATCCCCGAGTCGAATCCTACCCCTCCACCTGGCTCTCCCCTCTACCTGCACTCTTCTACTAACTGCTCATCCTCCAAACCTCCTAGTTCCTCAGCCTTCACCTCCCCCCTCTTCCCCCTCCCCTCCCGTGGTATCCATCGATGTGAAAACAAGATCCCACATGAAACAACATAGAAAGTATCCCCTTCCATGCAAAAGGTCGAACCAATATGGGGACAAAACCAGTATTTACTTCACCAATATTTAACCCTCATTTCCTAGAATTTATGTGGATTGGGGGCCCAGGTGATAACAGACTTCATTTCCAATGAAGTTATGTCTAAGAAAATTTCTATTGTTGCTGTGTTGGAGCCCAAAAAAGGTAGATGTAAAATAGCTGAGTTTTCTCGTAGGACCAAGATGTATAGATTATTGCAAGAAGACCCCCAATGACCCTCTATCTGGATATTCTAGAATGACTTTTTCGAGGTATATCTAGTCTAGTTTTCAGATCAGTTCATCACTATGGAGATTATGTCTAGGTTGCTTTCCTACTTCCTCTCCTTTTTGTATGGAAACTGTGACATTCGTGTCCATACCCTACAAAGGGAGGAGCTTGAGGCCTTATATTGTGGGAGATCTCCCTGGTTTATAGGGGGTGACATTAACATAATTCACGATCTTTGAAAGAAGAAAGTAAGGGACTGTTTCCCTCGATGTGCTAGTCTATAGTTCAAATAATTTTTATCTTGTAAGGGGTTGATGGATATGGGATTCTCAGGGTGACAGTTCACCTAGTGCAACAATAAGAGAGGCACCCATCTCACCTAGTGTAGGCTGGACCACTTCCCTGCTAATATTCATGAAAAATCATCTTTTATAGAGGAAAATGTATCTCATATTGGTTGAAATATTTCCAACCACTCCCCTCTTATTCTTGGGATTTCTCGAAGCCATAACAGAAGGGTTAGTGTGGGATTTTCTTCCTTGTGGATGAAGCAACCATATTTCCAGAATACAGTCTCATCTTCATGGAATATACCCATGCATGATAATGCATGGTAGTGACTCCATAACAAACTTAGATGACCCATGGATGATCTTTGGGTATAGGATGGAAACCATCCCCTAATGAAGTGTGACTTGGTTGGGGTCAAAGTTGACTAGTTTGGAATAGTAATGGAATGAAGAAAGGTTTGGGGAGCTGTCTGCTAAGAAGAATTAGATGGAGGAAGTTCTGTTAAGGGAGGAACACACAACCCATGAAAATTAACAGGTTCTATGGCTGCATGAGGGGGATCATAATACAACTTATTTCCATGCATGCATTATGGAAAATTGTAGGTACTCTTATCCCCACATTCGGTTGGAGGATGGTTCCTTGACTAATGAAAATTTGTTGATAGAGGCTTAGTAGAGTCCTTCTTTAAGTACCCAACCCCTATATAGAGACGGGCTATCATAGAATCCATGACTCTTTCAAATAGGCTATTCTGAGAGTGGTGTCTAGAGAAGTTAACATTGCGATTGAAGCCATGCCACATGGGGATGAAATCTGAGAGGCTATGAACTCTTTGAACCTGGATAGCGCCCCAGGCCCAAGTGGGTTTCTAGGGTCTTTCTTCCGGGCTTCTTGGCTCATGGTTAAGGATGATGTGGTGTGGGCCATTCATGACTTTTTTCGAGGTGGGTGTCTCCCATGTATTTCCAGTGCCACAACTGTGGTTCTTATTAATAAATTTAAGGACCCTCTCTCCTCTATAACTTTCTCCAAAAGAGTATGTGAAACTTCATGTATAAGATTCTTTCCACCATCCTCAACAAAAGGCAGAGTCCCCACCTGGCCTAGTGGATTTCTCTGGAGAAGCATGGTTTTGTGAAGCACTAGTCCATTCAAGGGGACATCGCTCTGTCCCAAGAACTCATTGTTGGTGTGAACTCTATAGTTCATAGAGGTAATATTGTGGTCAAACTCAATATGGAAAAAGCATATGACCAGATGGAATGGTCATTTATCATCAAGGTTTTAACAGGTATGGCCTTATCCACTTGGGTAGTTGATTTACTTTTTGGCTACCTTTTCTCTCTATGGATGGAAATCCATTTTGTGGGAATTCACTGTGGTTTTTTCAAGTCCATGCACAGAATGAGGTTGGGGTATCCCCTCTCCCGAAGTCTATTTATTCTCTCACAGGATTTCTTCAGTCACCTCCACAACAGGGCCTTCATGTATGGTTCTATCAGGATGTATCAGTTCAATACCATGGCATGGAAAATTAGCCATATGATGTTTGCAGATGACTTCATTGTTTTTATAAATGCTGGATTGAGGTCTTTCTGAGGGTTCAATAAATTCATTACTGAGTATGCTCATTGGAGTAGTCAAGTGGTTAACATTAGAAAGGGAACCTTTTATGTACCTTGGTGTTGTACTGACATTAGGGTGGCCTCCTTGTGCAAGATCCTTGGCATGCAGCACGACTCTTTTCCATGAATTACTTGGGTTCCCCAGTGACCCCTGGTAGATCGTGCATCAAGAATTTTGATTCCATTGTGGGAAAAATCATAGAGCGTATCCATAATTGGAAGAATAAATTCTTATCTTTTGGGGATAGGATCACCCTAGACAACAAGGTTTTATCCTCAACCCCTCTCCACGCTCTATCATCCTCCAAGGACCCTAAAGGGGGTGATTACCCAGCTTGATTTCATTTTGTCCTATTTTATTTTGGATGCGCACAAGGTGGAGAGGAAGCACTCAATTTCATGGTAGATTCTTTCAAGGCCAATCCAAGAGGGTGGTATTGTGGTCAAGGGTATCTCAGATGCGCTTCTCAGCATACATGAATAACTGGTGTGTGAGTTTATCGATGGTCTCTCTCTATGGGGAAGGTTCATGTCTGTGTGGATGAATGGTGGGCGGTTGGCTCCAATGCATGTTAATTGCTACTTTTTTTGTTGGCTCCCACATCCCTACTCTCCTTTCGCACTCTAGGTGGATTATGGAGGTGGGGAACATATCCTTTTGGCATCAAAATTGGGTGGTAACTATCCTCGAGTTTTCGAGCTATCCAATTATGCACATCAGCTTTAACCATGAAAGTAGATTCCCAGCTTTTATCAATGATGTTCTTGATTATGACCAACACTTGGCCTTTGATTTGATCAATACCACAGAGGAACCAGATCACTGTATTTTTTATGCGTTGGCTTCATGTGATTTCTCAGCCAAGGAATTTAAGAGGGTGTCTTCTGGTGCTGCCCACCCGGACTTGTGGAGACCATACTTATGGGTCAAGGAGGTTCCCACTAAAATAAATTTCATTCTACGGAATATGAAGAACATAGATATATCATCATATGATAATGTGAGGTTCTCTAGTATTTTCATGGCTTCATGCTGCCTCTGCTGTTGCAACCTGAGGGAGGAGAGTTCGACCCACCTCTTCTTCGATAGCGAGTGGGCGCACTTCGTGTGGAAGGCCTTTGGTGACATTACTGGTGTTTCAGTCACATCACTGAGGGAAATTCCCTTCATGGCAGATGGTTCCATAGTGCCTGAGATATTGGGCTAGAGAGGAAATTTCGTGGAATCATCCTGTCTTCAGGTTGCTATTATATTTGGTTGGCTTGGAATAAATCTAGGTTCAAGGGTTCCCATACCATTGGTAGGTCCCTGGTGGATAGGACCAAATTCTTACTTCTGGAAATGTTTCATTCTTTCAACAAGTGGTACGAGGCCCCATCATTCAAATCCATTCAAGTGGGATCTTCAGTGGTCCATCCCACTATTTTTGGTCACTGAGTTCAGTGGTCTTCTCATCTATCTGGTTTGAAGTTCAACATTGATGACTCATGTTTGACGAATGAGATGAAAGGAGGTGGGGTTTTCCAGGATCCATCAGGATGGGTGGTCCTTGATTTCTCTATTCACCTTGGTTGAGACCACTCTCTTTTGGATGAGTCTATGTAAATGTTTATGGACCTTCAACTCTACAGATTCCATAATATTAATCTTGCGGTGGTCGAGACAGACCCCCTAAACCTGTATGACTCCATGCATGGCATGCAGATCATTCCCTGGTGAAACATCACGTTACGTTTTCAGGTAATTTTGATGTTTCTAAGTACCTTTGTTTTGGATTAGTGACTTGGGAGAGTCGGGAGACCATTAAATGTTGTTTTTGGGTAAAGGGGAAGTCGCACGGGTAACTCACGGGTTGTCTAAACCGTGCGGCCAAACAGTGCGCAGTTGGTCTTGGAGGCAGCAGCTTCCACATGGGTAGCTCACCGTTTGTCTAACCGTGTGGCCTAACCTTGCATGAATGGTAGACAAGGAAGAAGCTAATGCATGACTAGCGCACAGTTTGTCAAACCGTGTGAACTAACCGTGCAACCACTTAAATGAGATTCTTAAATTGTGGATCTCACTCGGTTTTGCCTCTAAGTGTTTCTTTTTTTCTCTTATGTGGACCTAATTTGGGATTTGTCTTCTCCAAATGTCAAAAAAGGTTCTCCCATCATTCAGGAGGCAATATAAAGGCTCCTCTTGGTGAATCGAAGATGGATTCTTGAGGTAAGTGATCGTTCTTCATCGTTCTTGATTAGTTTCTTAGATATACTTAGATCTAATTCTCCTCTTCTCTTGGTTTCTTAGATCTACACCTGTTATGGGTAGATCTAAGTGTGTGGTACCAAGAATGATGAGTTTTGGTATTGATCTTGCTAGGAGAAGAGATCTAAGGTGGGTTCTTGAAGAAGAAACCTAGTTTTATTGAGCGTTCTCGACCGTTGTGGTTTTGGTCAAAACCTTCGAGGTAGGTGGTTCCATCCCAACATTCCAAATTTATTAACATTGTATTTTCTTGGTTTTTTTAAATTGTTTATTTAAATCCAATTGCTCAAGTTTTATTTCAATTAAATTGATAAAAACTCGATTCTGTTGATTCAAGATATTTGAAATGTTTTTGGCATGGAAATTTGGAAAACCCCAATTCCATTGAATTGGGTGTGTTTATGGAAATTGTCAATTTAAATTGTTGAATTTAAATTTTTCATTTTATGGAAATAATTTCAATTAAATTGTTGAGATTAACTGTGGAATGAAATTCTGTAATGATAGAATTGGTTTTCAATGGATTTAAAACTGGTGAAAATGGATTAAAATGATTTGATATAAACCCATTGGTTTTATCTTGTGAAGAAATGCATGTTTTGAATAAAACCTATTTTGGTTTTAAATGGAATAAAATTGGCACTTTTGAAATGGAATAATGGGATTGAAAATATTTTAAGAATTCATAAAATAGTTCTCCCATCATGTAAGAGCGCATGCAAGCATTAGGTAGTTAGTTAGTTATTTGGATACACTCTACACTATGACAAAATTCTAAAACAAACTTGCGGTGGGTCACATCCACGATGGGTTAGTGATGAGTGTCCTTTGGTCAGTGTCAAAGGGACGTACGTATACATATTTTTCTGAGTTCACATAGATAGTGTGGAATCCTATAACTGGTTAATACTATTGTACCTTTTAGCAGACGACTATGTTACTCACTTGTTTATTTATATTTGAGATATAAATGTATGCCAATGCTTTTGAGCTGCCTTACATGCCTGCTGAATTTATATAAACTGTTTTATATAAATGTTTTTCTTAAGCCATTATTTTAGAAATATTCCATCATTGTAAATCCTTTTCTTAAATTGATTTTTCTATCATTTGAAAATGTATAGCATGTTTTGTTAAAATATGCTTTTGAATTTCCCAACCTGTTTATGTGAAAATTGAAAGCCTTTCTTTGGAAAATCTATATTTGGCCTCTATTACAGAATCTTTGATGGTATCCTAATGGGATTAGGCTCAGACCCTAATTTTTCCTGCGGGTTTTTATAGACATTATTTTCCAGGACCGAGCAAAGTCAAGGGATATCTTTGAGGTGGATCCATTTGTTGATCTCTGGTCCTGGTGAGTTGTGTCCCTAGGGAATTTGGGACTGTTTTTCCCTTTTTAGTACTTGGGTTGTAGTACTTTGGGCTTTTTGTACCTCTTTGTATTCTGGTACATTACTCCCAGTGGAGTTTATTTTTGTTATGCATACTGTCTTGTTTCTTTTGATTCCACATTCTTGTGGCAAAAACCGTTCCCACTTGTATGTTGTACGATTCCAGGTGCTAGTCGCCGACCCGTGGGGATCGGGAATGCCCTTCGGGCTATGTCAGGGCCGGCTCGGTTATCGGGTTACCAGGGTACCCAGGCTAGTTCATGACAAAGTGGTATCAGAGGGAGTTTTAACATCTTGCCTTGATGAAAGTATGAATTTGAGTATTCTTTTCGGGACTTGGGAGGTAGTGGTGATTGAGTGCCTGACCAGCTCTCACCACAATGAATCTTAAGTCACCGGGGTTGGTTAGGGAAATAATACTTGTGCATTAGTTCCAGTATTTTTCCTGTTTTGATTTGGATAGAGTGGAATCCAAATCTTGTTATCCCTTCTTTTAAGAATATCCTTCCTTGTTACTTAGTTTGGGTGTTAATCTATGTCTTTTTATGTTGTGTATCATCATGCCTCCAAGAAGACGTGGATATTAGATCCAAAAAGTGGTTGCTGCTAAATCTCAGCAAGTGAGTCCTATTGTGGATCCGTGTCTGGTCGAGCTGATTGTTCACACTATCCAAGCTCTGGGACAGGTACCACCTCCAATTCCTGTTCAGGCTCCATCTGTAGATCCTCATAGTAATATTCTCCGAAGTCATTCTCCAGAGTTCCTACGCTAGAAGCCACTAGTTTTCAAAGGCTCCACTAACCCTCAACACGGTGAGGAATGGTTGAGTATGATCGAACGCCTATTTGGGTTCTTAGAGACACCTGATGCGATCAAGGTAAAGTGTGCCACCTTTATACTGGAGGGACCTAGTAGGAGTTGGTGGGACATGATGGTGACGGCTGGGAAAGATGAGGTTTTGGAGTGGGAAGACTTTAGGGTTCTTTTCACTAACTAGTTCTATCCAGAATCAATGGTGTTGGCCAAGGCACTGGAGTTTTTCAAGATTGAGCAGGCCAACAAAACCATGACTGAGTCACTTTTCCGAGCTTGTACAGTTTTCTCTTGAGATTGTATCTAATGAGAGGATGAAGGCTCGACGATTCGAGTTGGGACTTCAATCAGATATCCATTCTCAGGTTTTCTTAATAAAGCTACCCACTTATGCTGATGTGCTGGATAGGGCGATGATGGTTGAGATGGACATTGCAGGAAATTCAGGGTTGAAGGAGGTTCTTTTCCATCCTAATGGTAGTGTGGGTTCTTTTAAAGTAAAAGATAAAGATGACTTTTCTCATGGTAGTTCTCGACAACAGAGTCATCCCAGACCTCCGGTAGCACCAGGAGGGGCTTCTTTGACTTTCTATTAGTGTGGGAAGCCAGGACATTCTAAGAGGGTTTACACTGGGGCACCCAAGAACTGTAGCTCTTGCAGACGTTTAGGGCATTTACATATATTCTTCCATCACTTCTCTACTCCACATAGTGGAGCAGGATCATCAGCCACTCCAGAAACAACGAGGCAATCAAATGCTTCATGTACAAAAGGGTTACAGCCACAGGAATCTAGAATGAAGATTCTTCACGCAATGGAAGAGTTTCCAAAGGTAGCTGATGTAGGTCCTACAACTGTCAAAAGGTACCATTACTATAGCTTCATCTTTAGTGACATCTCTTTTTGATACTGGTGCATCTCACTCTTTTATTTCAACCCATCTTGTTAATCAGCTTAATCTACCTATGTAACTTTTATCTTGTGCGATGGATATTACTACACCCCTTGGTACAATGAGAGAGAAGGGTCTCCGTAGTCCTTGTGTCTTCTCTTTATCATATGTTGAACATGCTTGGAGTTTCTTGGTTCTTGACATGAAATATTTTGACGTCATATTTGGGATGGATTGTCATGACCCGACCTCGGGTCCCGTGCCGTGACTACCCCAAGCCCGCCTTCCATAGGCCAGGGGCTGGCGACTAGCACCAAGGCGTAAAATCCCGGTAAACAGGGAAGGCATTGCCTTTATAAGTAGCAACCACCACAGAGTCAGCAAGCGGAAAGTAAAGTGAAAAAAAGTAAAGGGGGCCGGAATACAAGCCCAACTGAAAGTACAACTGAAAAAGTAAAGAACAACAATTGAAGAAAAGACGGCAGCCTCGTGTCGTCCACTGGCAATCCCACCTGAAGGGTGGGAACAGATAGCCTCCAGGATCCTCGGGTCCCACGTCCGCTCCGAGCACGTCCCACCCAGTGGTCCACCTCCAGGTACCGTCCTGCTCCACGCCCCAACCGTGATCAGCGCTGTCCGTCGTCTGCAACCAACACAACAAGGTGCGGGCATAGCCCGTGCAGGGGTGAGTACAAGCTACTCAGTAAGGACCCCGAGACCCCCGAAGGTCTCCCGAAATCCACAAAGGATATAGCACAAAAGAAAGATGCAATCACGAAGTAACATCTGACTCGACTTAGGTATATGCCATACATATACCTAAGTCCCCAATTCTAGCTCTGCTCACGAGCTCAAGAACAACTCAATCCACAAAGGAAAGCAAGACTCAAATCCACAAGGAGAGTAAATAGTAAATCCACATAGGATAGTTCAACACAATCCACAAAGGAGAGTAACATAAGATTCAGCTCAACCAGGTATACTTTTTCAGATGACGTCAAAGATGATCACTGATCCATCTAAGTCGTCGGACCCATGAAGGATCGATAGGTACTAACCCCCGCAGAAGACCCACACAGGATCGGGCTCACACAGAACCTGTAGGCAGTGGCTCACACAGAACCGGTAGTAAGGACCCACATAGGATCGGGCTCACACAGAACCTGTAGCACTGATCCACGTGGGATCGCTGAGTGCAGTAGTCGATGCAGTCCACTGAGGATCTCTGCACAGTCGTCGCCGCAGTCCACGAAGGATCTCTGCTCTGCCGTCGTCGCAGTCCACAGAGGATCTCTGCTCTGCCGTCGTCGCAGTCCACTGAGGATCTCTGCTCTGCTGTCGTCGCAGTCCACGGAGGATCTCTGCTCTGTCGTCGAAGTCACAGCCAGCGCTAGGGTTCCCGCACAAAGCGAGCTCGTTTAGGAGGGTCCGCTCCACGAGCCGAGAGGCTGATACATCAACTGACACGTAGTCCGAAGTTGATGTATCCAAAAGTTCCGTATCGACAACAGGATCTCAACGCAACAGACGGCGCGTCAATCGGACGCCCGGTCTGAGAGTTATTGGCATTTTCGTCCCAGGGCCCGGTTGGTTTTTAGGGCAAAACCAACCCGACCGTACTCTGCCTGTATCCGATCCTCGGGCGGAGTATGCCAAAAGTTCCGTCTCACTTAGAGGAATCTACCACAGCTGACGGTACGTCGATCGGACGTCCGTAGCTCAAGTTATGAGCGTTTCCGCTCCGAGGGCCCGGTTGGTTTCGTGTACGAACCAACCCGGCCGAACCCAAAGTCTTCCGAAACCTTGAGTATAATATACCGAAATGACCGTCTCGATCCAAGGATCGCGTAGCCGCTGACGGTTCGTCAATCGGAGGTCCCAGGCCCAAGATATGGGCGAAAGACCGAAGAGGGCCCGAAACGGGGGTCCTGGGCCCGGGGCGACCCGGCCCGAACCCCCCCTGGGGTCGGCCGAACCGGGTCGGCCCGACCCGGCCCGACCCGGCTAGGCCGGGTCCGGTCCGGCCTGGGCGCGGCCCGGCCGATCGGACCGGCCGGCTCGGCTTCGGCCGAGCGGCCGAAGCAGCTGCCGCGGGGTTGACCCGCGGCTTGGAGGAAACGCGGCCCCGCGGGGGCCGCCTGTCACGCGGACGCGGCCGGGCCACCGTGTCCCTCCCCGGTTCCGCGCGGCCGCGGAACCGGCCGCCGCCGCCGCGGCTTCAGCCGCGGCGGCTCTTCTCCACGGCGGCGCGCCGGGCGCCGCCGCGCCGGCGACCCGCGCCGCCGCCGCCTTTCGCGGGCCGCCGGAGTTGCTCCGGTGGCCCGTTTTGCCTCCCGTCTGCGCCGTTGCTCCTCCCAGGGGCCGATCTTCACTGCGGAATCAACAGATTGCCCCTGCCGCGTGGTTCGTCGTCGTCCGCCATATCCTTACAACCAAAGAGATCGGCGGAGGGTTGCCGGGTCTTGTTCGTTAGACCCGCACCCTCCGCGTTAGTCATAAACAACGGGAGGAATAAAAACAACCAATCAACAATTTTAAATTAATTTAAAATTGTTCTGAGGTCGGGTTCTTTATTCCAAAAGAATAAACACGGGAAAAAAAATAAAAGAATTCCAACAACCCTTACCTTGTCGTCGTCGTCGGACGAGAGGTCGTCGCGGAATCGCCCGTCACGGAAGGAGGGGATCGTCGCGTCGTTGCGGAGGAGACGTTCATCGCACCGCGGGAAAAACGTCGCGCCGACGATCTCCGGATCAAGATCAAACAGATTTAATTAATTTAAATCCGTTGATATTGAAATTAAAAAGGGAGAATTCAAACGATTCGTTTCTCACCTTAGTTGCCGAACGAGGATCGGCTGCGGAAGAAGAGGCGTCGCCGAAGAACGTCGCGGGTAGAGCTCGTCGACGTCGCAGATCTCAGTGTGCGTCGTCGAATTCCGGTCGCCGACGTTCTTCACGTTCTTCGCGTTCTTCGCGTTCTTCGCGGGGAGATGAAGAAACAAAGATTCTCTCAAATCCTTTCAAAGGATTTTTTAGGTTGGTCTTATTTTATAAACATGCCAACAAACGCAAAAGCGTAAGTAACGACCCATCAGTTCGTTGAATTAATTCAACGAGCGAAACAGCCCATTTAATTCACGAAAGAAACAGCCCATTTAATTCACGAAATAAACCGCCCAATTAAATGGTCTGTTAAGAATTAAAGAAAACGCGTCGGTTGACTTTTCAGTTACTTTGACGGGTTTTCGCGGGTGCGTTACTTAGCGAAAGAAACGGCGGGGCTCGTGCGGGCCCCACCTCACAAATATCCTACCAAGGGGGTAGGATATTTCTGGATAGCATCCTATCCAGTTCAACTCAGTTCAAGCCGCCTTTAAGTGGCTTCAAGTGGCTTCCAAGCAGCTTAAGTGAAATAAAATAAAGTTGTCGCACAAATTTTATTTTATTTCTGACTTTAAGCCCCAAAATTTAAAAACCACGTCTGAGCAAACACAACTCCGGAAGAGGCGTTTCTAAGCAAATACCGGCGCTGCGATTTCATCGGTGCCCTCAGAATTCGATTCCGGGCACCGGTTCAAAAGATAGAAAAACCTGCTCGTCCGTTCACTGAACGTACCCGAGCCAAACTTCGGAAATTGATTCCGGGCACACCGGGCCTCGGAATCAGGTGCCGTCTGAAGCTGCGCTCTTGAAAAATTCCAAAGAAAATTAAGAAAAAAAAAATTTCCTTGAAATTTGCGGGTCTTTACATGGATTGGCTCATTGGCAATAAAGCCTCGATCGATTGTTATCTTCGACGGGTCTACCTTAATACACCCAGTGGTGTGCCTCTTGTTATTCAAGGAGAATGGGACACGAGGTCAAGTAGAGATGGAACCTCTTATCCAGAGTTGGGGAAAGTTATATCAGTGTTTTCTTTTTATCCAGAGAGAGATTTAATGTGTGGTGATCTTCCTCCAGTCATCGATGAGTTTCTTGATGTGTTTCCTTCTGACTTCTCTAGTTTGACACCAGTAAGGGAGGTTTATTTCTCTATTGACTTAATGCCTGGTACCCAACCATTTTCTATTCCCTCTTACCAAATGGCTCCAACTGATCTAAATGAACTAAAGTCTTAGTTAGATGATCTTCTTGAGAAAGGTTTTATACGCCTGAGTGTGTCACCTTGGGCAGCACAAGTTCTCTTCGCCATGAAGGCTGATGGTTCTCTTTGGTTATGTGTTGATTATCGAAATCTCAATCGAGTTACGATAAAGAAAAAATATCTGTTACCATGAATTGATGATTTGTTTGATCAATTGATAGGGGGGAAGTGGTTTTCAAAAATTGATCTTTGATATGGTTACCATCAATTTAGGATAAAAGAATTTGACATTCATAAGACCACTTTTCGGAGTAGGTATGGCCATTATGAGTACCTTGTTATGCCCTTCGGCCTAACAAATGCTCTAGAAATTTTCATGGATTTGATGAAAAAGGTTTTCTATAAATATCTATATAGTTTCATGGTAGTCTTTGTGGATGAAATTCTTGTCTACTCCTAGTCTGAAGAGGATCATGTGCATCATCTAAGAACAGTTCTGAGTCTTATAAGGAATCACCGACTTTATGCCAAGCTTTCAAAGTGCGATTTCTCGATTCAGGAAGTGAAATTCTTGGGACATGTTGTGTTAGAACAAGGAATATCAGTTGATCCTAAGAAGGTAAAGGATATTATGACTTGGGATCAACCACGTAATGTTTTCGAGATTCGGATCTTCTTGGGCTTAGTAGGATATTATTGTTGGTTTGTTAAAGACTTCTAAAAGTTAGCTTCTCCAATGACCACTTTGACTCGAAAGGTAGTGAAGTTTTCCTGGAATGATAAATGTCAGAGTTCTTTTGTTGAACTAAAGAATATTTTGACTATTGCGCTTGTGTTCACTCTTCCTGAGCCTGGGATTGGTTACGTGGTCTTCTGTGATGCATTGGGTTCAGGTTTGGGATGTGTCCTTATGCAAGGTAATCATGTTGTTGCCTATAGATCTCGTCAGCTTAAGCCTCATGATAAGAACTATCCTACCCATGACCTTGAACATGCAGCTGTAATGCTCACACTTCAGTGTTGGAGACATTACCTTTATGGAGAAAGGTTTACTGTGTATTGAGACTACAAGATCTTGAGTTATATCTTCTCTCAAAAAGATTTGAATCTCCGCCAAAGGCGTTGGGTGGACTACCTGAAATATTTCAAATTTTACATTGTCTATACCCTGCGGAAAGAGAATGTAGTTGCAGATGCATTAAGTAGGAAAAATCCATCACAGGCTGTGAAAGAATCTTTAGAAGAGTGGTGTTTGATGGATCTTTTTTCTCAGTTGCATATTGGAGTTTAGTGGAATGGGAATGAAGTTTCTTTAGCCAGTGTTCAGTTGAATTATTCTCTCCTCAAGTTAATTACTCATGAAGAACAAATGGATGATGAATTTCATAGAATTAGGGACTCTCTTTATCGTGGGAAGATTGACACACAATGTTCATTCTCCAAAGAGGGTGTTCTATGTTATCAAAACTGTTACGTTGTGCCGTTATCAGTGAGGAAGAATGTGATGGGGGATTTCCCTAACTCTCAGTGGGTTGTACACCAAGGAACCATGAAGATGTTCTATAAAATGCTGCAACAGTTCAGGTGGCCAGGTATGAGATGAGAAATTGACGAGTTCGTATCTCGTTTCTATACATGCCAGCAGGTGAAATCCGAGCACCATAAACCTTCGGGTTTGCTTCAACCACTTCCACTACCTACATATAAGTGGAATGAAATCTCTATGGACTTTGTGGTTGGGTTACCTCAGTCCCAGAGGAATAAGAACGCGATATGGGTTGTGATTGATAGACTGACCAAGTTGGCTCACTTTATACCTATTTGAGATACAACCAAAGTTGAAGAGTTGGGAAATATCTATGTGAAAGAAGTTGTTCGTTTGCACAGAGTTCCATTTGATATAGTCTCTAATACTGATCCTCAGTTTACTTCTCACTTTTGGAGAGGCCTTCAGGGGGCACTGGGATCTTAGGTGTGTTTGATCATGACCTACCATCCACAGTCAGATGGCCAGATAGAGAGAGCTATTCAGATCCTTGAGGATATGCTCCGCACATGTGTTCTCAACTTTGGTGGGTCTTGGGATGATCATCTGGGGCTACTTGAATTTTCTTATAATAACAGTTATCAGTCTGCAATCAAAATGTCTCTTTTTGAGGAATTGTATGGCTGTCCTTGTAAATATCCCTTATGTTGGTTGGAGATTGGTGAAAGTTCTTTTGTAGGGCTGAGTTTGGTCCAAGAGATGACAAATAAGATCCAGTTGATTTGTTAGAGAATGTTAACATCAAAGAGTCGGTACAAGTCTTATGCTAATCGTTTCCATAAAACTTTAGAGTTCTTAGTTAGTGACTAGGTGTTCTTGAAAGTTTCATTCTGATTAGGTCATCGGTGGCTTGGGTGGCAAGGGAAGCTTGCTCCTTATTTTGTGGGACCTTTCGAGGTTGTTGGTATTATAGGGAAAGTTTATTACCGTTTAGCACTACCACCACAGCTGAAGTCGATACATAACATGTTTTATGTATCACAGCTGTGAAAGTATCTCTCTGATCCATCTCAAGTTGTGAGTTGGAGTGATCTTGAGGTTGAACGAGATTTATCTATTACTGAACGACTAGTTAGGGTTGTTGATTCTGAGACCAAGGTACTTCATGGGAGAATGACACCTCTGGTCCGTGTACATTGGAAGAATGGTTCTAATTCTCATGAGATGTTGGAAAGGGAGGCACTAATGAGAGAGCAGTGGCCTCATCTTTTTGACGTGGATGTTTCTTCATAGGCTTTCTGGGGACAAAAAGATCTTATGGTGGATAGGTTGTAACATCACGTTATGTTTTTAAGTAATTTTGATGTTTCTAAGTACATCTGTTTTGGAGTAGGGAGTTGAGAGAGTCAGGAGAACATTAAATGTTGTTTTTTGGCAAAGGATAAGTCACACGGGTGGTGCACGGGTTGTATAAACCATGCAGCCAAACCCTGTGTAGTTGGTCTTGGAGGCAGTAGCTTCTACATGGGCAATGCACAGTTTGTCTAACCGTGCGGCCAAACCATGCGTGAAGGGTGGCTGAGGAAGAATCTAATGCATGACTAGCACACTGTTTGTCAAACCATGTGAACTAACGATGATGCCATTTAAATGAGATCTTAAAATTGTGGATCTCACTCGGTTTTTCCTCTAAGTGATTCTTTTTTCCTCCTACGTGGCCTTAACTCAGGATTTGTCTTCTCTTAAGGTTAGAGAAGGTTCTCCCATTGTTCTAAGGGCAATCCAAAGGCCCCTCTTGGTGAATCGAAGCTAGATTCTTTAGGTAAGTGATCGTTCTTCATCATTCTTGATCAGTTTCTTAGATATACTTAGATCTACTTCTCCTCTTCTCCCAGTTTCATATATCTATGCCTGTTATGGGTAGATATAAGTGTGTAGTACCAAGTATGATGAGTTTTGGTCTGGATCTTTCTAGGAGAAGAGATCTAAGGCTGGTTCTTGAAGGAGAAACCCGATTTTCTTGAGCGTTCTCGACCGTTGTGGTTTTGGTCAAAACCATCAAGGTAGGTGGTTCTGTCCCGACTTGACAAATTGATTAACATTGTATTTTCTTGGTTTATTTAAATTGTTGAATTAAATCTAATCGCTCAAATTTTCTTTCAATTAAATTGATAAAAACATGATTCCTGTGATTCGAGATATTTGAAATGGTTTTGGAATGGAAATTTGGAAAACCACAATTCCATTGAATTGGGTGTGTTTATGGAAATTGGTCAATTTAAATTGTGATTTTTTTTGAAATGATTTCAATTAAATTGTTGAATTTAATTATTGAAATAAATTGTGTAATGATGGAATTGTTTTTTAATGGATTTAAAATTGGTGAAAATGGCTTAAAATGATTTGATAGAAACCCATTGGTTTTATCTTGTAAAAAAGGTATGTTTTGAATAAAACTTGTTTTGGATTTAAATGGAATGAAAATGGAACTTTTGAAATGGAGGAATTCGATTGATTGTATTTTAAGAATTCTTAAAATAGTTTTCCCATCTTGTAAGAGCACATGCAAGCCTTAGGTAGATAGTGAGTTATTTGGAAACCCTCTATGCTATGATAATGTTCTAAAACATACTTGCGGAGGGTCAAATCCCCGATGGGTTGGTGAAAAGTATCCTTTGGCCAGTGTTATAGGTATGTGTGTATAAACATTTTTCTAATTTCACATAGAGAGTACAAAATACTATAACTGGTTAATACTATCCTACCTTTGGGAAGATGACCATGTTACTCGCTTGTTTATTTATATTTGAGATATAAATGTATGCCACTACTTTTGAACTTCCTTACATGTCTGTTGAATTTATATAAACTATATTATATAAATGATTTTCTTAAGCCATTATTTTAGAAGTATTCCATCATTGTAAAGCCTTTTATTGAATTGATTTTCCATCACTTGAAAATGTATTGTATGTTTGGTTAAAATATACTTTTGAATTTCCAGACCTATTTATTTGAAAATTGAAATCTTTTCTTTGGAAAATCTATATTTGGAATTTGTTACAGAATCTTTTGTGGTATCCTACTGGGATTAGTCTCACACCCTACTTTTTCCTTCGCGTGTTTGTAGACTTTCTTCTTCCATGATCGAGAAAATACAAGGAATATCTTTTAGGTGGATCCAGTTTTTGATATTTGGTCTTGGTGAGTTGTGTCCTTAGGGACTTTGGGACTGTTTTTCCCTTTTTAGTACTTGGGTTGTAGTACTTTGGGATTTTTGTGCCTCTTTGTATTCTGCTACATTACTCCCAGTGGAGTTTATTTTTGTTATTCAAACTGTCTTGTTTCTTTTTCTTCCGAATTATTGTGGAAAAAATAATTCCCACTTATATGTTGTACGATGTCAGGTGGTAGTCACTGACCCGTGGGGATTAGGAATGCCCTTCCAGCTATGTTAGGGCTGGCTCGGTTATCGGGTTACCAGGGTACCCGAGCTGGTTCATGACACCTGGTCCCTTCACTACGTCTTGAGAAGTTCCAAGAGACTCATCTGTAATGAAACTATCTCCTCACACACTTTGAGGGAGGCTAATAAGTTTGCCGATCATCTTTCCACCACAAATTCACAATGATTTCGGGTCTTTCTCCCTGAGGATATGCCCTCCTTCCCAATTGAAGTAAAGAACCTGATCCATGGCGACGCCCTAGGTCTGTATTACTTTAGGCCTCCGTAGCTTTCTATGGGGTTCCACATCTATCCTATTTCTTTTTCTGCCTCTGATGTTTTCCCCTATTTGGATTTTATATAATAAAAATAATAATGGTGTTGATGTGTA
The DNA here is from genome assembly GCA_963277665.1 of Viscum album. NCBI lineage: Eukaryota > Viridiplantae > Streptophyta > Magnoliopsida > Santalales > Viscaceae > Viscum > Viscum album. Next base: position 133,813,200 of record OY728150.1, read on the forward strand.
TCCATATTTACTAGATCCATGCACATAAGATCATTCTAAATACCCTTTTGGGATAGAAGTTTATGATCATTATTACATAATGAATCTTCTACACTATTTTTCTTTTATTAAGTGGTACTAGATTGAAAAATTATAATTTTTTAGTACCTAGAGCCATATCATTTTCCTCATATTGAGTTATTTATAAATAAAAATATATTTCAAACTCTTGTGATTTGTATATATCTCACATCTTTCACCGTAGATATAGTGTCTTCATATTTTTAGAGTAAATATTATGGCTACTAACTAAAGATCAAGATTTGGATAATTTTTTCATGCGTCTTGAAATACCATGTTGTATAAGAAATAACATTATCATTTTACAAAAGGGCACAACCCAACCCATTCTTTAACGTAATACTGTATATCAAAACCCATCATTTCAAGATGGTAGAGTCAAAATTGAAGAATTGAATAATATTATATTTAATTATTGAAAACATTCTATACATTATTTTTTCCATATGAAATTAACCCCTTTATATATGATATTGGTTATAAGGATAGATAATCGGGAAAAATTAATAATGAAACACCGATACTGACCTTCTAAGCCAATAAAACTATGTACCACAATTATGTACGTTGGTGTAGTCCATTCATGTATTTCACTTTTCTTCACATGATCAACTTAGATTCTATCATTGGAGACAATATGTCCATGAAAAGAAACTATTTGAAGCTAGAATTTACACTTACTAAACTTCCCATATAACGATATTCTTCTAAGCGTTACTAGAACTACCCACAAGTAGTTCTCATGGTCCTTGTCACTTTTGGAAAATATTATGATATCATTAATAAATACCACAATAAATCATCAACATATTCCATGAAAAATAAATTCATTAGATCCTTGAAAACGAGGGATGCACTAGTTAGTCCAAATAGAATTTCTGTAAATTTTTAATGTCTATACCTGGTTCAAAGTGTTGTCTTTGGAATATCTTCCTTCATCACACACATTCGATAATGTCTAGATCGAAGGCCAATATTCAATAAATATTGATATCGATGAAGCTGATCAAATAAATCATGATTGTAAGGCAGTGAATAATTTTTCAATATTCTAATAGAATTGATTTCTCTATAATCAATGATCAGCCTCATGGATCCATCTGTCTTCATGGAAATGAGAATAGGGGATCCCCATGGAGAAACAATTGGGTGGATAAATACCTTTTCACTCAATTCCTCTCAATTCTTATTCAACTACACTAATTCCAAAGTGGTAATTCTATTTGGATTCGTTGATATTGGTCTTTCACCATGAATTAAATCAAAAGAGAACCTGACTTCCTACTCTAGAGGTTTTCTAGATAAATCTTATAGAAATACAACAATATATTATTTAACACTTGGTACATCCACAATTTGAAGATTATATTCTGCATCTGAAGATGTTTCTTTCTCATCCATCCTAATAATTTCATTTAGTAGAGCTACTAGAGGTGAATTTGGATTAGAACTATATTATGATGTTTCTTCTCTAAAGATAAGGGATTCTACATCTTTCTGAAAAATTATCACATCCTTAATCTTACAATATATTTTCACATCATATTTTGAAAGCTAGTACACACCAAGGATTATATGAAAATCAACCATTTTTATAATGAAAAGGTTTTATACGAAATCATGTTTATTTTTCCTAATGGGGGGTGACCGACACATCACTATTCCAATGATACATCCCTTAGTAGTTTTTTCTAACAACTACTTTATCAAATAAAAAGTGAAAAGTATAATTTTCATATAAAACTATGAAGATATAAAATAATGAGATTATCTATAATCAAATAAAGCATTGGCTAAGTCTTTGGAAATTGTTAATGTACCTTCCACCACGTCATTATGAATTTCAACCTCCATAGTTCTAATAGTATAAGCTTGGCCATCTCATCTTTTCCACTTTAATGATAGATTCCCCTAATGTTTGGGAAATTGATTTAAATAATGGACCATTTTATTACTGTTGAAGCATTAAACATCAATGATTTGTTTCTTCCAATTACAGTAATTATCTCAATGAACCTTTTCTCCACACTTATAGAAAACTCTCATGCCTTTCAAGAATTTCCTAGGATGATGATTTCTACAATTTTTACATAATGGAAATCACTTTATTTCCTTTTTCATCATCAGAACTTCACCTTTTCCAAGGTTATTAGAAGAACTCTTCTTATATTGATTTCCTTTCAACATATTTGATCTAGAAAATTTATTCTCCATTTTGATGGCACATAAAACTATTTCATCATACAATGAAAATGTTTGCAATGCCAATTCACTTCAGTTACTTCACACAATACCTTCATTGAAATGATCTATCTTGTCTTTTGAATCATGTATGTAATATATAACATAATTTTCTATTATTGTGAAGGTATCCTCATACTCCAAAATAATATCTTCTTCCCTTTTCTTTAATATAATGAATTTTATCTTCATTTCCTATTATTTCTTATAAAGGGATTTATTTCTCAAAGAATATTTCTTTAAAATTTACCCATTTTATGTCTACTATTTTGTCTTCCTCTTTAGTATTATGGATCCAAGACCACCATTGACCAAAATCATCTTTGATAAAATATACTTATAGTACTACCTTTTCATTTCTGTTACATAACAATGATAAAAATAACTATTAAAGGGACATGATCCACTAATCGGCTACCATTGGACTAGTAGTCTCACTAAAATATGGGGGATTCTACCACATGAAATAGTTAAACATAGGTGTATTATAGTTATTCATTATAACTTTAGAAATCTATCCAAATATGGTTATGATCTGTTCATCTCCAACACTAATTGTGTCAACCTACTCAGTGGGCAATTCCCCACATTGTTTGTGGGTATTGATTCTTTTCCTTCCATTTAGATCAATTTCCAAAAAATGGAATACACTAAATTAAGTTGTGAATCATGATGCAAAATTTCGAGCAAGAAAAACACTTAACAAAAATCTAATATTTATGCATACCTAATATCATAATCAAAACACAGTTTCATTAGTAGAATATTTACTTTTAAATCCTTCCTATTGTTTTTGAATGAAAATTTGAATTATGCTATGTATATCCCTTGGGAGTGTCAAACTAGACACGTAGTAAGTCCTGCTTTCATGAACTAGGTTACCCTGAGTCAGGCTCGAGATACCTTGTTTCAGTTTTAACCCCTAGGTACATATTTTCCTGAACCATGTCTAATTGTAGTATCAAGACATCTATGCATTTCTAGGAAGACCCACTTAATATATACCTTACCAAAACTATAGGATGTTATTCTACGATTATCCTAAAAGTGTATCTTATGGTTAACCTCCCAAAACTATATCTGCAAAATCTTGTTCCCAAGGTTTCTACTAAACTTTCTCTTATTCCAACTATAAAAACAATGACCCCAGTAGCCTAGAGTCAATGATAGTTTTATTAAAATGGAACAAATACATGATTTCACATTACCAAGGATTGATGAGTTTTGTAGTCTCTAAAAAACTAGATACATATATGGGTCCCCTATTATGTTAATAATAAGACATAGAACATAAAAAATAAAATAAAATACTTCTTCTCACATATTAAAAGATTTCATCTCCAAAACCTAGGGATGAAAAAAAAATAAAACGGTGAACTAAAAAACTCATTAAGTTTTATAAAAAACAATAATAATTGAGGAAACATAAATAAGGAGTAGAAATTATACAAGGTACGTAATCTGGAAAACAGAATCCATAAACACACTTAGAATGATAATTCATCTGTAGATTTGGTCAAAGTGATAACCTCATGGAAGATAATGAATGAATAAAAAATAAAGAAAAATCTTATTATTTTGATGTCATGTATCAGGAACATGAAGAAAAATATTGTTATGATGGTTTGCATCTATGGGTAGATACCCCTCTGATCCTATTTGAAAACAAACATTAATGGGTTTTCACAAACAATTTTGTCTCATTAGAATTATCGATGATTAGATGGGATAAAATGGGCCTTTCTCATTATAGTAAGTCTGAATAATTCTTTATATATAGATTTAATTCAAGAGAAACATGCCTTATGAATTTTTTTATTGATTAGAGGATACAAATTCATCAATATTTTCCCAGTTAAAACAACATTCAAAATAAACATTACATGTAAAATAGTATATGAATATGAAGATATTGATATCCCTAATACAGAAATGTAGATATTTAATATAAATATAAATAAAATGTAAAATGATCTCAAAGGGGATGTAGATAAACCACATAAGAATGATTAGGTTTTCAATACCATGTATTTCTCAAAGAAATGGAAGTTGAGACAGGTCCCTTACCTTATGTCTGAATGTGGTCTACACTAGATCATAATGTCCTAGAAAATCAAATTAAATATTTTAATTAATTAATTGAAAAAACCTTATACATTTATTTGATTTAGTATAAATTTATTAAGTACATTTATGGTCTTTTTGATGAGTTGTAACATCCAATTTTATCGTTTGGTGGTGTTCATTTCAGTGGTTTTCATGATCATTTTACTTGTATATACTTATAAACAATTATGTAAAATAAGAATAGTTCCCATGAATTAAAATTATATATTATTCATGAAATTACTGAATATTTAATGGTTATATATTTTATTAGGTAATATGTTATGACGATTAATCATTAGATAAAATGTTAGTGATAATCATTTAGATTATTTTAGCATTTTTTTCAATCACTATGAACTTGTTTTTTCTTATGAATTAATTTTATATATATACCGGTTCCATAATAATAATGATTTTTTAATAAATATATTATATTATTTAAAAAAATGTTCCTCTTTCAAGACTTTATGGTTTAATTGATAGATGAAAACACATAGTCCATAAAGGTGGTAAATCTGCACCTCATGGACGATGTTTTCATTTTTAGATTAAAAGGGAGAGGAGAAGGGGTTTTGTGATGAATAATACATTATAATAATAAAATTCCAACATATATAATATACTATAGTATTCATTGATTTTTATAAAGATGTGGTAAGGATAAAATAAGAATAAAATAAATTAAAATAAATTGAATGAGAACAAAAAATGATTTTCCTCTTGAATTTCTCTCATTAAGAACCTCATTAAAGTAATTGATTATGGTATTTTGTTGATACTATTTTCTACGATAGATGGGGGTGGGGTTTGAAAGATTATTGGGAAGAAAATGGACAAGATTAAAATCTTTAGTGGTGTGAGTAGAAGAGGTTGTGAGGGCTGGTGTTTATAGTGGAGGAGAGAGATGTATATTTAATATTTTATTCATTGTTTTGTTATTTTGGATTATGATAAGAAATAGTGATATTCTTGGGACTAAAAATAGTAATTGATGCATGTCAGATTGAACCAATGGTTTCTACATTATCCAGGTCTCAGGGAATAGTGTATTTAACATGTAATGTATATATACCATATATTTCTATATTTTACTGTTCACAAAAATATTATAATTTTAAAAAATTCCAAAAAATTACAGTAATTTTTTTCCAATGTTTAGAATTCAAAAATTAACACCTTTTTTTGAAAATAATTTTCTAAAAATGGGAAATTTAATTTTTAATTAACCCAATATTTTACTCAAAAAACACATATTTTAAAATTATATCTGATTTTATAACACTTTGAAAACTGATCTAAGGTCTCTTAAAATTATATTCTAATAATAAGAAAACAAATTATTAATTTATGATTCCATTTTATGAAAATATATTTTCTTTTAAAAAATTATATTAATTTTAAAGTTAAAAATAAATATTTAGGTTTTAGAAAAATATCAATACTTAATTAACAATTTCTAAAAAATTTATTTTCTTGTACAATGATATAAATATATCATATTTACATCTATAATATTCCTTAATTTTATTTATACATATATAGGGGATTCTTCTAATATACTGGTCGAATCACTATTCTTAATGGTCACATTACTATTTCAAAGGTCAAGTTACTATTTTATTGGTATATCCTCCTTTCTAGAGAAAACATGTTATATCATTATGTATTCATTTATAAGGTCTATGTTATATCCTTTATGTGATTTTATATGTTTTTTTACAATATGAAATAATTTTATGTGTAATGTAAGATATCAAATGAATTGAAATTATTTAAGAAGACACATACCATAAAATATTGGGGTGTTATAACCCATGAAAAATACCGATTTATATAAGGTAGAAACCCAAATAAGAACTAAGGGTTTCTTGACTCCTACTATGGGAGGATAAGTAGTGATGGTGGGATATCTTACCAAAATAAACATTATGAATCCTCTTGAAAAATTATACTTTCTTTATATATGAACCAGATCAATATGGGTAATTTCTATTGAAGAAATATATAAGGCTTGAATCCTACTCTGGTAGGATATGTAGATATTCTGAGATCTCTCATATACGATTCTACAAAAATATACCTTCCTCATTAATGTTATCTCTCTTATAGTTTTTTTATTTTCCCAATAGTAATGCATTGAGGTGAATCCCAACACTATTCCCATACACACGATCTTGGAATATGGAGAAGAAACTAGTTTTTTTCTCATATCCTTGGTATGATTCATATATACATAGTATAAATCACCATGGAGTTCTTCATTTGTGATCCTAAACTAAAATTTATTTTCCCATGCAAGAGCTCGGTTTATGTAGGGGAAAATATTAGAAATGTGTATGGCTTGATTTCTATTCTGATATGATATGAAGTGATTCCTAGATCCTATATCCAGGTCCCCAAAATATATTATATAAATCAAAATTTCATCCTCCCATAAACATAAGTGTTCATTTTGATTATTAATTTTTGATCCTATACTGAGAAGGAATAGAACATACAAATTTCCTAGCCAAATGTTGGGGATAAATAAAAGGACCTATGATGTGATAGAACATCCCCATTTTAGATACATAAATTTTAGTTCTTTAAACATGACATAAAACTACATAACACATGATCCACCATATTTTCCTTTAGAACGCATGGAGTGGCCTCCTACAAGTGGCCCAATTTCGATAGATCAGATCCAAATCCACGTGAGGGCACCCAAGATAGGTTTTTTATCTAAAAACATCAGGGTAAAATACCCCTCTCTTGGTACTACATCCCAATTTTTAGAGAGTCCTCTAAAAAATAAAGACTATATATTTCTTTACTCCTTATATCTCAGTATAAACATATGAACCATATGGTCTCGACCAAACCACACGTGCTTATTCACTTCCACCCCTTCCAAGGGAACCATAAAAACCTATCCAGGTGAAGCAAAAACCCAAAATTATTCCATCAAAAATTTTTGATATTCTTTTTCATAAATCAAAAATAATTCTTAGATCTTCTTAGATTATGATAAACTACCCATTAACTATAAGAAAATTGGAACATTCAGCTCCAAAATCCAGTTCCATGCAACTATGTTTATTATTCCCATAACATGGCTTTGCTTATATGCCCCTGATATGACCATTAAAGTAGATGCTTATTTTTCCTAGTGAGGAATATCATTTAATTTTTTTTCATGCCTCCTCAATATCAAATTTTTATCTATTTTTTAATATGTTCTATATTCATACCTTATATATATAATTCAAATCACTACTCATTATCCATGAACATTAAGTTATGATTTAAGATTTCACCACTCCATGTACCAAATCTGTTGAGAAATTATTAGCCTTTAGTCCCTATTTTTTGGTTATTACCATTAATTAATTCTAAGCATCATGGACACAAACTATGCGCGCCCCCATCCCCTTGACAAAGCATGTAAGGGAATTGACCCCTTTATCATATCAGGTCCACATTCCCCTTCTCCACTAAATAATATTTTTGAATCCATTTTTATCTAAACATTAGGAGATTAGAATATTTAAACCACCTCTATGAGATATCTAGTTCTAGAACTATGATATCTATTAATGTTGATTTTTTACCTCACTATTTCTATATAGGTTTTCCAAATTCACATGTTCTTAGAGTTTCACAGCCTCAAACTAAGTATTTTTTTGTCAATATAGTATGACCTTAACCTCTACCCCCTTTGTTGTAACATCCATTTTCCCCTTGTAGGACTTGAAAATATTTTCATAGCAAAGAACTAAACTTTTGTGAGATTCCAATGCTTGTAGATCCTCAATATTGATAAATAAAAATATTAAATATATCATATCACAAGCACATAGTTTTTCGGAAATATTAGAATAACTATTGTGTAGAGTCTTAGATCAAAAATCTAAGACCAATGTTGTATCACAAATATGGATTTTACCCCGAGGTTGACATAATCTTTATCGTTTATATGTGTTTTGATAAATTATATCATAGTAAAAAATATAAAATTTAATTAATTCAATAATGAATTTTCTTTTTTTTGATGTGATTGCGAAATCTCATCTATAAGTAAATTATTATACCGAATACATAGGGTTATCTACAAAAACCTACTATTTTAGAGGATAACATTGAGGGTTTTTAGCTGACATTTAGACCATGGATTAATGATCATGGTACCACAAGGATCACCAATGAAATAAGTGTTTATGGATCTCTCTATAGATGATGAGACCGAACCGTTCATTATCAACAGTTAATCCCAACTCATGAAAAGAAATTGTTTTATGTGTATTTATCCACATTTAGATATACCATAATGAATGTGAATCAATTAAACTAATAATTTTATTTTTTATGTAGATTATATTGTACAGTTATGGATCCACCTTTATAGAAATTGTAATTTGATATTGATTTGAAAATCCTCTTCATTTTTAATTTTCATGATAACAAATTGAATCCAAAAAAATAACTAGTCTATGTTTATTCCTATTGTTTTTAGGCATATCTCTCCCTATTTTATGTGTGATTGTTTTTAGTATTTCATTTGTTCAATGATTCAAAAAATTCCTGATGAATGATTCATTTTGTTTGTGATTCTATGTACTGCTATTTTTAGAATTTTAGTATATCATTTGGTCAGATAATTCATGCATTTTTGAGATAGAGATAAATGGTTTAGTTTAAGTGGATTATGTTGGAGTATTTATTGGGTTTATATTTTGATACATCATTTTTCTATTTTATGTGTGGTTACAATTCAGTTTGATGGGAAATGCATTCAGGCATATTGATGGATGGATTCAATCTCTAGTGATGGATTGAGGTTGGTCAACCTTATATCTGATTTTCATAGTAGCTATCAGGTTAGAATCCAATGTGGTCATATCATGAGTGAGATACATGATATATTCTAGAATTTAAAATAAACTATTGACTAAACGACATGTAGTCCAATGAACACATGTTGTGTAGCCCACAACCTTCTACGGTGCTATTGTTTACACACATAGAATAATATCCCACACAATTTGAAACTTGCCACAAGTAGTGTGACACCATTCTAGAAGCTCAAAATCTATCATGGATGGTACATAGTTATGGAAATAAGCATACATATGTGCATTGATTGAGTAAATTGGCATGGTCATATACCCGAACACTTCCAGGTGTACTTAAACAACCTGGGTACATGGGCTTGGCCCATATATACATAAAAAATAAGGAATCACACTGAGTGATAATAAACAACCACATGTTATGTATCCTACAAGGATATGAATTTTTTATCGAGAATGACCTTTTGGGTGAGAACCATTAATGATTGAATGGCTCATTAATATGATTTTCTCGGATGAGTGTTATCATGAATTTTTGAGAAGATTCCTTTGGTTGTTAGAGTGGTTGTGAAATTTATGATGCACAACGTCTATCATGAGTATATATGGGTTTCCATCCAGTTTTCTCATTTCTATTATATATAATATCAAGATTTAAATACCTTTATGATTATTATTTGATAACTATTAATGTATTTTGATTGGTTATTTTAGGCTTTCCTACTGATTATTTTTATACTTAACCCTGCAAGGGCTATTCCCACATATGCTGTGTCATATAAAGACAATGTGCCTTTTGAAAAAGTCTTGGGAGGACTAGGAAAAAGTAGATAATGTCTGTTCTTGATTAAACAAGGTTAATATTGGGTGTCCTATTTGAAAATAGTCCCCTCTCACTAAATAGGATAAACATTTTTTTCATTTTTGGGGGGATATTATTTATACATTATGATTAATAGTATTTTTCTCACACTATGATTTTGGGATATAAATGTGTGCATGCATTTGGTTTAATTTTTTACATTACATTCAAAATTGTATTATAGATGTGTCTGTGTACAAGTATATTAGGATATGGCCTCTAATAAGAGTGATATTCCTACCTACTTTTACCAACCCTTACACAATTAAAGGAAGGATTATGGTTTCCAAGCTCAGTTTACCACAATCCAAGCAGTCCTCGTGGGGTTAGGTCATGAAATTTGTGGTCTCAATAGCATGGATCATCTTTTTTTAAGGATTATCCAATCCAATATAAATGTTTTATTCGAATAAACTAGTGAAATAAAAGACATAAACTTTGGAAGCCCTAATTTAGGGTACCCTTCTAGAAGTAAAACATTATATATCTTCGCACAAATTATATGGCACATACACAGTGGAGTATCCTTTAGGGTTATTAAATAGATATTTAATATTTCTTACTTCTATGGACATACTTAATTTATTTTATATGATAATCCCCACAAAACATTCATTTCCTATCATTAATGAGTGTGTTTACACTAAAGTCAATCACTAATTGTTTATGGATATTGTGAACTCAATATGGCACTTCATTGGAAACCCAAATGTGGAATGACAATTAGATTCATTTTAATCTTCAATAATAGAGTCATATAATTCCATTATACACTATAATGATTACAAAAAACCCATATATCAAAAAACTTCTACAATCACCCCCACATATATGTCTTATCTCATTACTCTTGATTCAAAATCCTTGATTTATTATTTATAAAATATACAACAAAAATATTTATGTTGATATAACACCCTAGACATTACACACTTTTGTATCAAGATTCCTTTCAAATAATTTTTTTTTTCATATAATCCTCCAACCATAAATTAGTCATCATCATGTTGATTTGAATCACATAACACGTTCTTCTATGTTCCATGACCATAAATAGAATACCCTACATTCTAGGGTGGTATCTAATGCCTCTATCCTTGGAAATTAAAGTGCTATATCAATTTAATCACCTATTTCAATGACAATATTTGACTGTGTGTACCTTCCTCCCATGATTAAACAATCATGATATGGAATAATCTTATAAAATTCACGTAACTTCCTCCTCGGATCTACAGATCATAATCTAGAATGCTCTCCAAGAGTGCATGTATTAGCCTACATATATTTACCAATGAAGATCAGGAACACTCTTAGAGATTTCATGCCCAACATCACTAATATAGGTGATATTATAATTAGGTTGATGAAGATGAACTTATTGATGATATTGTACATATTGATTAAATTAGGTTCTTCCCTTTCACAATTGATTAGCTTCACCTGTTTTATCGTGCATTCCACTTTACCTTTTAGTATACATAATATGACCATAAATAATACACACCTTGGAAAATGTTTTTAGTAATTAGACATAATCCATAATGGTCAAAATGCCATAACCTAAAAATATATATGAAAATATACATAACTTATTCAAGACAAAAACCTATAATGGGGTGACCTATGTGAATGTAGAGTCTCTAATCATTGGATATACACATCATTTTATTCAGGGAAAATAAAACATTTTAAATTGATAAGGGGATAAAACATATTAGGGTGAAAACATTTAAAGGGAGTCAGAAAAAAATACACATCATTCTCACTAAAACTCCCTAATATAAGGATTATGAAAAAGTTAAGGTAAAAAATAAATATATCAAAATTTTTGGGGTCCATGATATTACTTTATCATAAGTAAATATATTCTCAATAATCCCATTTACCTAGGAATAATATTGAAAATTTACCAATTCTCTTACCCCGAGTTTATCAGTCTAGAAGATTTGTATAAAATGTGTTGAGACATAAATTTATGGTTTTTTATCCCTTTTGAAAGTTTTATTATAAAATAAAAATCCCCATTTTGTGATCCTTATTATATTGAGTCATCTATTTCATGTGAATGGACCTATATAAATCCATCACATGGAGGAAATCATTCATCCATATGGACTAACTCTACTATCATAGTGATGGTTGTTATTTATATACCCATCTATGAGCTATGACCAGAAGGAATTACTTTTAACACAAGTCTTTTTGAGAAATAATGTAAATTAATTTTTTTAAAATTCAATGTTAAAATGGTTTAGAGTTATTTTTTGTGTTGTCTTCCTAGGATTAATATATTAGTATGAAATTATAATCAATGTGAATTAAGGTAAAAAATAAAGAATATAATGATTTTTAATTAATTGATTAGAAATCTAATAATAACATCAACATTATAGAGTATATCTCATGAAAATGAATGTGTTATAATTATAAATAATACTGAATAGAATCTTGATGTTGAATAATTATTTTTTAGAGTGATTCCAAACATGGTGTAGTCTATATTGCATTATCACCTCTACCTATGCATTATGTCATAGTGTATCTATTATTATAATGAATTTGATAAATGAAGTCTCTAGTTCCTCAACCATTTAATATTCATTTTTAGTTTCATTGTCAACATCCACAACTACTGGTGAAGGTAATCCAACTCCAAATGAAGTCATGAAGACCCTTTTTGAAGCCTCTCCATAATTGCCTTCTTATGTATTATTTTACTTTTCTTCTATACTACCACCCAACATGATTAAAGGCTTTACCAAACATGAAAATCATAGACACAACAAAATGTGCCAATGATTTTACAACACTAATCTTTGACTTAAGTATGATTTTTTATTCTCATGTGGCAACAACCTCCTTCACTTTGGAATAAACATCATGGTAATCATACTTGTAAAAGACCATTGTGATAAAAATTAAATAGAGGTGATGTTGTTGTTTATCTAGTATTGTGAGGGGAGTCTACATGATCATTTTTGAGATTCTCATCCACACATGTAACTGAAACTATTTTGGGAATGTTATCTCCTAAGAGACTATATAAAATGATGTTTTAAGTTTTGAAATACAATCTAGAACCACATCACTCAAGGAGCTTCTATCCTCATCACTGAATGTATAAACTTACACTCATCTAATATATTTCTTGGTAGTTCCCAATGGTTGACCCATTTAGATAATAATAATTTAATTTCTCCTTTTTAAATTTTGGATCATTGGAATTCATAACAAAAATTTATTAATCAATAGATATTGTAAGGTCTTATGTACATGTGATTATATGTGAGAAAATTTAAATTCATAAATAGAATCATCAATCCTCTGGATAAATTTTTCCCAACTAGAAGGTGTAGTATGTAGTTACAGTTAAGGTAAATCCTTCAATAAGTATCACGTATTCTTCCTAAATCATAATAATACAAGAATCTACAACCATCATTGAGGGAAATGCATCCTCTATTAAAAAAATAACCCCAATATTCAACTCTAACATCAGTTTTTCTAAGTCATCACCATGAATATGTATACATAATGATTTTTTATATCAACATGGTTACAAAAACATTGTGAGAAGATGAAGGGATCCATATGTCCAAGAGGTCACTAACCATCTTTTATGGATGTCGTGACAACATTAATATAGGTGTAAGAGTAAAAAACTAGCCCTTTTGTAATATTAGATCATCCACGAACACCTAATGAGAAGTATTAATAAAAATGTTATTTATATTAGAGTCCAATTATGATTCTATATGGGACATGACCTCTATCTCCTTCTCTCTCACCCCAATCTACATATGTTCCACCACAAATAGTTCATGAGTATATATTTTGTGAATTGTGGTAATTTCATATTCTAGAAATGAAGAAGGATCATCGACCATATATTGTTCAATGGGAGTGTGTATTGGTGAAATTAGATCCGATCCCACCCTTCCCTTCACCTAGAATAACCCACTCAAAAACCCCTTCTAGAGGTGTAGTGATTACTAAATACTATAAAGTTATTAATCTCAAATTTATATCCCCTAAGACATCATCTACCAATGTCTTCTCGATCTGGATGATGATCAACATAGTGAATCTTGATTTTCCAATTCAGCCTTCTTCAATCCCATCGAAGATCCTTTGTGGTGGAAGGGTGTGGTTGTCCCAAAGAAATTTTATTGCATTAAATCCATATATTTCATGATATCTCCCATAGGTTTTGGCTCTATGGGTAAAATGATCGATATAGTTTGAGCCTCAATTGATTCCTACTTCTATGGAAACTTTATAGTCATCACATCTACATCCATCCTTCCTAAAGAAGTAGAAGTTGTTCACTCAGATATGATTGGTACTCTTGGGTGTACATAACAAATTCCATAAATTCCATGATCTAACTCATAAGTAATATATCAATATGATTATTCAAAAATTAATTTAGAATGTATAAAACTCACATAACTTCCCTGATTAAGGGCGTATTTTCATTTTTTATACAATCACTGGATAGTATTCCATGAAGATAATATCATGGTCAGAGAATTTGGTTGTGTTAGAGGAAAAAAATTCTTTTTTTAAGGTTATTGATCAACACCTTCATATTTTATTTTGTGCAATGTGTTAACTCCTCCATAAAACTATCATTGAAAGGGGAACCAAATTTAATCATCATATCTCCTTCTATATATTATGGGTAAATTATAAGTAATTTATCACCTATATCTTCATACAAAAGAAAAAAATAGTTATAAGTAAAAAATGGAGGAAAATACATCAAAAAAGAAATATGATTACATTTTCATGTAGAGTATTTCCGAGTTTGGAATAATTCAATTCCAATATCCACATCTTCATTTTTGTCTCATGATATGAGTTATAAACGCTGACCTTGAATAAATTAATTAAGGAATACATTTCATCAACCTAAAAACCTTCTTCTATGGGTTTATACATGAAGGATACGTGCATCAGAGTAGTTACGTATCTGAAACACATAATTTCATGTTCCTATACCTGGATAATATTATAGGATTATTTAAAAGATAGAGTCTTACTTAAGGTATCTATTCCCTTCCAGGTATCAAGAAATGAATAATAAAATTAATGTATATTGATAAAGGAAACATCTCATCATGGAGAATAATCTAAGCACATCACTTTTTTGCTAAATATTTTCAATGTCATATTTTACATTGGAAAATGTTATTTAAGTAATATTGGTGGTGGAATTGGAAAAATTCAACATGGTTACATATAAAGAAGAGTGTTCCTCTTTGATGTCATGCATTTTGAAAAAAAAGGAGATGATAATAATGATCCAATTAATTATGCCAATCATATAATTAATTATTAATAATTGAAATTATTTTACATATCCTTGTGAAGTTTCAACACCTATCTATCATTCCTCACTATCACTTGTATAAGGATTCAACATTTTGATCACTCATAATATAAGAACATAGTTTTCTAAATAGGTGTGGATCATTTAAAATTTTAATTTATGTTCTTTAAATGTTAACGTTTTTTTCTTAGAACTTGAAGCTGAAACATGGTCTGGTAGGTTAGTTCTGGAAAGGAAGGGGAAGAATGGTTGTAGGTTGTCCACATTCCAATTACACACCATTTATTCTGAAGACATGATTTGTATCGACTCACAACATTTAATGGTCTATCTAGAAACACTCATTATGTTTAATGATTTTTTTCTTAGGGAGGTAGACCCTATGATTTGCACAATATGTGAATAATTTATACAACATGTAAATTCATAACTTTAGGTTATAAAATATGAGTCATGGAATCCCTTTTTAGAAAAATCCATTACGTACTCCCTTCCTCTCTCTAAGGATCCCACCTTTAAGATTACACCCAGTATTTTGTGTTTCATCATGATTCAGACTCCAATTATTCTATTGGTAGTCTCATTGGATGAATGTTGATATGACATCTACTTATATTATTGTGTTATTCATTTCTCTTCTCATCAACAGAGTTTTTTAGTGTGGGATCCTATTCCCTTTTTCTAGGGTATTGAAAAATTCTTCTATTTTCTTCCGATCTAAGAACAAAATAGCACAGATAATGAATGAAGAGTTTAATATAGGAATAAGGTAGGTGGTCTATGACTAATCCATTAATTCTTACCATTTTATAAATTTTCTTTATTGTGTGTAGACTAATTTCATCTGGCGTTTCTAATTTAATTCTTGTTCCTTTCTTATAAGAATCATGCTCATATTCTAGGAAATGTTCTATATGTTTCATTCATAGTTAGATGTTATAACTTCAACATTAATAAACACTAGTAGGTTGTTTCCAGTTATATTAATTTTGGGGAATTGTTATGAATATCGGTTCCATCGTTTGGTTATTCTCTAACTTGACCTTCATAAAGGTTAGTATTATAATTAAATGAATAAATTCATAATGGAAAGCAAGTGTATAGTTTCTACTTTACCCTTTTATGGTAAGGGACCTAATTAATTTTAAAATAATTTTAAATGTTAAATTGAAAGTATACTTATATATATCACTTGGCCTATATAATTATAACTAAATGTTACTGGTTTCCCAACCTTAGTCTTCCTAGTAATTTTTATGAAAGGTAAAGAAACGAAAAAAATGATTACTTTTTCAATCTATTAAATGGTTTCATGTTCTTATAGCCCTGTCACATTGTAAGAAATGAAATGGAATGAAACTTTTGAATTATAAAATGTAACGAGTATTAAGTGGATTAATTTAAATAATGAATTATTTATAGGGTTCCTATTTCATAATGATATTTTCATCTTTATTAGAGTGGTCAGACTTGAGAAATTACTTTGATTCCCAAAAAAATTTCTTGGGAACTCAAGGGACACCATTATGATTCAAGGAGTTGGTTGCTAAGGGAGATACCCACCTTAGAACCTGGTCCTTGTCTACTAGAGAATTTTCCACATGATACTGTAGGATCCCATTACTATCATTCTTATATTAGGATTCCTTCGATATACTGCTTGGATCCAGCTGGATGTATTTAGACATGTGGTGCCATGGATACACCCATTGGGTATAATAATTAATTAGAATGTTTTAAATAGAATGAGAACCTCAGAATCAGATAGAATCATGTTATGGTTGAATACCTTGGGCGATGCCCCTTAGATTACACACACACCTTTTATAGCCAGGCTACATGTTATTACTAAACTGGGTTGGCCCCTGAGGTAAAATATTCCTTTGTTGTTATCCTGGATTATCTTTCACTATTATCATCATTAAGAATGCCTCAGTATTTACCTTGGATCCTATATTGTTATTATCAATATAGGATTCCTTGGTCATACCTTGGAACATATTCACATATTATAAACATGAACATAATTAATTAAATGATTACATGTTTAGATAAGAGTTGAGGCTAAAGTAGGTATTAGGGTAATTACATTGTTTTAATGTATTTATTTTCATATATACCTACACAATATTTTTATTTATATTACACTAACATAATGGTAGAGACACTATTGGTGGTGGCCTACTAATATTTTTATCACAGCCTATCAGGGTCACTGATGGTACCCAGGAAGATTGTATGTATACATGAGTTGTTAAGGGGAAGTGTCAATCTTTGGACACCTGTTCGTGAATACATTAATTTGTATAGAGCGTGGTAGTAGGTGATCGGGCTAGTTCATAGGATGCATGAATATTTTTTTGGTTTCTTTGTATTCTTTTGTATTTTCATGTGTTGTATGCTACCATGTATCCATGTTTTTTAGTTTTTTGTAGAAACATAAATGTATCATCATTATTTGTTTATGATCTAGTTTATAATTTTTGACTATTATTCAGTGCTTGCATGTTTATTATTATCATCTCTTGCTCATTTTTTATTTATTACACTTATTTTTAATTCTAAATTTTATTATTTATTATCTATGATATACAAGGGTAATGATGTCATAGTCTCTCCACAGACTCACACTAGGTTCTTTCTTCTACTCGACAGCCTCTGGGATATGGGGAGGTGTGCTTAAGGCTAAGTGGACAACTAGCTTCAGGGCACCGTTGAGAGACACCTGGTTTAGGACATCACAATGTGTTATGACATCCAAGTTTTTATCTAGGGACTGATGGCCATGTATTCAGATCCTTGGTTATCAGATGTAAGGAATGAAACTATCTTTAACCACCCCATTATGCTATAACTAGACTGCCCTGAGTTGGGCCACTCTACCGATGATGAAAATTATAATTTCGGATACTATAGACATAAAATCCTTCTCAACCAGTCCTACCGATGATACTAAATCTCCCTGCCTAGTGTGGCATAAAATATCATGACCCTGAAGGTTGAGATTGTGAGAAGCTTCTTTGAAAAGAAGTATATGATTTTTTTAAAAATATCTTATGATAGTCTCCATAAAAATCCTTTGGATTTTGAGGTTGGGGATCAAGATTTCCTATAGGTATCACCAAGGTATAGGCATAGATGAATTTTGAGGGATGTGAAACTTTCACTACTCTTTTTCGGGCCATTAGAGATTCTAGATAGATTAGGTCTAGTAGAATATCAATTTCTACTACCACATAAGTATCATGCCATGAATGAAATATTCCATGTTTCAAAGATTCTCCATTATCATTGACACCCATCACATAATTTTGATCTTGAGGATGAAGAGTGAGATGATTATGCTTCTTTGAGAAGTATCCCATATGCATCGTTAGCTAGACCGCAAAGGCTCTATGTTGTTGGTCTATCCTTTTAGTACAGGTGCTATCATAGTACATTTTTTTATAGTATGAGACTTGGGAGAGGGTGTCTGATATATGTGCCCAGTGGATATATTTGTTCTCAGATAGTATTTCTCCACCCATCAAAGGTGAAATTGGAGATGATTTCCTATAAGAGGGAGGGGAGATAGCAAGAGTCCTATTTTCCATTAGTTATGGATCATTTTAATTTTTTCTTTAATCCCTTCCCATGTTCTCATTTTTTTTCTTAGACCCTAAAGTCAGGCCATTGGTCGATTGAGAAGTTTTGTAATGGAAGGTACAAAGGGTATAGGTTGGTTGAAAGCCTATTACATGCCGTGTAATTGGAACACATGTCATAAATCAGTTACACAATGTGTAATGGTATATATATAACCCTTCACAATGTATAAATATTTTTTCCCAGGGAGGTAGACCCGAGCATTACATGATATGTAAAGAATCTACATGCCATGTAAATTATCTACTTTATTTTTTTAAAATAATCAGAAAGTACTTTTTTTTAAATAGAACACCTCACCTCTACATTTTATATCATACATGATCCAAATTTGAATCCTAAACCTAAGATTTAGTGTTTCTTGTAGATCAAAACTCATATTCTTCTGTCCCCAGTTTAATTAGATGAACATCAATATGATCTCTATTCTTCTTACATCGTTCTTGTTTATCTTCTACTCAACATATTTATTTTCGTGTAGGAACATATGCCCTATTTTTAGGGGATTTATATGTTCTTATAATTTTATCTGATATGTGCCGAACTAAGGGTTGATACTGGATGAGGAGACTACAACATGTATACATGATGTAGTTTATGAATCATCCCTTAAGTCTCACATTTTTATAAACATTCATCATTGTGGGAACACCGATTTTATCATAAATTTATTATTAATTTCTTTCATCATTATTATAATCATCTATATCATATTCAATGTCCCTTTATATATATATGTTTTTTTCATCATTAATGGTAATAACCTCAACACTGACCACCACAAGTAGGGGTTTCCTCTTATAATACATGAGTGAGTTTGTTATGTAAATATTTTCCACCACATGGGTGTCCTTATATTTTATCTTCATGTAGGTAAGTGTTATAACTAAATAAATGAATTGTTAATTTCTAGAACATGTACAATTTCCAATCAACCCTTGTAATGTATGTGAACCGGTCAACTAGTTAATCATTTCAAATGTAAAATGGAAATTATATTTATGTATATATCAATAACACAAGTTAATCATCACTAATGTTATTGTTTTCATGTACTTATCCCACCTTTTCATGTTTTATGATAGTAAAAAAATGAGCATAATAAATTACTAGGTAGAAAAAATTTTAAATGCTTGCATGTCCTTATAGCCTTTTTACATGGTATAAAAGGAAATGGAATGATCTTTTTGAAATATAAAAAGGTGTGATTATTTAATTCCATAATTTAAATAATGAATTATTCATAATGTTCCTATTGAATATATACATGTTCAATATTATATGAGTTATTGGACTTGAGCTATTCCTTGTATTTATGAGGTAATTATTTGAACACTCAGAGGATGCAATTATAATTCAAGGATATGTATTCCAATGGATCCATCCACCTTGGAACATGATCCTTATCTAATATAGGATTCATGAAGTGACCCCATAGGATCCCTTAACTATATTATAGATATTATGTTTCCATTGATACAATCCCTAGATCTATCTTGACATCATCAGACATGTGGCTCCATGAATACACCCATTGGACCTAGTCATTGTTTACTCCATTTTAATTTGGATGAGATCCTTGGACTTAGTTAGAAAATTATTATGATGTAATTCCTTAACAAATTACCCGTGGATTGTGATCAAACCCTTTATACCTAGATAAAAATTATTTTTGAGTCTTCTTGACCCCTTAAGTCATGGATTACTTGGTTATTACCTTAGATCCTCATTCATTATCATCATTATTAAGGATGAATTGGTTATTACCTTGGATCCTCTATTATTATTATCATTATATGATTATTTGTCCAAACATTTTATCATATTAAATATCTTATTATAAATTGGAACATTAAGAGGATTTCATGTTCAGACACCAGTTGAGGATAAAGAAGGTATTGGGGTATTTTAATTTTTCCACTATCTTTACTTTCTTATTTAAATGACCACTATTTCAGGTTATAGTACTCTAAGTGGATGGTATATACTTCCTTGGTGGTGGAACACATAGGTTTATCAGAAACCTTACTTGATATGTTGATGGTAGTTGGGATGATTATATGTATGCATGTATTGATATGGGGAATCATCCCACTTTGGACACATTTTATTTATTACATTAATTTGGATGGATATTGGTACCTTATGACCAAACCAGTGCTTTAGATACTTGGATAGTTGTTGCATTCTTTTTGACTATTTTTATAGCATGTATTTCCTTCTTCCTTGAATCAATTTTTTTTCTAGTTTTTGTAGTGACATGTGTCATCATCATATTATATATGATTTTGTTTCCCTGTTTTGACTATTTTTCAACTCTTGTATGTTTATACTTATCTTCCACTTCTAGTTGTTAATTTATTATACTACATAAAATATTTAACTGTTATTATATATCTATTTTGATACACTATAGTGATAATGTAATGGTCGCCCGGAAGACACATATTTGTCCCTCATGGCTATTAGGCAGCCTATAGAATACATGGAGGCATGATTGAGGCCATGTGGTCAACTAGCTTCAAGGAACCATTGAGTGGCACCTGGGCACAGATTCAACACATTACGAGAACCATATTTTGAATTTAAGAAAATGGATTGAGATTTCATGTTCATTAATATAGGATTCCAATATCTTGGGTTTATCTTTATATTAAATACTTATGGTCGTAGATATGAAACCACATTCCATTAAAAAATGAGTTTACCCTAAAGAAAACATCATATATATCAGGTGGAAAAGAGAACTTATAAGTTTTATTTTCCTTCAAAGATACTAGTAATGTTAATATGGTAGGAATATATGGGTGAGAACATCTAGTGGGGGAGGGATTTTTTGAGGTCTTTATTTTTCCTTATCATATTAGTGATTAATGGTTTTCCAGATGACTCTCTTCTAATAGGATGGAACACTATTGAAATTTGATCTCAATTTATGCTTCATACTCCAATAATGGACCAAAAAATAAGAACCCAAGTTGATCAATTTTACCTTTGGATATTATAGAATCCATACTTCATGGTAACTCCTTATAATAACAGGTACTAAATCTCTAAGACAAAGTTAAACCTAAATACATGTGTCCTATCATGTGAACATTAGATATAGTTGGTAGGTGACTATTAGGTGGTTCATCTACAACATTTTATTCAAATATGTTAGATATATTTTTTGAATGAAATGGATTTTTAATCCAAACATAAATGTTATGTGTCCTGCACATATCATATCTTTATCGATCTTAGTGTTTAGAACACCCTCCACCAGGAAAATAAGATACCATCATGTTGAAAGTGTACCGTCTGAATAACTCACCAAATTACCAGTCAGAATAGTGGATATAGTATTGATGAAACATTCATAGAGTTTCAATATACTCTTCACACACTTTTTCTCAAAGTATAGAATGTTAACCCCACTCATACACTAAAGATAAAGTACAAATATGGGCCCTGGAATTGGATGAAAATTAAAAAACTCAAAGATCCCCAGTTGAGATGATATAAAGCCACATAGGAATGGAAATGGGACTATAATTATAAAATGGAACTTCTCCTATTAATATTTCCAAGTTGATGGTAAATATTTCCTATAATAGGGGCCACCAAATTGATATGTTTGATGGTTCCTAACTAGGTTTCTATTGAAAAAGACACAACCCTAACTCTAGTATGATATTTCTGTGTTGGAAGTAAATACCACTTATGAACATGTCAATGAATCTTGATAGATGATCAAAATTAGAATTTACTATCCAACACCATGAGGTTAAATTAATCTCTCATAGTATTGGAAAATATTCACCCACAATTCTAGAAGCCCTTTACATTTCAAATTTTCTTTTCCTATTAACACACATATCGTCACCGTTTGGCATGATGAATATTTCTACAGAATAAAGGAAGGTGACATCTATCATAGGACATGAATATTCATCTACAATGTTCTCCTCTATATTGAATTTTCTCCTAAAAAATGGAGGTGTCCTCGCTGAATCATCCGACAAAAATGTAGGTAGAGGAATTAATCATACATTTCCAACACGATTAACCCTCCCATAACTATAAAAACATCCCAAAGAATAATAACTAATTATCCAGGAACTAGGAGGAACATATTCATGTATGTAATATATATTATATGAAATGTAGGATGAAGTAACCTCTTAATTTGGGAAACTTTTATTACACTAAAGTAGATTATTAATGTGCCAAGACTCTTAATTTGATGTCAAACTCAAAAAAACTTTAATGAAACCAAAATTACCCCCAATATATTCCAAAAAACAACTTGGATGATATTTACACTCTAATGAACACCCCATCATCTCTTTGGTAATATCTCTATTTCAGATATAATTATATAATTAAATTTATAAATATATTTCTCATTGATATTTCTCTAAAGACAATAGACTATATCCTTGATTGAAGCTATCAGAAAATCCCTCCTAAATATATATTCCCCTTACTAATAAATTTTCACAAGGTCTATAATCATAGATATTTATACTAGAAAGTGGTTAATTCCTATGATGTGTCCTATGAATATGAAAATCTGTCAAAAACACTAATCCATATGTTAGCAACCTATCTAAGTTGGGATGGTCTTGAAATCTTGAATCCTTGAGTCTCAATAAGAACCGATTCTTTGGATGTGAACATCATTTATCATAATCCTCAACACACTCTATTATATAATTTCTCCACTAATCATGGGTGTGAATGAATTTTACATGATTTATTTTTATTATAAATGATAGTAAGGTATACACCAAGAATATTTGATAGAAAAATCAACAATATTCAAAATTCAATATAGCACAATAGGTGCTACATTTATTATGTAACTTAAGAAACACTATGCATATGACATAATGTCATTGAATGCGGAAAATTTTAGATGTAGAGGATCTCCTATGAATAATATAACAAGTATCTAGAATATCAATATGTGAATGATATTTCATTTGAAAAATATCTCACTCATATATAAAGGTTTTTAGGTAGTAGAAATCTAAGGTTGTGAAATCTGAGTCAATCGTCAAGGATTTCAAGTTATACTTCCCCAAAACAATTGTCTGATTCACTTTATATTGGGTTAAACCCTCCTCGAAATACATAGTTACACTAAAAATAACCTCATTCGGAAAATCTCTTCGTCGAAATTGGTTAATCTATATACTGATTAGATCCCATTTTAAGGGGGGAATTTTTTGACACTCAGAAGTTTGA
Organism: Viscum album; assembly: GCA_963277665.1. Taxonomy (NCBI): domain Eukaryota; kingdom Viridiplantae; phylum Streptophyta; class Magnoliopsida; order Santalales; family Viscaceae; genus Viscum; species Viscum album. Next base: position 133,837,522 of record OY728150.1, read on the forward strand.
AAAAATTCGAAACAACTATCAGAAATAAGTTTGTTACCCAAAAGAAGGAGAATTGTGATCAAACAAAGAGTATAATTTGGGAAAGGTAATAATTTTGAATATTTCATACCATGATTTTTAAAATTATTGATCCATTGGGATCCCCTAATCTTTAAATCACCATCACCAATCAGTAATGTTCATTTTTGGTATAACATTTTCATTTGTGGTTAGAAGGTATATTTTTGGCCCTTCATGTGTATGAGTTTTTGTTTCAAAATTAGGTATTTCTAGGTTAGTAACATTTAATTATAATATCTTCATGAAGAACCTTCCCCCACATCGAATTATTGATTTTGGATATAAGAAATTTATTCCTCCCACATAAAAGTTTCAATTGAAAAATTAAAAAAATTTACTGTCGCTACATAGAATTTTGATCCTTGGTGGAGTGGAAATAACTCCTATAAGAAATTTTTTTGTGTGGAAAGGGTTCATTTTTATACAACCTAGAAACAATTTAATTCATTTTCATCTTGATGAAAGGGATTTTAAGAAGATCACATAGTGATATGAAATTGTGATTTATACCTCATTGATCTTACCAAAACGTCTTGTGGAACCCCATTTTTTGAAAGTTCTTGACTCATAAATTCTTATAAATACCTCATTACATTCCATAAATAAATTATTGAAGAGGGAAAAAATGAATTATATGAATAGAGTTCAATAGAATACATTACTTTTCATAACCAATATAAAAGTGACTCATTGAAGGTAAGCATAAATAGAAATGGACTTCATGAATTTCCACGAATGTTTCTCCTTTATGATGCATACCCAAGTCACCCCCTTCTCAAAACGCCTCATCTTTAGATGGAATTCACAATGAATCAAAGTGAACATAGTTCATGGAGGATTCATTATTTTTAGATCTTTGAGTAAGATGATTTTCCTAACATCATTAAATGAAACCATTTATGGGCTATACCCACCTCTCATAGAAAATTCTCTAACTCAAAGTGGGCAGCATTAGAGGTTTTTTTTCAATCCATTCCTACAGAAAATAAATCAATTTTATTCCCTCTATAAATTTACCAAAGTAGTAAAATCTTGAAAAAATAGACTCCTATTATATTGTATCCTCTATTAAGGTTATCCATCTATGATGTCAAATTAAAATGACCTCAATGAAACCCATTAAAGAAAAATATGATCATTTAATAGTAATTATTCATAGATACATAATAATATTGGGAATCCTGATGCCAAATCCCCATACAAACATTCATTTATACTCATTTTGAATCATAGACATCCAAGATGCATGAATACCCCAAAAATATTATGTTAAACTACATGTCCAACATCCTTAGTATAAGATATAAAAATGGAATATTACCCAATATAGAAAGAAAAAGATAGTTAGTTTAATTAACTATCGATGAGTTGTTTCATGAGCCTGAGAAAAATATTCAATAATGGGAATAATCAGTTCATAATCTCCTTTAAAATTAAATTATGTACTTTCTTACAATATGCGTGATATTCTATTATCTACTGTTTCTCACACCAATCATGAATCATAAGGGCCATAATGTTTATGTATATCATCTAATTATCATTATTAATATTCCACCAATTGGGAATCCTACTAAGAGTAAGCCCCAAAATTATCTTATAATATAGTCTTTCACCTAGACTAAATCCCCAAAAAAATCTTTACCTAACTCAGTTACTAGGTCAGGTATGTAATGAAAACTGATGCATAAGTCCCGCTCACATTCCTATTATTGAACCTCATAAAATATATGAATCCAAGTATGGTATTACCAAGAATTAAACCCACTCAACAACTTGTTTTTCACTATAACATAATTTGAATTATGATTTTAATATTGTATATATTATTAAGAATGAATCATATAGTCTTAGAGGTTTAGTTTATCTTTTCACTAGATTAATTGGGATCCACAAACAGAATCACATCAAAGTACTAGTTTCATGCCCTTAAAATTCATAGTGAATTTATCAATGATAGGATGTAAATCTTCATGGCCAATTTCATAGACTAATGACATAAAACTGCATGCCATCTTTTTTTCCAAATGAAATTAAATTTCATCATACAATACTATCACACAAACTTAATTTGTGAGTCTCAAACTACATTCTATTTCATTCTAATTATATGGGATACGTCAGTTTCCTCTCTAAGGTTAAATCCCAACATTAATACCATAAATATGTCTACTCATTGGGTCATAACTCCATGATCTTGTAAATCCTTACTCATTGGGACATATTCCCTATCATATCCTATCCACCTCCACTTGGGATACATTACTTGTATATCAACACTATATCATGATATATACAAGAAAGCATAATTCCCCACAAGGAGGGAAATATTACCATTATGTCTAATGAGATTATTCTCATCGAGTCATACTATCACAAAGACCCAACTTCATATGGACATATTTCTTGTGATATTATACCAATTTCATTGGGCATATTGCATGTGAGGATGTAGCATCCTGACCATTCACGAAGGTATGGACCTTTTTATTTTAGGTTTATATTCATTTTTTGTCCCTAATGATGATGCCTAATGAATATAAAGAGGTATTAGGTGTGTTTGGGGCTCGTTTGAAGCCCCGATCCCCAAATAATAAAGTGGAAGATTGGTCTGAATGGTTAGTATAAATCATGACACAAAACCAAGACAGTTCCCTAAAAAGTGTAGTTGAATATAGTGGAGAACAAGGTCCATTGGGTTTGTATATAACCATGATAGTCCAAGGTCACATCGGTACAGTGCTGTAGGTGTTTAGGAGAGAGCCCATTCACACCATGGGAACATGGTTTGACCAACTCTGCAGATAAACCATGAACCCTTCTTTTTTATGGTGAAATACCCATTTTACACATGTTTAAGGATACCAATTATATCCCCTTATTATCTAGTGGGTTCTTGCTCCTCATCACAAATGGGATCTCCTTCTAACTTCTCCATAGTGATCAAGATAGTTCCATCATTCCTCATTCAAATCACTCACCGTTAGAAGAAATAGGAAGCTAGAGGTATGTTCTGTCATCCTCTCCCAATTATTTAATGGGTTTTCCATCATCTGTTGTTATGTTTAAGATCAAAATTTTTCACCATATCTTTAGGAAAATTTGTGATTTATTAATTTTATCCCATTATCGGTTGATTGAATCATCAAAAATGGATGAGTGGAGTCAAAATACATCGAGGTATGCAGTCTATGTCATTCACACTCATTTTGCCTCTTTTTCAATACTGCGTTGTTTTTCTACATGTTCCACCCTTCCGATGATGCTCCAAAATTTTTAATAAATTAATTTAATGGGTTCTCTATCTCTTATGGGACTATAAATTAAGGAAAAAACCAACCATAGGTTGTTTTCTTTATCTTTGGCCACCCATTTGGGTTTTCCAACCTAAATGGCCATTTACCTCATGCCTTGAATTGTTAACCACTAGGAGTGTGTGTTTCACCCTCGGTTAAAAGCATAAATTTACATTTTTAATTAAGATAAATTATGATCCTAGAGATATTCCCATTCATAAATTCCAATTCTTATTTTTTTATTGATTTACCTATTTCTTATGCCATATTTCATTGCTTTACTTTTGAACTATGTTGTGTGAAATGCATTATACAATGATTATTAGAATCTTGTTGTTATTTCTTATGCTTCATGTCTTATAGCCTTACGCAATGGATTCTACCATGTACCCTATTCCTAGTACCATATCTTATTATTAATTATTGGTGACTTAGATTATTAGCTTAAATTTTATGGTTTGGATAGCTTTTTAGCATATGATATTACCATGACTCATTAATGAGACATAATTTCATTTATATTATGCCTCGGAATATTGGCCTTGGTTACTATGAATCACCTATCACAGGATGGGTGATAACATAGCTCCCTTTTTAAGTACGCTATAGGTGGAATCGCCATGTTCAGTTTAGATCTACTTGAACCTTCAAGAGTGAGGAATTTTCTTGACATGCATATGATATTTTATCAAATTATACATACAGTTGAGTGACACTGATTCCCTAGGGGAGAAACTGAGGATAGAAATGCTAGAAATATGGTTATATGATGCCTTGGGCGATACCTGATCCCCTATGTAGGATACATGGTAGGAATAAAATTCACTATACTATGAGCGATACAAGGGACCTCTTTCACGGGTTCCCTTGGATATAATTAGGGAAAATAGTCATATAAAAGGCAAATGTTGCGACCCTTGAGAATATTTAAAGATTTCATTGGATAGTCCCAAGGCTTAATCATTATATTTGACAGATTTATTACTTCTACATATGTGAAGAATCATATTTATATTATGATATTTCATGATCGATGACATGAGAATTTGACCACTAAGAAAAATCCTGGTCTTGGGGTCTACCTCCTATGGTACCTTCATTAATGATGGTCTATGTAATTACCATGAAACCTTTGCAGGTAACTTGGTTAAGTCATTAGGATTAGGATAATGTAGGTGGTATCAATTGTGTGTCAATTTAGGAACCCGAACTGAGGTGTTTAAATAATTAATTATTTCTGTACCTATATTTATTAAATATGGGAAACTGATCATTTCATTATTCTATGGAATGGATTGTCCAAAATACCATTGGTGACAACCTACTGGGATTGTATCTGACACCCTTATTGAGTTAACTTTGTTACCCAAGAAGTTATTATGATTGCACATATTGTCTAGGTCATGTGTGTGGATTCAGATGCTTGATTTATATATAGATTTTGGATGGAGTATGTGGTAAAATACTAATCCTATGCCTGATATTATTTTTTCAGTACTTTTTGGTCTTTTTTTAATTTATTATATCATGTAGTATATTTTTTATCACATGTTCTCCTTATAATCCCATTTTTATATAATCATGGTCATCGTTGGGGGCTGTTAAATAATTATTCATCTTCTTCTAGTTTTTTATTTTTATTTCTTGGTTTATCATTATTTATATAATTCTTATGGGGTTTCTTATCTCTACTTCCACTATTTGTTAACTATTTCTTAATATTGTCCTCAATCTGATATATGTTTGAATAGTCTTCCCACAGACACACCCTCGACCCTTGCTGCTAGTCAACATCCTATGTTCAGAGAGGCACGATTGAGGCCCTGTGGCCACCATATCAGGAAATGTTTTAATGGAATCTAAGGCAGGACACAATAATGTGGTATTAGAGGAATTTTTGTTTTTTTTCTAACAGTTTGTGTTTAAGAAGGCGACTAGGACATTGTATTTTTGTAATGAGCATGTGAATTGTATTTTCTAACCCACGTACTATGAAAACCCAAATTACCAGGGATAGATTTATATTGTTATTTCTTGTATTATTATAGTTTTAGGGATTTCACCATTGGGTGATTCACTTTATTTGTGCCATTAATGTTACTTATAAAATATTCGACCTTATGGGATTTTTTATATCATTGTACGATTATACGAGGGAGTATCATGGAATGATTCAAACTAGGAACCTTATAATTGAAATGTTATTCATTTTTCTATTTCATATCACTTTTAGCACGAATTTACTGTATTGTGTGTTATTTATGTTTGTGACTTGTTTTTATGTCATGTAGTGCTTTGACTATTATGCATATATATATGTTTCAATGTCTCTTTTAGGACTGAAAAAATAACTGATACTTAAAGTGACTTCCATAACACAACAATGTTTGTAAATATATGTTAAATAAGACACCTTAAGTAACCGGTTATGGAATGTTGACCCCTAGACCATTGGTCACATGGGCTGGAACATGTTATGATTAGAATTTAGTGAATCCTAAATCCCAATTTACATTGTCTATTTTCTCTTATAAATTGAAAGTGATGATCCATATAAATCAACCATTTAAAGGGATTCAAATTAATATATTAATTTAAGTGAATACTTCTATAGAATAAAATGGTCACTTTATATGAAAAATGTGAGACCTTGACCCCACCTTAGTAATGGGAAGTATGATTTCTCTCCAATAATACTTCTACAACCCTATTCTTTTAATAGACATTGACCTTGGACAAGGTTTTTGACAATGCCTTGATTTTTTGGTGGCCATGTACTTTCCCTCTCTTTACTATTTTCATTATCTACTTTTCCTATTTAATATATATCATATATTAGGTGTTTTGTTATATATTGTAGATATATTCCACCATTACATCCACACATTGTATGCCAAGAGAGGGAAGATGAGGATACTCTAGAGGTGGTGGGACCTGATGCACCCCTGATACATCTTTTAGCTCCACCTTAGGCTCCTACTATTGATCTTCCACTAGGAGTCAATGCTCATATCCATGACAGTTTTCTTCAGTTCCTATAGTCTGTTAATGGTTCTCCGTCGCCTTCCCCTACCATTGAAGAGTTGAACACACGACTTTCAACTAAATCATCCTACCTCCTTCTCAGGTGATTTTAGACCTCATTCCGTTCATTCATGGTCAGAAGCCATGGAATTTATCTTTTAACCATCTCAAGACACCTCTAGTGTGGAGGGTCAATCTCACTACCTATATGTTATGTGATTCTTCCATGAACTGGTGGGACTTCATATCTTAGGCTGGGTGTCATTGGGGGTATGGTTTAGGTTATACTTCCAAAAATCCTTCTATAACCACTTCTTCTTGTATATTCTAAGGTTAGATCACACCAGGTTGTTTATGCATCTTCACCAAGGATTCATGTCCATTTTTGATAATTATGACCACTTTACTAAGCTCAATCATTTTTCTCCATCTCTAACTGATGTCGAGTTGATGACCATGATGTGTTATGAGAATGATCATGGAATTTTTTTTGGATCACTAGTGCAGGCCTTCAATATAGATAATATTAAATTAATAGTGAAATGGACCCTAATTAAAAAATGAAATCATAGAGAATATGGAAGTGTGACCCATAACTATTCAGTTCTGGGGATGGGTGATGGTTCATCTAGATATAGAATGTGCTGTATGGAGAATTATTGTGGAAAAGGTTCCAGCCCGTTGACATGCAATGACATCTATATAGTATTTTACCAGTGCAAAAATATATGCCATAAAAGCCTCAGTTCGTAAAGAACCAAATTTAATTTCGATCTTGCAACCTGATGGGTCTCCTTCAGCACTTCTTCTAGTCCTTTCCACCAGCATCTAGTGAGAGGGGATCCGTATCTAAACACCAATCAGGTATAAGATAGGTGACTCTATGTCATACTAGGATTTGGTATTCTACCAAAAATTCAGGTCATGTTGGTAGTGGTCACAGATGAGGAATTTATGCCCCAGAGCATTTACATTAGAAGAATGGATCTTCTCCATATAATTAAGCAGCATATCAAGGATACAATTTGTGGCATATTTATGAAGTGAATCTAGCGACTAAAGAATAGAGTCCCCATAAATCTATATTAATAGGAACTATTATGGTATCCTTTTCTTTAGTTTCTTACCTTTTTAATAACGTAGAATAACACTCTTTTATATCTATTGTGGTTGTGGAAAGTATTGGCATTAAAATTGAGTACTTCTGTGGAAATATTTATCCCAGCGTGGTGTTATTGTTTATAACAGAAGGAATATGCTATTCCACAATAGTTCCCATGTGATAAAGGTGGGTACCCTTTATTCTGGAGGGTTCTCATCCTCGAGATGACCGGCTTCAATGGCATTCTTGGTATGGACTGGCTTGTGACTAATTATGTTATAGTGGATTTCAATTGTTGTAGAGTGTCCTTCACATCAAATGAGGGAAACAAATATATTTAGAAGCAATAATGGTTTATCTATGAATATCGAGCTAGAACCAAGCACACTAGGCTAGGTAGAGTGAGAAAATAGCTTTAGAGTCTCTTCATTAGCGACCGAGGAAGGAATTTAATATATTTCCATCCTATAGTAGATTGTTTCTAGGATATCTTCCCGTAAAATTTATATAGAATTCCACATAAGAGAGAGGTATAGTACAACATCAATATTATTTAAGGTGCAATATCAGTGTATAATACTTTTTATTGTATGGAACCTATAGAGATTTATGAACTCAATAAAAATCTTGAAAATCTATAGGCTACAGGTTTTATCCAACCCATCACATCACCTATGGGATCACCTATCCTCTTCAACAAGAAAAAGAACATTTCCCATTTATTTTTCATATATTAATGCCAAATGAATCAACTTATGGTGAAAAACTGATATCCACTTCCCTGAATAGATGAGATCTTTGTCTAGCTCTGAGGATTGATTGTTTTTCTAAGATCATTTGGAAGTTTAGTTATCACTAGGTGCAAGTGAGGAAATCAGATATTCTATATACAATGTTCCATAGTACGAATAGCTTGTATGATTATTTAGTCATTCCATTTAGTCTAAATAATGCATTGGAAGTCTTCATGTAATTGGTGAATCAATATTTCCTCTCGTATCTTAATTCATTTGGGTTAGTCTTCATAGTGAACATCTTAATGTATTAGTCCACCAAACATGACCATGAAAATCATCTTGAGATCATGTTGAATACACTGATAGATCACCCACTATATGTGAATCTCAGTAAATAACACATTTGGATCAACAGGTTTCACTTCTTGGGTCATATCATATTTGAGGTAGGCATATCAATTAACCTAGAGAAGGTGAGAATCATGGTTTATTAGGAGCACTAAAAAAATGTATTCGATATATGAAGGTTCTTGGTGCTGTATGAATATTACAAGTGATTCATCTTGGAATTCTCATTTTTGGTAGTTCCACTTATGGGCTTGACCGCGAATGGTGTGAATTTCTATTGGACTAAATCTTTTGAACCCATTATTCATTAGTTAATGGGAAGACTGACTTCAGTGCCGATCTAGATTCTGCCTAATCTAGGTAGAGGATATACTATCTATTGTTATCCTTTAAGGATTATGATAGTGAATGTTTTGATATAGGTTTATTGGGTTTTAGTGTATCGGTCCCCCCATATAAGGCCTCATGATCATAACTATCCTATGGGAAACGTCTAGCTTGTTATCATGGTACATGTTTTATGTAGTTGGAGGAATTAATTTTTGGGAGATAAAATAATTTTTTATATCGATCATAAAATTGAAAAATAAACCTCCACTCAAAATGATTTTAATCTTAGTCAACAAAAGTGGGTAGTATAACTGAAATCTTTTGACATTGATCTTTCTTACACACCTAGGAAGGGAAATGTTGTATTTGATGCCTTTTGATGGAAAAAATGGATTCATTCCATTAAGGAGGCTATAAATGAGTGAATTTTTATGGATCTTTCCTCTGAGATGAATTTTCATGTTCAGCAATTGCATGGGAAACTGGTATTAGCAGATCTAGTAGTGGAATCCTCTCATCTATAGTGTGTCCAGATGAGGTAGTTGTCTGATCGTGAGGGCCTCATTTTGAGGGAGAACATAATAGGAGAGAACCCAACTCTAGGTTGGTTTGTTGATTGGAATGAGATCATACTCTTCCATGGCCATATATGGATTCCTTCTGATATTAATAATGACTTTATGAAGGAATTGTATGCCTCTATTTGTTTAGTTCATCCCAGGATTACCAATATGTATAGAGATATACATTTCTAGTATTGGTGGCAAGGTATGAAGAGACGAATAGTAGGTTTCATCACTTGGGGTTCTATCTAGCAGCGATTTAATGTAGAGAACCAATGAACTACTAAAAATATACAAACTCCCTCCATTATTGAGTATAATTCAAACACAATCAAAATGGAATTTATTAATGTTTTTCTATGATCTGATCAATGTCGCAATGTAGTATAAACGATTTTCGATATGTTGACGAAGGTTGCATATTTTACACTAATTTGGTAAACCTTTTCTATTGATGAGATGGGAAGGATAAAAATTATGGAGATAGTGTGCTATAATGATGTTCAATGTTCTATCATTTCTAACTGAGACACACATTTTACATCATGGTTCTAGAAATGGTTTTAAAAGGAACTAGGATCATAGGTTCTCTTGAGTACATCATATAACCCTCAGACCAATAAAAAGCCTGAACAAACAATACAGGTGGTAGCTGTTATTATTTGAGCCTGAATCCTCAATTTCGGAGGTTTATGGGAAAAACACATTCCTCTATTTGAGTTTTCCTATAATAACATATTTCATACATTGATACAGATGGCTCTGTATAAGGCCCGCTACGGCGGACCGTGTTTTTCAACTCTATGCCAGTTTATTGTTGATGAGGAAGATTTACTAGGTACTTATCTCATTTAGGAGATTTCATATCATGTTCATCTGATTTATATTAATATGGCCACAGTTTAGTTGATCATGGATTGATTCACTAATCATTTTCACCCTCACATCATTGTGTTAATCCAATTTTGTATTATAAATTCCAAATTTAATAATACATTTCACTTTATATATGATTTAACTATTTTTTATTATCACTGTTAAAATGTTAATTTAACTTTTTTGGGTTATTTCATTGTATTTGTAGGTGATTTGGAGGTCCCAAGATGATGTTTAAGAAAAAGGTCCAAAATATGCATGATTACAAGAACACCGGTGGACTCAAACAGACAATAAAGATGATCCATTTTTTAAATTGGGCTTCAATTTGGTGATATGATAAAAAATTAATTAGGGTATAACTCTTTTGAAGACACCAAATCCCAATTCTTCCATTTAATGTCCCAACCAAACTAATCTTCTCAAGCTATCAAATCTGCATGTGTCAAAAGTGGTGTGTTGTGGTTCATCCATAACTAGAGATGTCAACCTCCAAATGAAGAAATTGTTTTGGGTTAGATATTAAATGAGTGGGGAATAAGTTTTTATATCTCTCCAAAGTGATATAATACTTTCTAGATGTTGAGAACCATTTTCCAAGTGCTTTTACAAAATCTGTGTTCCCAAAACCACCTTCCACTTTGCTTATAAATTGTTACCTTGAGAACCCAATTTGTAATTATGAACATGGAAAAAGTCTCTACCATTTTGGATGCCCAAAATAGTCCTCTATTCATCCAATAAGTTATTTAGGTAGCAATCCTCAAAGGGGAGGGGGGGGGGGGTTAAGGATGAAGGCGAAGTTCCACTCAAGTCTCCTCCACCCCTTGATGGTGTGATAAATGGTAGACAATCATTATGAGGGAGCTACACACACTTAGTAGGGAGTTCCAAAACCCGTTCTCTTACTGGTTTTGTGTAATTTATGTGTTAAATAATTCACAAGTGTTTTATCTTAATTTCCTTCTCCTATTAATTATTTACTTTCGTATATCTAAGTAGAGCACTTTTCATTTCAATATAGATTAGGTTGGGAATTCACGTAGGAATAATAGGTTATTCAGATTGGAAACACAATAATTATCTATATCTTACACATACATTAAATATTAGTAATATTTTGAATCCCTTAAAATATGATTGATCTTCCATCCTTCACAATATGATTTTTTGTGTCAAGGTATGGGTTTTTAGCATCAGTTTAAGAGGCAAGAGTGGAGTCAAGATCTTGAAAACCCTCAACCAATGAATTCAATTAAACCATATGAAATTTTCAGAATAATGAACTATCAAATATGTGTAGTGAACATTAAATGAAATAATTATCTCATAAATCATAAAACAAACCCTTTATTTTTCAACAATTAAACTCTTTAAATTAAGTTATTTTTTTAAAACTATTTCCAAAACAACCCCCCCTTTTATTACTTTTTATTAAAAATACACACGCTAAACCTATAAACACACCTTGAGATATGACATAGGGTCTACCATATACTATAAATTCATATTTAAATCATAATCAATTTACAATTTTAGGAAACAAATTTCAATATTTTGTGCCTTTTCCGAGTAGCACGTTGGGTTTTAGTACATGTGTTTGGCATGTTATTTGAAAATTTTGTGAATATTTATATGTTTCATCATCAAAATTTCCATATATTTTTTGTGTTGGGATTAATTTATTATGTAGTTTATGTGCATGCGGCATTACAATCTAGGATATTTACCTCCATTTTAACCCAAATAGGATAGGATCTTATATCAACAACACCGAGACACACAACACAACCCTTTGAAGGAGGAATCACCAAATCTTCTTAATTATCTAAACCCCTCATCATTTGGAACCAAATTAAAAACCAAACATAACTTGTATAAAAAGGATGAAAATAATAGAACACTAATATAAAAAACTGCTCATGATGATGATATCCAACCCACATATAATCAAATGCAAAGAGAATAATTTTTTTTTAACTAAAATCTAGTCTAATTAACTTAATAACAAGAATCTATGGACTCACTAGAGAAGAACCACATAATAATTTTAATGAATTTTAAATTGGGTGTCAAACATTAAAACCTGTAAATGTTTATTAAGAATAAATAATGCTTAGGTAATTCCCTTTCTCATTAAATGATATGAAAAAATTGGCTTTACTATGTTAATTAACTAATAAGAGGATGGACAGACAAGAAACCCATTTTTATTGAAAATAAAATCCCAACCTCTTGATATGATATAATAAGGAAAGCAATTGTGGTAATAATGATGTCACAAGGGGTAACTACTCATGAATATTCTGAAATATTTAAAAGGATTTATTTATGGTCTAATGAACTCATTCCATTTATCCATGTGTTGAATAGTACTAAATTAAAGAAGAAGGTGAATGCGATGTTCGAAGATATAAGTATCATTATTCAAAAACTTGATCTTTACAAAGGGAAATCCCAATATACTCCTCACTTCAAGTATGGTATATATTCTTTTGACACCAACTATTCTTTTGAATGTCTTCAATTGAGAGAAATTTCTGAGAATTATGAGGCAATAATTCCATACCCCCTATAACAGAACCATTATGAACAAACCATACTTTCCATCCAACCCCTAGTGGAAAGAAACCAATCTTATAGGATATGAGGTATCCAAAACAACATCATCTACCATGGAACCAATCGAGGAAGAGTATTTACCCACCACCACCACCCAGAAATCCATAAACACTACAAATACCTTTCCAAAACCCACAAAAACCCAAACCTAAAATAGAAGACATGTGGAAAAAAATTTCTTCCAATAATATCAATTTCAAAAAAATCACTCATGTATACATACAAGACCTAAAACCCAATTTGAAAAAATTTCCAACATGAGGGGGGAAACCAATGTCTTGGGTTGATCAATCCGCCCTCTCAACCACTAGTCAACCCTAGGGATAAGGGAAATGTTTGTTCCATTAATATTATTATTTGAAAGCAAATTACAATCCTAATAACTAATCAATTAGAGTAATCCCCTCCTTAGGAAACTACTATCCCAACCATTGAAAATGGTCTAAGAGAAAAAATCCTTATCCTATGAAAAATAACACCAATGGAAAGAGTGTGTTTGTCAATGAGTCGCCTAGTCCAACCACCCCTATTCCATTTCCAAAAAGGTCTACCAAACCAAAAAAACATAAAGAAACTAAACATTATAAATAAATATTTAAAACATTTAAAACATATGGGTTAAATTCTCCATGATTGATGACGTGAATAAAATTCTAAGATACTCCATGTTTATAGAGAAGATAAGTAAACACCAAAGGAGTCAATGATGTGATGAGAAGGTGATCTTGGAGTGGAATATATCATAATTAATAAATCCATATCTTGAAACCAAATTCAATTATACTATAATAGTATCAATTCCATGTACCATAGGGGAGTATTTTTTCCAATGATATGCTTGATTTGTGTGCTTATATAAATTTGATGCCAAACTCTATTTTCTTTTCAATGCAGGTTAGGGACTTGAATCCCACTATAATTATTATTCAAATAGAATACTGGAGTATATATAAACCTATTTATGTTTTAAAGGATGTTCTTTTGAGGGTTAAAAACTTATTTTTTTCCTACTATTTTTTATGTGCTTAAAAAAGATGATTATTTGATGAATGGATACACCTCAATTATATTGGGGAGGCCTTTACAGAAATTAAAAACCCAGAATTAATGTCCATAATGGTACATTATATATGGATATATATGGATACATTTCTCACTTAAACATACTTTTTTCCATGAATCACCCATCTAACAAGCATTCCTCACTTTCAGTTAATTCAATTGATGTAACCCCTTCCCCTAAAAGACATAATTTCATTCCCCTGGACCGATTATTTATTTTATTCTTTGATTGAAATTTTAGGTAATGAATCATGCATTTAATTTTGTAGTGGTCTATAAAAATGTCTTTCAGGTTGGTCAATGGATGATTTCTTGAACACGAGGTATCTAATGACCATTGATGATACTACTATGCTTCTAAAAGCTCATTCCTCATCGGAGGATATTAACAGTGAGAATTTAGATGAGATCAGGGACCTCTCACACACACACTCACTCCCATAAATCCAAATATCTTATAAATTGGAACTTCAACCGCTACATATATATTTAAAATATTCATATCCTATGAATGTAATAAATATTCCTATCATAATTGCTATTTCACTTCCTCTAGAGCACAAATTGCGACTACATCACATTTTTAGGGATTATAAACAAGAATTTGGTTGGAAACATAATAAAATTCCTAGAAGCCTCCCATTAATATTAAAATTTCATATATTTTAAAATGATTATGCTCAAATAGTGAGGCATGCACAAAGTTGACTGAACTAAAAACTCTTATATGTTTTTAAAAAGAAGGTAAAAAATTATTTGATGATGGAATCATTTACGCCATATCTAAAATCCAATGGGTCAGTCCAATGTAGATTTTTACCAAAACAATTGGTCTTATTATAATAAAAAATTTAAATAAGGAATTGTTTTCAACTAGTGTGTAGAATAGCTTTCATTTCTATATAGAATATAACATATTAAATCTGAAAAATATTAAGGACCATTTCACATTTTCATTTAATGACCAGATTCTAAAGAGGCTTGTGGGGTAGTCCCACTACCATTTACTTTATTAGTATTCTGGATACTTTCATATCCTTATTTACCCTGAGTATTAAGAAAAGACAACCTTCAATTACCCCTTTGACACATTTTTATACAGGACGATGGAATTTGGTCTATACAATGATCTATGTACATTCTACTGATGCATGGTTTGTATTTTTTCAAATCACCTATAGAATTTTAGGCAAGTTTTCAGGGATGATTTTACTATATATGGTTTAAAATTTGATTAGTGTTTCACTAGTATTGATTTTTTCATAAGTTGTTGATTTGAAAATAATCTTTTATTAAATTACAAGAACATTCATTTCATGGAGCATCAAGGTATATTACATGAGAATGTGTTTTTTGGGGATAGTATCCACGTTGATAAATCAAATTCACATTTCATTTCTTCCCTACCATTCCACAAAATGTGTAGGATGTGTGAAATTTCTTTGTTCATGCAAGATTTTACCATCATTTAATTCATGACATTAGTAATATTACACTTCACCTATCCCAATTAATTAAAAAAAGGAATTTATTTTTTGATTATGAATGTGAGGGATATTTTAACAAATTAAAATAGGTTTCCACTTCACCCCCAGTAATCCAACTACCTTAGTGGGGTTTACTATTTGAGATCACATGTGATCCCTTTAACCATACAGTTGAGGTTGTGTTATCAAAATGGGTTAATCGACATCCACATATCATTGCCTATGCCTCAGGTATGATGGACCCTGACTAAGAAAACTATACTACGACTAAAAATAAATTCATTTCATTTATTTTTTCTTGGATAAATTTTGGGAATACCTATTAGGGTCTAATGTAATTGTTTTCTCAAACCATGCATCCCTCCAGTATCTCTTTATAAAATCAGAAGCCAAAACAATTATTATTCACTGGATTCTATGACTTCATGTATTTAATATTCATATTATGGATAGAAAATGAGTATAAAATGTGGTGGTTTTCCATATCATTAAGATCCTCCCGTCCACATACATTGAATTATCCACAAATATTCCCATCAGTGGCATTTTTCCTAATGATAAATCATACCGAGTGTAAGATGTTATTCCTTGGTATACTAAAATTGTAAACTATTTTGTATCAACATACAATACTAATAATTTCAAAAAAACATAATGATCGTATAAAACATGAGTCTCATTGGTACATTTGGAATGACCCCTACATTTGGCATGAGTGTAGTGATCATGTCCTTAGTAGTTGTTTTCCCGGCAGTGAGTTTCAATATGTTCTTAGGTTCTCCCACATACTTACTTGTGGGGGCCACATTGGTCTCTAATAGACTACTCCCAAGATCATTGATTCTAGTTTATTTTGGAAGAAACTTTTTTGAGATGCCCATGATTTTTTTAAATCTTGTCTTCATTGTCAGTGGATGGGGGATGTCTCTAAACAAAATAAAATTCCAAAACATCGCATGATCTTTAACAGCTTTATTATGTTTGGGGAATTTACATTATGGGTCAATTTCCCAATTTGTTTTGAAAAAATTATATTATTCTAGAATTTGATTACATGTCAAAATTGGTAGAGGAAGAAGCCACAAGGATATATGATTCCAAGATAGTTTTTGAATTTTTGAGAACCCAAATTTCATATAGGTTGGAATTACCTAGGTTAATCATTAGTGACCATGGTTATCATTTATATAACCAAAAAATACATTCAATTTTTCATCATTATGTGTTCAAGAATTTATTTTATACTACATATCACCCACAAACCATGGTCAGATTGGGGTGTCTAAAAGAGAGGTAAAATAGAATATTCAAAAAAATAGTTCAACCCAATAGAAAATATTTGTTTATCAGACTCGATGATTCATTATGGTCTTACCATACTACCTCTTAAACTCAAATTCGAATTTCACCCTATCGGATTTTGTTCATAAAGAATTTTCACCTCCCTGTTGAGATAAATCACGAGGCCTACTAAGCCATGAAATAATGAAATTCTAATATTTTTGGTGTAGGTTCTAAAAGAAAGCTATATATTCAAGAGATGGATGAAATTATTATAAATTCTTATGTGAACTACCAAATCTATAATGAGCGAACCAATGTTTCCCATGACCATCTCATCCTTCAATGTCAATTCCACATTGGGAAGAAGGTCCTCTTTTTCAATGCGAGGCTGAAGGTGAAGCCAAGTAAGCCTTGTTCCCACCGGTTTAGACCATAAACTATTACTAATAGTTGTCTGTTTAGTGTTGGTCTTGTTTAGAATGAAGAAACAATGTAAAACTTCATTGTCAATGGTACATGGCCGAATCACTTCCATAAAGCCATTCTAGAGTTCCTAATGGAGGAACTCCAAATAAAGAAGAAACTTATGAATGAAAACCAGCAGGGTTTATCCTTCCTCCCCATGTTATCTTTTATTATAGTGAGGAAACTATATAATCTAGGTGGTGGGGGGGGGGGTGGATTGGTACATTCCTTGGTTAGTAAGTATTTTTTATCAAATTATTATTATTCCTATTTTTTCTTACTAATTCATATTGTTACTTTCTCCCCCAACTAATTTTTTTGAAGGAATATTCATTTTTGATACCCACTTAATCATAGAATTTATTGAAAATTTATGAGGAATTTACCTATTTCATGTTGTTTTAACATTAATTTTTTTTCAAGGATGACATGATTGTTTTATCATGAATTTAACATTGCGGATTTATTTTTTCATGATTTTTTTTTCAATCATATAAATGGTTTTACCATCATTGAGAAGAATGGTACCATTTGTGCGAGTAGTTTATAGGAAAATTGTGTTACTTAATATCTCCACACATCATTACACCAAACAATGATGTGTTATTATTTATTACATAACATAATGTAAATTTATGTTAGGTTAATGTTTCTATACATTTTAAATTGATTTTCTATATGTTCGTACTTTATATTCTGTATTTCATTATAGTATAAATTTTACATATTCATGTGTAACTGTTATCCAAATGTTATAAACACAAAAAAAATCAAAACAACCACTAAAAATATGGGTTGTATCTTTAATAGGTCAAAAATCAATCTTCCACAACCTTTGATATTGTCATAACTATTACAATTGGTGTTGTGAGGAGATCAAACAAGGGTTGAGTGATGGGTGTGATATTTTTTACAAGTTTAACTTTTGAAAAAAACAAAATAATAATAAATGATGGGAGTGTTAAAAAGTAAAAACATATGGGGATATATTGGTTACAAGATCAAGGATTTACTTTTGGGAATGCTTAAGTGCGTGGGTATTGAAACTTGACTATAAAAGATGAGGGTAGGTTTCGTGGATAAAATCATTTAAGAATTTCTTTTAAATAACTTATATTTACTAGATTGAAAGTGTAAAGAATAACATTGAATGGTTTTCACACACAGATGTAGAGAATTGGTTACATGGTTATCTTTTTAATTATCTGCTCATATTTGTTTCATGAATCTCTTAGAATTTATTCTGATACAATCCATGAGAGACATTTTTTATTGATCACCAAGAATCCCTAATTATTTTGATTTCCTCATTGATCACATTGTTATATAGAATTAAAATTTCAAAGTAAAATATTCATGAAGTTGGGAATATCTCCATCTATAATTTTCAGAAATGTGGCATTCTCCCAAGAGTAAAAATGTTTTGGGGTGGGGGTGTGATCATGTAGTGATTCATTATTCATTTTCACTATAACATTAGTATGTTAAACTAATTTTCTTTTCATAAATTCTAAATTTAATAAAAAAATTCACTTCCATTTTTGTTTAATTATTTTTGATAATCACTGTTAAAATATATACTTCACTTGTTTAGAATATTTAATTGTTGGTGTAGGTGATTTGAAGGGCCCAAGATTAAGGTGAAGAAAAATGGACCAAAATGTGCAAGATTCAAAGAACACCTTGGACTCAAAAGTACACTAAAATTGATAGGTTCATTAAATTGGGCAAAATATTGGTGATAAGAACCAAAATTTATTAGGTTATAACTATTTTATTTACCAAAAACCCCAATGCATCCATTAAATGGCCCAAATGAATAGATCTGGAAAAGCCACCAAATCTGCATAATGTCAATGGTGGTGTGTTGTTCATCATCCATATATCAATATTTTGACCTCAAAATGATGGCAGTGTATTTTTTGAGATATTACAGTGGTTGGGGAACAACTCTTTAGTTTTATCAAAATCAAGATAAGAATTTATGTTTGTCAAAAACCATGGTATGATTGGTTTTACAAAATACGTGTACCCAACACCACCTTCAAATTTTCCAATAACTTGGTTCTATTGGAAACCCATTTTTAAGCTCGAACCATGGGAAAGAATTTTCATTTCAACATCGATTGGGTTGAGAATTAAAGCAGGAATCTTGGGTTTCTATGATTGGGAAATATAAGAATCCTCTTTCTCTCACACATACATGAAATTTTAGTATGATTTGGAACCCATCACTATATTATTGATGTACAAACCTTGAAAAAATGATTGTTTCCTCAAGGGGTGGTTGTTTGTGCATTGGTTTAAGAGAAAAGAAGAGAATCATTATCATAAAAACGGTCAACAAAATAATTCCATTAAAATGTATGAATTTTTAATAACATTGAACTGTCCAAGATGTGTAATAAACTTGAAATGGAATCCTTTATCATCCTTCATAAAACCCCACCTTTATTTTTCAACTATTAAAGTATTTAAATTAATTAATTTTCTTAAAATTGTTTTCAATAACTTCCCCTTTTTAGTAATTTTTATTAAAAATACACACTTTAATGCTATCAAATATTCATGAGATACGACCTGGGGTTTGTCGTAGTCTATAAAATAGTCTTTGAATAATAATCATTTGGACATGTTATGAAAAAAATTGTTATGATTCAAGTTATAAGTCTCACATTTATTTTCATTGTGGACCTCTAGAGTTTGATGTGGGACATCGGTTCATTCTCTGTGTATCAACAAGATTGGGTCGTAAAATAATTAGGAAGCAAGAAAAGTTATCACAATGTTACATTGGTCCTTCTGATATATTGGAGAGGATCAGGAGGTCTAATAATCGCTTGATGTTACCTTAGAGGTATCATGCCATGAAGGATGTCTTTTACATATCCCAGCTTCAACAATATCATCCTGGAATGTCTCATTCATTTGACCACAATGATGTTGAGATGAAAATGGATTCATCATTCGAGGAGAATATGATACATATCATTGGTCACTGCATGAAGTCTATTGAATGTATTTCTATTCCTTTATTCTAGGTGCTACAGAAGCATGAATGTGTATGGGGTGATAACTGGGAGTGGGTGGCCAAGGTATGTGTGATGTGTGAGGATATTCTCTCATATGATGACTTACCACCCTCTAAAGGAAAACTTGGGGATGAGTTGTATTAATTAGGTGAGTTTGTAATGTCCCAGCCTTTCAAAAAGGTAAAGTACATTATTTGTTTATTTAAACTCCATTATTTATCACTAATGATGATGCCTAATGAAGAAAAAGTGGTATTGGGTGAGTTCGGGGCTTATTCTGAGCCCGGATCCCTAAAAATTAAAGAGGCCGAAGATGCTTCACAGTTAGTAGAAACCCTACGATTGAAGAGAATGGGGACCTGGGCCCCGCAAGGTTTCTTTGAAACTCTACAACAGAACTAACACAACCCTGTCATGCTGAATGTGTTTGGGACAGATCCCAAATACATAGTTGGTGCATGGTTTGGACAAACATATTGCCAACCTATGCTCCCTTTTTTATAGAAATATACCAATTTCAACCCTCTTTAAGGATTTTAAACCACAATTTTTATTTCTCCATCTTCCCATTCATGTTATTCCTTATATCCATGAAAGGTATCTACTTATTTCTCCTATATAGGGTTCATTATAACTCCATCATTCCTCCACCATATCACTCACCATCATAAGTAATGGGCACCTATAGGTAAGTTATATTACCCTCTCCTACATATTTCATTGTTCTTACATCATCTATTGTGATATTTAAGTGAGGCCCTTTTGTCCATATCATCAGGTTCATTAAATATTTCACCATTTTCAAGCATTCTAGGTCGATTTATGACTCAAAAACGGACAAGTGGAGTGCTACCACTTAGAGGTAGGTGGTCTAGTCCTTTCCTTCTCATTTAATTAATTTTTAAATAACACATCATTATTTCATTCAATAAACCTTTAGAAATTATATAAAATTTTGATATAAATTAATTTAATGGGTTATTCATGTTGTATGGGACACTACTTTATACGTAAAAACCAATATGAGGTTGGCACCTTGTCTTTGGCCACCCATTTGGTTGTTCCAACCTAAATGGACCTTTTACCCATTCCATGAATTTTTAACCACCAATTTAGTGTGTGTCTTAAACCTCCTAGTTAAATTCCTAAATTTATATTGGAATTGAGATGAATTATGATCCATGAGATATTACCATACATAAATTTAGGTGAGTAATGTTTATTTATTTTTCATATGACTTATTCCACATGTCATTGATTTACATTTTTACTATGTTGCGTGACATTTATTTGATCATGTTGCATAGACCTTTCTAGTTATTCCTTATGCTCTTGTATAAAAGCCTTATGCAATGGTTTATACCACGTACCTTGTAACTAGTTCCATACTTATGCTTTATGATTTTTTCCTTGGATGATTGGATTAAATTGTATGGCTTGCATAGCCTGTTAGAATACGATATTACAATTCCTCATTGATGATATGTAATTTCAAATATATTATGTCTTGTTATATGATAATGGGTTTATATTCCTCACCTATCATAGGCCTGTAGAGAAAACACTGTGGATGGACTATTGATGTTCGATTTTGATCAACTTGATGCACTAAGAAGGATGTATTTTCATTCCATGTATGAGATCTCTAGGAGAATTATACATAATTATGACTAGTATCGGTTTCCTAGGGGAGAAAAAGATGATAAAAGCATTGAAAAAATGGCTATACCATGCCTCAGGTGATACTCGATCCCTTATGTGAGATACTTTGTATAGAATCTCAGTCACCATGCCATGATTGATACAAGGGAATCCAATATGGGTTTACTTCTACATACTTAGTGACATTGTTTATATCATAAATACCTATAGATACCCTTGGGATTCAATATAGGTTGCATTGGATGGGCACAAAATTCTACCAATGGATTTGAATGATTTATTGGTTATACATCTTTGTAGAATGTTATTTATTATAGGATATTTCTTAAGTGATAACATGGGAATATGACCACTAATAAAAATAATGGTATTGGGGTCTACCACTCTTGTTTTTTTCATTTATCATGGACTATGCATTTACCATATCACCTATACAGGTACGTTGGTCTGGATATCTAGCTTAAGTCAAGGAAGGTGGTATTAGTTGGGTGTCCATTTAGGAACATGGACTAAGTTGTTTAATTATAAATTTATATATATCCTTATGTTTATTTTTATGTAAAAGTGATCATTTATTTGTTTTTTGGAATGGATTGGCCTAAAAACAACAGTTGACGGCCTATTGAGATAGAATCTCATGCCATTATTGGGTCACCATTGGTATCTAGGAAGACTTTATGGTTGGTGCTATTGATAAAGGGAAATATGAATCTTCCAATACTTGATTTATTTATAGAATTAGGGTGAACTAAGGGGGAAGAGGACTGATCCTATGCTTGAGATACTTGTTGTAGCATTTTTTGGTATTTTGGTATTTTTTAGAGAATGTAGTATATTTATGTGTCCCGTATTCCCCTTATAATCTCATTTTTATCGTATCAGGATCAGCATTTGGGTGTATTAAATGATTTTTCATATTCTTAGAGTTTCTTATTTCCCATTCACGGTTTATCATTATTATTATACAACTTATTATTTTTCATACCTATGATTCTTCTATTTATTACGTACTTCTTACTATTCTTCTCAATCTAATCTATGAAGGCGTATTCTATCCACGATCACACGCTAGGTACTCACTAATAGTTGAAAACCTATGGCATTTGAGGATACATTATTGTGGTCTTATGGCCACTATTTCAGGAATCCAATTTAGGGGAATCCTGGGTGGGATTCCAAAGAATTCAACTAAAAAGGGGCGCTCATGCGTATGTTCCACACCAACCATCTCTTAGAATATATTTCAAATTTTAATTAAAACATGATATTAAAATACATGGATTTGTCCTTGAAACATGAGCATGAAAGGAATTATGTTTTCCCTTATTGGCATCAAGCTATGAAGGTTTCAATTCCTTTTACAATGATACATAGTAATATCTTGTTATTAGCTGGATCCCAATACCACAAACATAGTCCAGAATCATTAATGGAGATAAACATTATGTCACCTATTTATATTGATTTAAACCATAAATCTTATTAAAATTAATCATTATTATGAAATAATGAAATAATATCGAGAACTTAGGACATATATTTATGGGTCCATTACGGGAGAACTTTAATACATATAGATGTTCAAGTTGATCCATAACCAAATATACATACCAATATCCTCATTGATACTTGTAAATGACTAATTTATATCATAGGGGTAACCTATTTTACATTGAGATATGGGAATAATTCATAAAAAAAATTAATACATAAGAGAGTTGAATAGTTGTCATGAATCCCCTAAAAATTTGTGATGTGGTTGTCCTTCCACCCTATAAAACAACATGAATTCCTAAGAAACATTTCTACGAAACCCCTATTTATAACCTATATTTAGAGATCTGGTTCACAGTGACTTTAATTCCCACAGATTTAGGATTTTTTAGATGTTTTTGGTTCTATGAATACACCCTATCATAGAATGATGAAAATAATTATTTTTAGAAATGAATGTTATTTTTAAAAATTATTTATATTATGGTTTTATTTTACATATTAAATAACAGGATGAATATTATATATGAAAAGACATATGTATTGATGAATATTATATATTGATCAGATGTTAAGTAAATCACCCAAATGAATTTTATAGAATGATAATTTACCTTTTAATTGTCTAAGTGACAAAATTTAAAAAATTAGGGTATTTAAAATAGTTTTTGACGACCTTAAAGAATTAACTCATATGTATTACATTTTTTTTCATGTGCATAAATTTTTTTTATCTGTCAATTTACATTATAGAATGTTTGAGTTAACCTATCAGTAAGTGAACATTCATAAATTATCAAAAACTGAAATGGATGGTCAATCTCAAAATAATTATATCACCTTATTAGGATACTTTAAAGGATTTTAGTTTTTTTTAATATGAATATTCACACCACATAATTATTTTATTAAATCATGATCATGTTGGCCAAAAAGGGAATAATTTAATTCTTTTTGCAATTAAGAGAACATTTACATAGTGATGATCTGAAATCTAGATATGTTAAGTATTAATCATAATAAAGAATTATCTATCATTATTTATGATAAACTATAAATTGTAATATATGACTAATAATCTAGGAATATGGCCTTAATTAACATTAATTTATTATAGATTTAGAAGGAGTTATATCATGAGGTTTTATGGATTATTTAATGATTAAGTGTTAAATTTCATTGGGGAAATTATGTGTTTTTGAATGAGTTTGTTTTGATCTTCCAATATTTATAAAGACCTTTAAGGAAGGGTTACACAAATATATAGTTTTTTTTATCAAAGGATGATGTTTTGAATGGATATATGTTATTTTTAAAGATGAAATGATGAACATTATTATATATATATATATTATAGAAATATTGGTGGATATGACACATATAGAATGATATACAATTAATAAATATACAGATAGGTTAATGAATACACATATATATTTTCAAATTAAATTCAATCTCATTTTACTTAATATAGTTTCGTTATACAATATTATTTGAAGGGAATAAGAGAATGAGTTTATTAATGCTATTAATTTTTCGAATATGCTAATTTCCATTCAATAATTACATTCATAACATCTATTTGGAGGTTTATATACTCTATGGAAGATATTAAATCCCCTATATGTTTCTAGTTATTAAAACTATGAGTTAAATAATATTTATTTTGACATCATTGTATTTTATAATAAAATTGAACACTTATTGTTCTATGTGTGTGATTGAGATATAAGACATATATTGTAAGGGACATACCACTAAAATCTCTTGAAACATTGTAAAAAATGGCAAGTACTTCCACTAAGTTGTAAGATAAGTATAAAAAAGATATAAATACAAATAACTAATCTTTCCTTGGGTGTTGGTTTAATGGACTAGGGAAGGTTCTCATAGGTATAAAAAATTTTAATTATATTTTGTATCGTTATCTTTATTTTATGTCCTACATATTTCAATTAAATGAAAAAGAAGGTTTCTAAAAAACACGAATGTTGATGCTTTAATTGTTTGAAAATATTTCACAAATATTCAATTGACCCCACCCCCGCTTGAATATTTGGTTATTACTAATATATGATAATAGAATGTAATATAATAAAATATATTTAGAACAAGTAAAATTTTTATATATGGAATCAAAGTCACATTCAACAAGAAGTGATACTGAATTAA
The DNA here is from genome assembly GCA_963277665.1 of Viscum album. Classification (NCBI taxonomy): domain Eukaryota; kingdom Viridiplantae; phylum Streptophyta; class Magnoliopsida; order Santalales; family Viscaceae; genus Viscum; species Viscum album. The sequence continues at coordinate 133,863,138 of OY728150.1, forward strand.
ATTAAAATCTAAAAACAATTTAATGAAATGTTGGATAACATATGGAAATTTTTTCGAAAAAGAAAACAAGGAGAATAATTAAATCCTCATGATAGAAGAGGAGAATAACTTGTGGTTTTAGAGGCTTGGCCACACCCATTAATAAATCATAGAGACTAAATCAATTTTAAATGCTATGTTTTATATTTATAATCTGAAATAGGATATAGAGAATACTTTTAATGATTGTATGAGAGAGAAATTGGATAGAAATTACATTTGGTAATAAAATAATAGAGCATAAATTTTTTTTGTGGAATTAATTTATAATAAGGTGTATAGGCCAATGAAATATCATAGAACCCAAAGAAAGATAATTTTTATACTATTTATTAATGACTGTAAAATTATGGGATGTGTTTCACCCATAAAAACTAAAAACAACACATAAAATTCATCAAACATTGTCTAATGTGATCTAAAAGTGAAATCGAATGATCAATAAAAAATACATAAATAAAATAATTAAATTAAATAAATATCCATTGAAGAAAAAAAAATCTATAGAAAAATGAATAAAGTATGAAATTAATCAATGAGAACACCATAACCGAATGTTTTCTTGGAGAGGAATAATTTCATGGTGAAGAATATGGAAAATAAACAACTCCTTGATAGTTTTATATTGAGGAATTATTTGAAATATTTTGTTTTAGTGATTGAGCATGAAAAATATTAGTATATATAATGTCCAAAAAAAATAACATTTTGTGAGATTATTAATAAAACAATGCAACACAATATCACTTTATGGTGTTTGGAAGAAAGTATTTTATCCTGAATAAAGAAATAAATAATGGAAAATACGATCATGTGGCTGATGAAGAAGTATTATTGTGGTACATAATAATGTTTATGGCCTAGAAATTATTCAATAAATCAATAAAAAAATTAGTGTAATTATTTGAATTTTATTTTAAAAATTTCTTTTGAAAATATGATAAACTCTAGCTTTGATGAAACTAAGATTAATGGAGAATATTTTGATAGGAATTATAAAGATCATAAAAATATTACACATGTTTTTGAATAATTGTTTTTATAAATAGATAATGTTTTACTAAATATAATTACTGAATCTATGATTATATGTGACAAATATTCATCAACAAAAACATAGAGCATGATAATTGTAATGAACACTACTTTTTTATCAATAGTTTCTTTGACAAAATTTGAAGATGAAATGATATATAAATCATCAGTCATTTTCAAGAATGAGCAGTTATAAAAAAAAGATAAACAGAACATGGGAGAATGTGAGATGTTAAAAGGACTAAAATATCATATGAACCAAATGGCTGTTTAGAAATAAGTATGACGAGCATGGTAAATTAATTTTTTATAATTAAATATTGGTTTGTAATGTGTGTACCCAAAACTATGGAATACATATTGAATATACGTTTTCACCATTCATGAGACATAAATCTATAAGATTTTTCTTATAAATCATGATTTAAATAAATCATAATGTCCATGAAATGGATTGGATGACAACATTATTTAACAGAGATATAAAGGAGGAATTGTATATTAATTTTTTTTATATTAGTGATGATGAAGAAAATGTGTGAAAATTAAATATTGATTTGTATATCTTCAAATAAGAACATTAAGCTTAGTATTCTCAAATTTAGTAGTATACGAGGATGTTGGAATTCAATTGAGTTAGTTTTAATAACATCCTATATGATAAATCATCCAAATAAGAGTAATTAAGGGATCTTATATTTTACTGAGATATCATTTTTATTGGAAGAAAAAATAAATCAGTATAGTAGTATACTAAATCAATGATTTTATCATTTTAGATATCCATGATTAGTGATCTCTATATGTAGAAATTATATTTGGGTGCATTTTTTACCAGTTTGTAAATATGTTTTTGAAGAATAATTTTATATAAGAAACATTGTTAAGATTGATTATAGTGTTTTTTCTTAATTTTAAGAAATAAAATTAAGTCTGGTGATGCAATATTGATCAATAAAGTACCAAACATAACAAATATTTTAATTATCCTTTCTAGATATTCTCAATGGAAAAATATTTTACCAGTGGTGGAACTGAGGTTAACAAATCAAACCTACTATAACAATTATTGTGTAACAGTGTTAATGTTATAAATTTTACATTGTAATATTCTTGTTAAAAATTGCATGTTATAAATTTGGAGCTGCAACTATATGAAGTAACAATTGGAAAAGTAAGAAGTCTACTAGACATAATGGTATAAAGTCATACTAGAAATAGATGTATGATTTATACTAGAAAACATTTATAAATACCATTGGATGAACATTTACAATGTGGTATATATAGAGAAATATATGATGTTTCTTATTATGAAAATATATGAAATTTCATCAGATAGAGAATTGTGATGTCACCAGTAAGAGAAATATAAAGTAATTAATAACCAATAAATGGTGTAAAATATTTGAGATGAATTTGAGTAATATCAGTTAGATGGTAGATTAAAAAATCTACTAGATGGATGGAATCCCATACACTTATCAGAAATACCCTTACAAAGGCCCTCAGAAAAAACATTTTGAAGCACATCAGATTCAATTTTTAAATTCCAATCAAGTTTAATTTTATAAAGTCCATCACACAAACTTTGTCAGATCATCAAATGGAGTAGTTCTTGAAAATTAAAAATTCATGTACATAGATTATATACACAATACACACAGATCGTTTTGAAGTTTTTTACAAGAATAATGAAACTTCATATTTATTATAATGATAATTTATTGTTCTTCAGACCCACTAGAATATAGTTGAGATTTATGGATGTTTCTAAAGGAACCATAAATGAAAAAGAATCCCCAAAAGGTGGTATTTTAAAATTTTACACCGATGTTTGACATGAAATTTTCGATTTCGGTGAATAGCTACCCGACATAAGCTGAGGATCACGCATGAAGAGTTTTAAGTACAATAGTAAACCATAATAAACTTAGATTAAATTCGAATCCATGAAATGTGTCTTACCATCATTAGTGATCGATGATTGAACAACTTTTCATTGAAATCCTCTAGATATTCCACACATGCTTCATGATACATGGGGGAATCAATCGTCGTAATCAGCATTCTTGTGTGGAGATACGATGACTACCTCGACGCTCTGATGATCTCCACATTGCCCTACTTGAGATTCCAAAGGGAGGGCTCAATTTGAGCACCTTGGATCCAAATCCTCTCTCTCTAGGATGTGTGAGAGAAAAGTGAAGCGAGAGAGGACATGAATAATCTGTGGAAAACATATCTCCTTCTATATTTATAGAGTGAAATGAAATTACCTGGAAATGTTGGTCCGACCCCCGAACTATTAATTACATTATATAAATAATATTTTGAATATTAAACTGAGTCAGAAATATTATTTATTATTATTATCATGTAACTATAACAAATATATTATGTGATAATACCAGATCCATTTACTCATATCATACTCTCACAAATTTTAGTTGAACCTTGAAAATATTAAGATTCATTCAAATAATATTTTTCGTGTATTTACTTAAAAATTTTAAATACAATTAATAAATAAAACAAATACTCATTATTCATAACTTGAATAATATGAATTTATTTTTTTCATTGGTGATCATTTAACCTTGGACAAATTCCAGACCCCGGTGGTGGAGCCCACCAAGTCGAAAACTTATATTCAAATAAATAGGGTTCATTCTCGAATACACTATTGTGTGCGACCCTCTAGACCCTTATCGTGACAGTAGTGAATAGTATTCATAGACCAATAGTGGGATATAGAAACCAATCATGTCCCCTAAAAATAAAAGTATTGTCACAGTAGCAACAACCAACCTACGAACACACACCATGTAAAGTAGTACGTACATGTGGGACATTGCCCTATTATTTCTTTATTATTAGTTTATCCAACTGGACATATTTACCCTCAACTTCTATGGACATGGTCTTATGAAGGTAATACAATCCATATCAAATTGGAAGGAGATATATTACTTCCATAACCTAGAAGTGACAAATACATTCTTGACCATTCAACCAATGTCAATCCACCAATGATGCACCCAACACAAACTATCATACCAGGATTTCAATATCATGGTTTTCGTCTTGCATCAAAGTACGCAATAATATGATATACATTGGTAATGATCTCATGTTAGGATACCATTACACATTATCATATATATAAACATCTAATGACACCTGAACATGTGGTGTTACTATTGGTGGGTCTATCCTCAAGATCTCACTACTAGAGATCACCAAGTGGGAACTTCAAGAGAATAAGTTTCAATACTTATGATCCCCCAACACTTTATAGTCAAACATATACTATGTAAAATCACTAATATGTATCTAGACCATATAACATATATTTAAGATTAATTTCATAGTATCTTTTGGTTCTTATTATATCCTAGGATCCGTTATAACCTATCGATATGACAACTAATCTTTGAAAGTTTCCATTATATAGTGGATGCAGAAAAGTATGAACTATAATGGTAGGATGACATCATTTATAGATAACTGTATACATGATATGGTAATAAAAAAAATGAATAGTTGGGTCTAGTGAACCCACTATTTCAGCAGTTTTAATAGATCATTAACAATTAGTTTTATGGGAGCCTTATTAAGAAAGTTCTTGGAGGTTTGATTGTCATCCAATGAAGCTGAGTTGAGTGGGAAAATTCAAAATTTGAATTTTTATCGTGAGTTTTATCCTTTAATAAAGAAGGAAGTCTGCCTATATAAAGGATTTAAGCAAAATTATGAATTAAGATTATTGTTTAGTGAATGGAGGGTATTTTTTTAATGTATTTTGATAAAATAATGAGAGTTTTGAAAAAAATTTCTACTTTTTTGTATAAGAAGGTAAATCAGAATGAGTTTCATCGTATGAAGAAGAAACAAAATCATAAAATGTTTAGTATAAGGTGAAGGATTCAAATCAATCCCTTATTCAATATATGGATAAGGGGTATGAAAAATATTTTCAAAGTACCATTATTTAGTAGACTAAAGTGAACCAGATAGAGCATACCAGATGGGGTTATAATGGACAAACATTTTCAAACAATGATTTCCAAACAAAGTTCTAGAAATGAAATATTGATCAAATCATTGTATTTTTATGATTAGGTATAAATTTAAAGACTATAAAAGTCTTGATAGAGGTATTTAAGATAATGAGGATGTTTTACATAGAAAAATTAGATCCAATATTCGTGTGGAAAAACAACATCTGAAGAAGAATATGTTTTTAAAAAATATCAATATCGAAGAAGGAATAACTCATAGTTGGGTTATATAACTAGTTGTGGAATAATCTTGTGAATAGGTTGAATAACTAATCATGAAGGAATATAGGACAATAAGTATAGTTTTTATGTATATCTAACTTCCATATAATAGTTTATTTTTGGGCTATAAAACCATTTTAGCTAGAGAAACGATTTTCAAGGTATATTACCAGTTCATAACTGTAACAATGTAATCTAGAATGAATTTTGTAAATAATACATGTTGGTGTGTATAAAAAACAAGGATAATTGTAGGTATTTTTAACAAATCATGAAAATATCATTTTTTAGTATCTCTTTATATTTACTGTACCTGAGGTGAGTTTGATGGATATATATATCCGGGGAATGAAACCGTAACATGATTAAGAGGATTATTTCACAAGAATAATTGATAAAATAAATGGGTCACTGATTTGTGCCTTCCCCTCTCATTTCTTTCACATTTATTTGGTAACATTAATTAGAATCATAGTGTAAGGTTACCTCTGATAGATCCAATTATCTACTAAAGAGATAGATTATGAATTCAATGAATAATAAGGATGTTGCTATATTTCATGTAAAATAATTATATTAATTTCAAGAATTGGATACTAACATATCATGATCCTCTTGTTCTAGAAGCGATATATGATTAAATATTGGTATTTCTTTTTATTAAATAGGTTTATATGACATCTATTTATAGAAGAGAAAATAAATTTTATGGAAATTTTCATCATACCATTTTGATGGATCTCTCTGGGAATAGTTTTTATATAGATCAGGTTTTATCTAACAGTTAAAGAAATGTGGGATACATTGTGGTGTAGGTATGAAGAAAAAATGAAAGTCAAGGATGGTAAGTGAAGAAACTATAGATATATATTTAAAGATACTATAATTGTTTAGATGAATGTATTGATGAATTCATTAACTAATTTAATAATATTTTCAATAATATAATAGGTTTTGGTGGGAATCTGGGAGATTCTACTATTTTTAAGATACGTATGAGAAATATTATACATATATTTGGTGGTATGGGTTCATATTTATAAGATCAAGAATATATATTTCTAGAAAAAATTAAAAAAATTCTCATAGAAAATGAAATTTTAAAAGAAATAATATTTTAGAATAAGGTTAAGAAATAAATTACTTTTCAAGATACACTAATAGGGAAGTTCAGAGATATTGAAATAGAAGTATAAGAATCAAGATATTTTTATATTTAGGAAGTTTAGGTGGACTTGAAAAAAATATTTTTTATTCTTTCCAAGATATTGGAAAAGGGAAATTGTAAAGGAAAATGTAATATATCTGTTAAATTATGGAATTTTAATGATAATGGTCATTTTATTGTAAATTTTACTGAGAAGATGTTCATTGATTCTAAGTCTGAATAAGAGAATAATAAATCTTAGAAAGAGATTTTAAATAAATATAATAGTACATTCCCATAAAATGTATAATTTTATGATAATAAGAGAGTATGATGACTCATGACCCAATAATGAATATATTTTCATGACAACTTCTTATCTTATGTAATTTGAGAAATTGGTACAATTAGTAGTAATGATGATAGAGAAAATAGAACAAAAAACTAATGGATTTAAAAAAAACATTTTGACATATATCATGAGAAAAACATTAATATCTACGGAGATAGATAGAATCTCAAGAAAAAAACTAAGGAGATAACTTTTGAGAATAATTTGCATGTAAAAAATAGAACAACATTTTTTAATGAGATTAGTGCATAGAAAGTGAAAGAGGATGATATAGAAAAGAGTATGAATTATCAAGAAGAAATATTAGCTAGAAAAGATAACTATAAAAAGTAATAAACAAAACTAGTTAAGGAAAGTATGAAGAACACATTGATGTTGGATGAATTTTAGAATATAGTAAAATGATTGAAGAAAGATTTGTTGAGAGAGGGTAAGATTTTTCTAACACTCGGTCAATGTTTCACACATCAAAATTTGTGTTAAATAAAATCAAGTAAGAATTAACTAAATAATATGTCGTTAATGTTAAATATTATAAATCTAGTAAAAAGAATTTTTAAGAGAGGAAGGTGGATTCTTACCCCCAAATATCTAAATATATATTTTCCTTCAGTAACAAAATATGTTCAAAATATAATTTTTAATCACCTATGTCCAAGAAGGTCAGTGATAAATATTATTTTAAGAATAAAGACTCATATACAATATAAATATTTAAACCTAAGAATAAATGACCATATTTTATTATGAAAAAACTATAAAAAATAGGGGAATAATTATTATCAGTCTAAAACCTCAATATTCAAAGGTCACTAATATTTTTGTTCAACATCCATGAAAAAATCCTACCCTTTTTAGTATAATATCTATCTATAATAAAATATATATGAATCAAAGTGTCTTTGATAATCATACAAGAAATAACTATTCAAGAAATCTATATAGGGAAGGAAAATAGATTAGAAGGTGAAGAATTATCTAGATTCAAGTAAGAAATAATAAAATATTTCAAAATTTGTGAAAGAAAATGAGCTCAAGAAAGTTGAGAAGGAAAATAAAGTGTTCTTATTTAATTGGGAAAATAAAAAAAAGATTTTCTTGAAAAATAGAGGAAATAAAAAACATTTTTGAATAATAATTGAATAAACTGGCTTCAAAAATGAGAATAAAAGTGTTGATAATCTACCTACAAAGCATGGTTTGAAGATCTAGATGAAATAAAAAATATGTGAGTAATATGGGAGTAAAATTAAAAACTATATTATTTTCTTATCCACCGAAGATGAAATCATGAAAAGGATGTTTCAAACTAGAGGTAATGAATAAATTTTGAAATCGAAAGATAATATGAGATATGTATCTGAATATTCTATAGATGAGAATAAATCTATGAAAAAGTTGTGAAGGAATATAACAAAGAAGAACCTACATCACATGTTATGTCAGGAAAAATAAGAATTCTAGATCTAGATAAGACTCTTAATATATTATTAACTAATAAGGATCATTAGGGTTCCTCTATATTCACATTATTATTATTTAATTCAATTATATTTTATAGAATCGATGAATAATATTTTAACGAGCTGGTAGTGTATTGTAATAGTTTCACAACTAAAAGATAAATCTATAATGGAACATTATGATTACCATGATGGGGAATGGAGTGACACCCTTCATGTGGAGAAAATGAAAAATCTAAGGTATGATTATCATACATTTCTTAGTTGTATTAAGGTAATATTTAAAGAATACTTATGATTTTTAATAAATTTAATATGTAGGGGGAGTTGTATTTATACACTTTTTTTATTTATTTTTTGAGATGAGTACAATATTTATCAGAAAAAATACGTTGATTTAATTGATGTAACGATGTTGTAATGAGCTTCAAGAAGGCATTAAACTAAATAATGGTTATCTAAACCAATGAATTTCGTTGATGTTACGATTTTATAATGAATTTCAAGATGGTATTAAACTAAAGAAATTTTATAGACACCAATGATCATATTAATTATACACTATTTTTTATATCGGTTTCTCCCACATTGAAGTGGTGTTTTATAGTTAAAAAAAATTATTAATAAATTATTCTGATACAATTCTTCTCTTTAATAATGTTATCAAGACCTTGAGAGGAATTAATATATTATATGATGTCCCCACTATTAACCTTTCTATTTTCAAGTCAATATGGTAGTGAAATAAAATGAAAACATATTATAGGGGAGAATGAGTTGAAAACACATATTGACATTGAATATGATTGCTTATGTGTGGGTATATTGAAAACAAAACACATAGGGGGATAATTTATATCAATAGTGAGTTTTGTTGAAATTGTTTTCAAATTTTTAATGTATATTTGAAGAAAAATATTACTTGAAAACATGGATAATTTTAAGAGAATAATTATTTTATTGTTTAGATACACATTATTATGTTGGATAATGAAATGTTGACCATGAATATACCAAACATAATGAATATTTTCATGATCCATAATGATTTGTTTGAAGGAAAAATATGGTAACACTTACTGGGACTAATACTAGATGACCGAGTCAAATGTAAAAACAGATTTCTTAAATATGTTCACATTACAAATATCATGTTTCGGTGTTACCATTACAAAGCTCAAGTAACAAAGTTGTAGATTCAATTATATGAATATATATCGTACTGAAATGTTTGATATCAACTTTATGGATAGTTAGATAGTTATATATAACAGTTAAATATGATATATATAGTATAAAAATTTCAAAATACCATAAAAAATTTACAATGTGGTATAGGAAAATAAATAAATGATATGACTTAAGAAAAACACATATGTGATGCAATCAAAATAAGAATTTTTATTTAATCAGATGTAGAAAAAGGATCACCATGATGAGTTTCGTCAAAATAATAATAACTCATTCCAGATTTAGTTTCATTAAATAATGATAGAGCATCAGAATGTGTTTGATCAAAACATGTTTCACTAGACTATTGAGAATTTCATAGATAATATCAAATGAAGTTCTAACAAAACAATATATACAATAGAATATTTCTTGAGAAATTATTGTAAAGGTGTGTTTATGAACATCCATGTCATTCCAAGATCTGGAATAATTTTGTAGACCATTAGACTCTTAATAGAGTTATTGAAGATCTTGGTGAATTTATAAATATGTGAATTAGATCGTTATTATTTATGGAAAAATTTTGGAGAATAATATCATTCCAAAGTGGATCAAAAAATAGTAAATAATATATTGTATTTGAGGTTTATAACTATTTACTGATGAATTTTGGGTCTTGGATGTATAACTTGTGGTGTAGGAAGATGACAGATGAAGGATAGTTTGGGTGTATAAATATCTACAAAATAAGTGTTTATTATTGTGGTTTAAAACTAGGGTTCTATATATCAATGATTAATAGGGTCTTGAACCAAGTAATACCTATGACTTTGTAATCCTAAAAGATGTTAGTAAAGAATCCCTAATGGGGATTATAACCAATATAGAAAGAACTATTTCTATGTATAAAAACATGTTAATATCATTCACTAATCACTCCATACATTTATTTCATATGAGGTGAGGTTTAGAGATATATATATTTGGGTCTTTGAAACTATAACTTATTTCAGAGGATGAATTAACAAGAATAATTCATAAAAGCAAATAAACCCAATTTCACCCACTCCCCCTCTTCATGATCTTATACTGATCTGGGAACTTAAATATCATATATTTTACTAAGATATAAGGGATTCAATCAAAGGGATATACATTTATTTCATAATAAAATTAATGAATGGATTTTCTAAATAATTTTAATATGTGTGACTAAAAATAAATTTTAGTATCAATTATGGCTAGAACATCACTTTGGACTCATAGATATGGAACACTATTTGATCCTTCATTTAATTGATAATTATTTTAGGATTATTGTACTTAATTGTAGTAAATCAATAAATTTATTTTTTTATTTGTTTAGCTACACATTTATTGAGTTATCCATAATAATAACATATCACTTGTGTAAAAATAATATTCAACTAATTCAAGGTACTCTTAATAATGATTTGAAATTTGATACATAAAATATAGTGAATTGATCCTATATTTGTATATAGTCTACTATAAACACATCATGGATAGAAAATAAAAAAGTCTTTTTAATAATAATGTGATTTGTTTAAATAATAATGAAGTAAGATTTTTCATCCCTTATGACAAATGAAGCATAATATATTTCCATTATAAAGGTTTGAACAATGTTTATATGGTTAAAAAAAAGACAAAATAGAAGGAACACAGTTCCATATAGTGACCCATTTTGACCAAAATAGATATATTGAGTTGATAAATAATCCATTATAGTAATCTTTCATGAATCACATTGAAAATTAGTACCATTTAATTAACTAAAAGTTCAAGGATGAAGTAATGAAGTTGGATTATATTTGAAAAACTCAATAAGAGGCTGGAATTCAAACAAAACCATTAGTTATACTGGTGTTTGGGATGCATCAGTTGAACCAAGATGGTAAAAATCTTATATATGTTTCAGAAGGTTAAAAATATCACCTATAACAATATAAATTTACTATTGAAAATGGATACTTATGTTTTATAGGATATTTTCTGTTATGTCAGTTGAAAAAATGGGAGAAATTTAGGAATTCCATTGAAATATATACAAATGGAAAAGTGTAACTTTCAAAATAAGAAACTATCTTGGATTAAGAAAAATTTAAAAGTGTGTCTTCTCAAAAGGTAAAAGATCTTGATGATCAATATTTTCAAAAATTAGAGACAGATCATAAATCTCAAATATATTAGAAAAATTATACTCTAAAGGGAGAGTTCATGACATATGAGATAAAGAAATATATGATACATGGGGATGCACTTGAATTGGTTCTATATGTTCTAAGAAATTTTTATTTAAATGGTTCTTTATGAATTTTATAAATTTACATGTGTTTTAATAGTGAAAAGAATTATAGGTACTCATTAAGGATTTCGACATTTTTTCTTGTTTTATTCACTTAGAATTTATCAAATAGTCATAAATTAAAATCATATTTATTATAATTATTTGGTTTTTTGGTTTATGTTTTTGATATGTTGAATATCATTGAAATATGAAAAGAAACATTGGATTGTCAATAAACCAGAAACAAGAGAATATTTATAAAAATGATGTCTTTTGTTTAGTTTTTTTTTGAATTATTGATGAATGTTGGAATATATATATTATGTTTGGAGTAATAATATGTTTTTTGTTATTCCATGTATAAAAATTAGGTATTATCATTATTATATGGTATGTAATTACACATGGAGAAGTTTAGTATATGTTTGAGTGATTTACTAAATGGAGACAAAGACATGATTTAATTGATTCACTCAGATTTTGAGTTTTTCCAAATAAGAGAAATTTCATATGGCACATACAAAATGGGGGAAACCATGATTTTTTTTGTTTTTATATTTCTAAGAGAAACTCATGTCATAATAAAACACTATAAATTTCCCCATGATGGGTGACACCATGCCACAATTACCAAACCCAATTATACAGTAATGTGGCTATAACTCATTTTCATTAAAGGAATTATGTCATTCTAGACCATATTATATAATAATAGGATTTACAATAAAATATATTTGGTGATTTATATTAATTTTTTCAATGTATATTTAGGGATTTTGTTTTCATAATAACTCAATCCTCATGATATCTATTACACGGTAATTTGTTAAAGTGAAAAAAATGAAAATATAATTAAAAAATGAGGATATGATTTTAGAAAATGAAGTTTCATTAGAGACTTGATTTATTTTCAAGTCTATAATGAATGAATAATTATGGAGAGTTTTTTAAATGATTCTTATGGATATTGATTTTAGATAATCAATTAGGGGCTTAAGGAAAATTTTAAGGTGATGAATTTTAAAGTTAGGGGATACTGATAATATAATGTCACTAATTGAGATATCAATAATTTGAGAGAGTTAAAATTTTATTTTTATAAACTATAATAAATATACACATTTAAATTATGATATAGAATCATGATGAATTTTTTTGTTTATTTATTGTTTGACTATTTTTTCATGATTTTCGGGGACCACTATGTAGATATATATGACATACATTATCCTGAAGTATTTTGTGGAGTGGTATGTTATGGATTTATCCCTTGGGGCAGTAATGTGCAATTATATAAATCTTATAAAAATAACAGTCTAAAAATATTCTTTGGGTGAATCTTCACATCTTCATTTTATACTATTTAGAGTCGGCCTTAGTAATGAAACAAGTATAATATTCAAGTTTAATAAATATATTAACATTTTAAAATATTTTTTCTTATGTGTTTTACATTAATAGGATTAGATATTTTCTGGAAATATGAAAAGAAATTAATCCACTAATTTATCACCCACCTATTAGGGTGTTTTCATGACCTTATGTTGTAAAAAAAAGATGCAATGTTATTTTGGAGGTCATTACACTTGGGATTTGGTGGTTCCCTTTTTATTTAATTATTTTTTACTAGTATTTTCATGTTCCCCATAGTTTCTGTTAATTTTTTAAACATATGGGTGTGAAGTATTAAAAAATTCAAGTTTTTATTCTTTAACATGGTTTGTTTGATAATATTTTTTTATTAAAATGTTATATGATTTATTTTTAATTAAAAAAAATCATTGGTGTGGAGAATTTTTTATAAAACTCACATAATGAATGGTTGATTTTTATATACATGTGGTGTTTGGGAATCCATGAGAATATCTCACTGGGGTTTTTACTCACATATTTTTCATATACCATTATGGATGGATTGATTTTATATTATTTGATTTTTTTATGGGAAATATAACCCACTTCACTTTTTTTTGGTTATTTCCATAGTGATGTAGCTATTAATGAGGAGGATTTCCCAACATCTGGATGGATCATTGATATTTTTAGAGGCAGTTAGGAGTTTTATGGTATATATTTTAGGGAGTGTTATTTTTTGGAATAATCAGGAATTATTTTGAAGTTTTATACACTGAATTCACCTTTTGATAGTAATTTTATTTTAAGGGATATTTATTAAAAGTATTTTTCATGATTTATATATTTTATCCTTGATAGTATTTGATGAATTTATAATTTGAGTGTTATGCATGTTTAATTAAATTTAAAATATAGATAACTAATTCTAATTTTTTCCAAAATAATTAAGGTATGAAGATATATTTTTATTCAATAGGAAACCATGAATAAATATTATTTTACAATACCTCAAAAATATGGGAACATATATAAGGCCATATAGAATTTTTACATTCCTTGAGTGAGGTTGAGGGGTGATGTGTTATGTTGGGATACTAAAACTAGTATAATTTTCATTTTATTTGGTGATAGTCCATTCATATGATGAGTTAGTTCTCATTAAATAGTTATAAAATGACACATATAACAAAATTTTTAGTGATTCACGTGTTGAAAGGATTTATAGGTACACCATGTGGTTAGTGAAACAATTGTAACTTATTTATATATTCATTTTCTGGGGTTTCCCTTGGTTTTGTCTATGAGTATTATTCATGGATCTTGTATGAATTAAGGGATATGAAATTCATCATGGTTACATAATTTATATAAATTTGTTGACTTTTTTAATTAAAAGGAATTCAAAAAATGTTTGGATAAAAAATATTAATTTCAAATTGAATTTAAGATACTTCTCTAATAGAAAATATTGATACTATTATTTTTAAATTCCAATAGGAAAGGTAATCATATGATCAAATGGACCCTTTGAGGAGGGGTGTTATGGTAAAATGTAATACTGGATATTTTAAATGGTGATTCATTGGTAATGGACAAGGTTTTTATATGTTATGTTTTGTCGTAGGTTGTTATTTTCTTCTTGGGTAAATGGGTTTATCCATGGGTATTATAAAAAAAATAACACTACATATACCTTTATAAAATAAAAATTAGGATTCTACTAAAAACATGTTTCATAGATATCCATAAATAGATTAAGAATTATTATGAAATTGGTAGAAGGTTAATCAAGGTGATGGTTGGGCTAAACCACCTCCACATTTTGGTGTAGATATGTCACTAGACATTAAAATATAGAATAAACTCATCATTCAAGTGGATTTAGGACCCTTGGTAGTAATGAATTTAATAAAGGGTATTAAGAAATATTTTCCTTTTTGGAATCCATATAAGATGTGAAAGTGAAATTAGAAATGTGCATGTCCAATGGGATTATAAGTAGGTGGCGATATTAGGTCAAACATGTTAAGTCACACAAAGGTATGACTAAGGAAGGATTTGGTAATTTTTTATCTAACGCCTTTACCCTCACACATTTCAAGTATCAAGGAATAATTTTTTTAACTTGTACAAATGAGATATAATATTCATGTATAATGTCTCTCAATTTACAAAAAGTCCCAAATTTTATAGAAGGTAGATACTAATGAGTCATTGCAGTATAAGAGGTTTGAATCATGATTTTTGGATAAAACATGGACATTATTGGGGATTTTTTTAATTGACTCATATTATATTATATTAATTTTTTTATCTATAGAAATGAAATAGTTTTTTATCAATCTTTTGAGTGGAATAATTTTGACATAGCCTACTGGTGGTGTCAGTATCTTGAGAAGTGGGTAGTAGGGAAGGAGATATGATTTTTTTCATGGAATAGGATAATTATATAGTTAGGATACACCAATGAATAACTCTTTTAGAAAAAGGTATGTGTATGAAGAATTTTTTCAATGCGATTCACCTAAACACTTAAAGATTCATTACACACAATGTCATTGCAACAATTTTATATATGAAAATCTTTGACACTAGCAACATTGGTTAGAAAATATACCTAATATAATTTTTTTAAGGGATTTGATTTTGAAATTGGTATCATAGACTAAGGTGGTAAGTCTTGATAGTCTGGATAACTCTATTAGTCATGCTTCATAAGGAATGACTTTAGAACTATGAAGGGATCTCATCACATACAACTGAGTTTTAAGTAGATAATTAATTTTATTACATTTAAGGATCTTTTAATTTTATAATCTTATAGAATTAGTCTATCACCCTTGAATACATAAATATTACATCATAATGTGGAAACTTCCACTTAGTATCTATTTTCCAAAAAAACAAAACTATTATGATATAACATGTTTTTTAATGAAATGTCTAAGAAATTTTCCTCAAGAACTCATACTTTCCCCTAATCATTATTAAATTCTTCTGAAATTATTCTCAAATGTTATATTATCAAAAAATCTTAGTAAGGGACATTTCAAATAAATAAAAGAACTTGTTAATCCATGAATACGTGTAAAATATTTTTCTTCTTCAAAATTAAAATTTGGGTGAAAATGACACATATTATAACCCATAAAATAATCTTTTCTACCCAAATATTTTCATAAAACATTTTATAGTAAATTAAAATTGAAAAATAAAACTCAAAAAGGTTTATTTTCAATTCAGAAAAAATTCTGAATACCTTTTCAAAAAAGTTTTAAATTTAACCCTTATGATGTAGCATATGATTCCTTTAAATAGATGACAATGAGTAATAACATGGAAGAATAACATAAATATCAGTGTTTCATAACATCATGGATTCATAGGAAATAGGTAGAAACCAAAATAATGATATAAAGGGAAGTAAAGGATAACTTCAAATACAATATCACATGGTGGAAAATGTCTTATAGTGGAATAGGTTTACTCTCTAATTCCATACATAATGTCTCGTGAGGTAAAAAAAATTCCCAATGCATTTGAACACGATATGGGTTCACCACTGATAACAAATTCATGATTATATATTCCACAATAGGAAATAAATCATAAAGAATAATGACAATAATTATCCATGAAAATAAATTGGAATTATAACCTTCCCTCATATCATAATAAAAGGAGATTTAATAAATAATGCATTTGATAAATCAATAAAATAAATGTATTTCCACATCAAATAAAGGAAAATAAACACGAAATATATTTTTTACATATATATCGAATATATAGGAATTCCATATATTTCAATAGAGAGTAAATGATATATGGAGAGATAATAGTTATAACCCATTGAAAATGTGTTGTTCAAAGAGATCCCTTACACCCAAAAGAAATACATTTCCAGATATCAAAATATCCATTTCATTTAAAACCATTTTATAATATAATTAGAATAATGGTATATATGTTTATTTAATAAATGAAATCAATGAATCATATAAATTATTCCAAACATACCTTAATAGTTATTATGGAAGGAAAAACCATTGACGCCATTTATGGTAAAATAGAAAATTCTTTTTTTTCTTTTAAGAAAATTCAAATGTTTTGTATAAATTATGAAAAAATATTCATTTTCAAAAACATTTAAATCAAGTTTAAATTTCCATGAAATTTTATTTTAATTAATTTTTATCTATATAAATTAATAAATAATATTTATAAAATATTGATACGAAATAGAAAGATCTAGAAAAATATCATTAAAACATTTAAAATGAGTTTTTTAAAGTAAATTTTCCATTATATAAAACATTAAAAAGATTCATTTTAGAAATAATTATAAAGAAATTAAAATACTATAAAAATTAATTATAGTATATAATGAATTATAGAGAATAAATTTCCTATAAAAATTAGACGAACCTAGATATGGAAGAAAAATAGTTGGAAAAGGAAACATTAAAGTTTCTTTTTTTAATGTCTCTCATCTTCATCCCAACTGATCATGTACATTATTTAACGTCATAACAAATAATAAAATTTTAATCATTTACATCATTATTAAGATTTAAATATTTTATTTTACTTTTTTTTTAATTTATCATATTATATTAAATTACATATGCATTTATGTTCTTCTCATGCGTTTTGAAGATATCTGCCTCATAAGTCCAAAATAACTTTTTCGATTGAATATGGTCATATAGTTAATTATTTAATCATATAAATAAAATTAAAAATTGAATAATTATAATTTTTATACAAAAATATTAGCATTAAAACCATACATGAAATATTGTTATGAAAAATGCACTACGTTATAATCATGTGGACAATTGGTCGTAATACATGAGCAATGTTTCCAATTTTCAATGATCATTATGGAAAGATGGTAAGTTTTATGTTTTTTCAAATAATTATAATTATATAAAAAATCTTTTAATTTCTTCCAATACACTTATATATACTATCCATACCGTGCAATGTTGAAAAATAAATCACATCACTTTGTGGGGGTGATAATCTACCGTATGGAAGAACGATGTTATCATATTTCAATGAATGAAAAGATAAGAAAATATATGAAATTTTGATTTTAGTTTTTTCTGAAATATTTAATTAATATTATATTTATACATTTAATCCTTTATCATAAACATTCATAAAAGGTGATGATGGAAAAATGAATTAAACCGGTTCGCGAGGTGGTTGTCCATCGTACACAAAAACGATGGTTTCATTTCCCATTCGATTTTAGAGGATATGGATGTTTGTTATAACAATATCGTAATAAAATATCTTTATATTTTAGATATTTAAGTTATTATATTATCATATATTAATTATAGTTTAAGCAGATGGGAGAAGAATTAAATAAAAAATGATCGGTTAATAATGATACATATTCTCTGAACAACCAATTTAGGTTTACAATAAAATCCATTCTATGAGGGTTTTATGATCATGATAAAGAATCAAGGATGTTCTTGGGATATTAATTATTGGATTTTTTTTGGAATTTAATGAACCGAAAGGTTTGTGATGTTTCTAGATGAGAGGTGAAGTGGTGTCCTATTATAAGTTGGGGGTGGTGCGCACTTGGAATTACTTAAGGCATTACATTAATATAAATTAAGATCAATTTTAAAATGGATGAAAAATTAAATAATAATTATAATAGATGATTAAGGGTCTATAAACTATTATAATATAAAATTTGGACAACTTTAGGTGATGTTTTCACCCATATCATTTGGTTTTAACTAACGACAACCCTTTTTAAAAACTATCGTTATAATAAAGAGTTTACACATTAGGGGTCAATATAGTTACAATGAAAATATATTTGGACCATAAATTAACCATAGTAGATATATTCAACTATATCAGAGTCACATTTTTGAATTTGTTTTTGAATTTTAAATCCTTTAACAAAATATATTTTATTGTAAAATATCAGTAATTTCATTTTTGGAACTATTAATATAATTTGAATATGAAAGAAACATGGTTAAAATATAAAGAGAATATATAACATTCAAAAAACACTATAATGTAATATTTATCTAAAAAAATATGTGTACAAAATAATTAATATAGTTTATATTAATTTTATATTTTTTAAAATCTTTTATTAAATTTTTTATATCAATTGAATAAAAATTGTGTTAGCATTGCACTGGCATTTATGATAAATATTTCATTACTAAAAATTAGAACTAAATTTTAATGAAAAAAATAAATCATTTATATATAAAATTAATATTTATAACTGATATAAATTTCTTTTAATAATTTTCACAATTTTTTATATTTATTTTAACCAAGAAAGTGACATTTTTTCCTTTATATTTTACATAAATGTTATATAGGTCAAAAAACAAAATATGGAACCAAATGGTTTTAAATTTTAAAAATGGATGTAAATGGATGAAATAAACTCATATAATAGTATATAGAAATGTTTAAGTGTCAATTTTTAGTTTTTATCATATTTGCTTAACCCTAACTACCTGATTTACCATTACCATGGTGATAATTAATTATGTTAGTTACTCTTAATAATGCCTAAAAAATAAAAGATTCTTATTTAAAAAATTTATACCTCCTAATTAAAAATATGAAATCAATTTTTCATGATTATATTAATATATTTGGAACAAATTAATATAAAATTAGTCTTTTAAAATGAATTAAAAAACAGTTTTTTAGAAAAATGCCTTTTTATGTGTAAATTTTTTTAATACTATATAAAAGTATAAAAATAATTATAAAGTACATATTTAGATTATATTTAATTAAAATAAAGTTATTAATATTTAAAACTAATCCAAAATATGATTATAAATTATAAATATTTGGAAAGAAGATATATTAGTCAATATATATCAGTATTTTTCACAATTCATTGAAAAATATTTTTTTTCAAAAAAATATAAAATTTGACAATAATATAATTTTGATATTCCGACATCAAAAATGAAATATTTTTTCCAATATAATATATAAAGTTTCTATAAATTAGTATATCTAAATTTTTATAAAGTCCAATGTTTCATTTTATGCAAGCTGTCAAAAATAGCATTCTTTTAAAAACATGGGTTATTAAATAGTATTATAGGTTGAAATGATATTAAATTTTATTAAGATCTAGAGACCTCTCACATAATTGGAAACTAAAATATTTAAAATTCCATCATTTACTATTATGATTGGAAATTTATAATTCTCATGGTACTTTGTGTCATTGAATTGGTCATGTTTGATATCATTATTGGCATGGACTAGTTGATTGTATATGGTGCTCAAAATAACTACTATGGTAATAAAGTGTTGTTTTCTAGTATTAAGGTTTATATTAATATGTTTAATGGTGAATATAATATAAATACTTATAGAGATATACCTATGACATTATAGTCCAAAGTATATAATGAAAGTCATCACAGATGGTGTTAGTATCAAAAGAAGTTGTTCATCATGATTTATTTCCTGATATAGTAAAATGTTATCAAGATATTTTCTATGTTATCTCTTTATGAAGCCTTCAAATCATAAATAGAGTTTCATATTGAATTTTATTTGAAAACTAAATGTTTCATTATACTGAGCACATCACCTTGTTTAGATTTTCTTCTCTTTTTTATGAAAGTGGATGTCACATTACACTTTTGTGTCAATTATAGGGTGTTAATTCAATATAAAATAATAAAAAATAAATTCTTCCTAGAAAAAATAACATGTTATACCAATTAAAGGGAGTTTTTTGGTTTTTAGAGACTGAATTAATGTCTGGATACCATCAACTCATAATGAAAGAATTAGATATACTAATGATAGAGTTTCAGAGTAGGTTTATGAACTATTGCTATTTAGTTATTCCATATTTTATTTCTATATCTCAATATATTTTATAGAATTTATGGATCACATATTTCATTTATACCTTAAACCTTTTTCATTTATATTTTTCAATGAAATGTTTTTGAATTCATGATAGAGATCTAATCATCAGATGAATTTTTATATTTTTAGAATATTACAAGATAATTATATTTATAAATAATTATTAAAGGGTTCATTTTTGATATAGTAAGTGAAATTATTTGGTCATGTTATCAAAAAATTATGTATTGGTTAAACCTGAAAAGATAAAAGTGTTGGTAACATGGAATGAATCAAATAATTTCATTAAGTAACATGATTATTTATGTTTAACATTAAATTATCATTGTTTTGTTTATGATTAATAACAAATATCCAAATTTATGACTACATTTATTATGATGGACTCACCCCTCATGAGAACTTTATAATATCAAAGGACTTCTAATGAGATCATGATAAGGATACCAACTAAAATTATTCATACAATTGTAGAACTCTATTATGGGTATATCATTTAAGGTGATTCATTTAGAACATGAATATGGTGTGTGATAATGTATTAAATTCAATTTTTTTAAAAATGGATTGTTCGCATTGTGGTTCTATAAAATTAATTTCCTGAAGTATGACCTATAGTATACAACTGTTTTTCATGGACTCAAAAAATGGTGTTATTATTTATTGAGAGAAAAGTTTATATTGTATGCATATCACAAGAGACTTAAATACATCATCTCACAATATGTTTCAAATTTAAGGTATCATATGTAGATAGATTATTTAAAATATGTTGACCTCATGCTAGGATTTAAAAAATGGGGGAAAAATATGTTAGTCGATGTTGTGAGAAAACAATTACATGGGGATGTGGTTAAATATTCTAGGGAGGAATGGAAATTGATTGGCTAATTTGTAGAAATAAAAATAGATTTCAGAAAATTATTTTATATTGTTTTCATAATAGGTATTTCTATTAAAATATTTTTTTTATGATATGGTGAGGGAAGATAAAAATTTGATTAAATTAGGATGTGGTTTACAACTATTAGGGGAATGGAATCTCATTATTTTTTTATGAAAATTATATTAGATTTAACTAAATAAGGAGAACTCATTTTTTATCTGGTATTACTCTTATAAAATTATTGTATATGGCAGGGGATGCTTAATTTTGGATAAGGAATGGTTTTTTGAGAGGGATTTCCTATAAATTGTGTATTTTTTAGAAGGATAGTTTGAGGAATTTGATTTGACATTATATTTCTTGAAGTTCTTAATCATTTGTTTCCTCAATCGAAAATAATATTTGTAAAATAATTTAACCATTTTAAAGAGGCATTTCAAAATTTTTCAAATAAAATGTACATGGAAAAGGTGGAAAAAATTCGATGGATAGGTATAATGAAATATCTTTTGAGTTACAATATATATTATCTTATCTACCAGTAAGTAAAGATAATGAATACGAGGATAATGTGAATATTGCAACCACTTCGTGTTATAATTTGGATGTGGGTATAAATTTATATGTAAATCATAATGTCTTATACAGAAAAATATGGGAATAATGATTTCATTTGTGTAGTCAATTATTAATTACCATTTTTTTACATTTTATATTGTTTTAGGAGAGGAATAAAATATAAGAATTAAAAATATTTTGTTTCTAGGAATTGGTTAATCTTTATAATATATTTACATTGATTATGATCAAGATACTTATTTCACTTAAAGATTTCGGAGGTCTTTGAAATAGGATATGTTTGTGTAACTGAATCTCAATGATTCTTACTATTTTCAGGAAATCGGCCTGCCAAGGAGAATGATTCAAATATCACAAGGCATTCTTAAGGAGTGTGTTTTATAATTTAGATGTTCATGGGAATATAATCCCTCACTAGTATATATTTTATATAATATTTTTCATATAATCACTCTTGGGATATCTTCTTTTGAGTCACTCTTGGAGATCCATTCCATTTTTCATTATGTTTGGTGTAAGTGAGTGAATCTTCCTTTGTGTGATCAAGAATAGTCCAAGAGATGATAGATAAAATTAATTTAATCCAAAATAATAAAAGAATAGATAATAATGAGAAAATAAAAATATTTATCATTATTAAATCCCATTAGGTATCAATGTTCCCAATCACGTGTTTCTAATGGTGTCTCCATGATTAGGATAAAAGGGGATTGGTATCAATGTGAAATTGTAACCTAATTGTGTGGGTAATTTTAAATTATTTACCTACTCTATATAGTAGTAATAATTACGCGTTTCACATATCATAAATAAATAAATTATATATCATTCTATTTTTTTTTGTTCATATATTAGTGTCAGATCATTGATAGGTGGAGGGGGTGAATTCATTATCCCTTTTCATTAATGAATTATTATTCTAAACTCATCATAAGAAACTTGTAAAAATTTTAATCCACTCAAATATATATCCCAACCTCACATAATATGAATTAAATATAATGTAAACTCATAAAATGATATAAAAAATGATAATTATAAATACATACGTATTACCATGTTGGTAATCTATCCAAACATGGATCATTTACAAACTTATTTCTGGATTGGAAATTCACTTAGAAAAACATTTTATACACCCCAGAAATAATTCATATATTTAACCCAAGTTCTAACCCCAGTAATCAACTCTTCTGCTGTAGTTTTTTATACAGCTAAACTTTACATCTTAACGCTTCTTCCTTAACAATAGGTTATACACCCCTATCACAATCCCCTTTAGTAACTATTTATATACCCTAACAACAAGCTCTTCATTATTTATATCGATCCCCTAAAAATTGATCCTATTCTTCTAATTTTAATTCAATATAACCATATTGGATCAATTTTTTTGAATTATGACTTATTGATGATCTTAAAACAATATAGATAGAGTTTTTTATTCTTGAAAATACTTATTGATCTTAGAATTACCTAGCCATTATCAGTATAACCTTTCCAGAACATTGACCAAAAAGCTTCCCTAGGAAAAATCCATCTGCTATACTCTATCTGGTGTGCTAAGTCTATTACAACTACATATAATGAACTTTTTTTATGTTCCTACCTTATAAACTCCATTGTCTATTTTTATCTCTCTTACACACTCCATCTAATGAACCTGAGTCAGTTTCTCATCTGTATGATGTTCTCGTTATGATAAATATTTATTTGATTCTCCTCATCATCAACGAAGTTAGATATTGGTCAAGACCTCATGCCATGTTCTCTCTGTCAAAAAATTCATCACATTGGATCTCATTTAATAATAATAAACAACTTCCTTTTAATTAGACTCTTCCCCTTTATATAGGAAATTTTTTTCCATAATTTAAAGAAGAAGTGTGGGATCCTATTTGGATTTAATGATCAACTCAATCTTCAAATAACCACCCACAATACATCTTAAAACATCAGAGAAAAGATTATTAAATTATAATTTCATCAAATATCATCATAAAAAATATTATTTTAATATTCCCTAAATATTTTTATAGATTTATGTTTGTTGAATAAATAGCTCACTATTAGTATATTTTATGACATTAAGAAATCATTATAAGCTACTTTATACTCTTTATAGTGTAAAATATTTGAGTCAACTATTTATGACATGTATTCATGTGATTTTATTTTTATGATTTAATCTTTCTAGTACACCATCAATTTCCTCTATCTAATGGAATTAGAAATCCTTTCTTTGTCTAATACACCTTCATAATCTTCCACTAGGTTAGAAAACCTCTTTTTGATGAACTAAATCACTAATCTATTTGATAAAATCGTAAATCTATATCTGATATAACTTATTCAGACATTCTTCTATTTGATCATGTCAAGAGTGTTTGTACATAAACTATTTTATTTCCCTAGTTAATAAAATTACAATTCTCAGTCTAGTGGAACTGAGGTTCTCTGTCTGGTAGAACTCAATACAATTATCCATCGTCTATAATATAGAGACCATACATTTCTTACATAACATATTACAACATTTTAAAGACTAAAAATATAGAATCATTAAACAGCCAGGATCCAAAGGATTTGTTTCTTGGGAAAATTAGAACTATACATAACATTTTAAAATTAATATTTACAAATTTATTTAATTTATTCTTATTTAGATTATTATTGGTCCTCATGTTCAACTCAGTACAAGTAATCACATGAGGATATGCATCAAATAAAGGGTTGAGAAAAAACCTAGTAATAGGATGGATAAGAACATGAATAAATATAAAATGGGGTTTCCATAATCATCATCATGAAATCATCACCATAATCTTGAGTGGAAGTATTAAATAGAGGCTCATAATGTGGAAATTCATAAAAATGAAAAATCATGTCTTAGTGGTCAACTACCTCTCATAGTTGTGAATAAAGCAACCATCATGCTCACACATATTTATTTTTGTCTCATTAGATTATTTTCATTACCTAATGTGTAAGATCCCGGTTTTTGGGAAAGGTATGTTCTCATTATGTTTTGGTTAAATTCCTTGTTTTGGGCTTCAAGGGATGTCTCTTGAAAATTTCAGAGGCCATGGGGTGTTCTGGGGGGCTCAGGGCACAGAAGAAGGAAAACTGGGCATGACAGGCCAAGGCGCACGACCTGCGCATGATCAGCCAAACCGTGCGGCCTGCCCAGTTGAAACCATGCAACCCTCCCTCCTCTGGACAGAAGCGAGGGCACAGTATGGGCACGATTTTCCAAACTGTGCAGCTAAACCATGTGGCTCCTCCTCCTTCAGGTAGTGGCTTGCGCACGGTTTCCGCACGGTTTGGTAAACTGTGCGGCTAAACCGTGCGGCCACATAATGTTGGAAAAAATTACAAAATTGCCACTCCGGGCTTTTTAAACCCCACTCGGGATTTTCCTCCCATCTTCCCCTCTTCACCATAGGCACAAAGCAGACCACCCAAGGACTCTAAGAGATCAAACCCCTTCGATTCTATGGTTTTATTTGTGCCGTTGGTTGCGGATTGAAGCTCTGGGTAAGGATAATCTCCTCCTTGGTTCTTTTCTTGGTTTAGTGTTTGTGTATTCTCTCCCTCTTTTTCTGAAACCTTAAAACCCTATCTTTTGGGTGAGTTATATGTTGAAGCTCCAAGGGTTGTTCGAATCGAGGTCTAAGGACTCGATTGAGGGTGCGTTCAACAACGGATTTGAGGTAGGTGGTATACAAGTTACATCCCATGGTTATTTAGGGTTTTTTGCATGTTAAATTGTGTTCATGCTTTTCCTTGGTTATGTTTGGATTGCCTTGGCATGTTTGAGAAGAATGGTATTTAAAATGGTAAATGGATACTCTCACGATCCCCATGAGATGCATTGGGAATGACTTGACCTAATTAGGGCCATCCATGGGATGTGCCTGCTTTTCCCAGACTTAGGGAATGTGATTGAACAAGTGACCTTGTTGTAATAAAGGGTAGAGACCTTGATGAATATTTTGGAATGTTTGTTTGAACTTGGAATAGAAGTTAGGTGATTCCCCTAGACTTGGTAATAACCTGAGGGTTATTTGGTATGGGTTGAATGGTTAGTTCATGTAAATGATGTATGGGTCTAATGGGATAATGTGTAAACTAAATAAAGACCATAATGTGATGGATTATGGGTTTAGTGTTGAATGCTTAGTGAGATAGGCATAACACATGGTAATTGGGTGAATGGTTAAATGATGTGGAATTGTAATGTGTTAATGGGTTAAGTCATGAAGTGAATTCCCGTGTGGTTTGTTGTGAATGGTTTTTCCAAGGGGAAATGGTATGGATGGTTGATGGTTACTTATATATAATCATGTGAACATGGCTCCATAGAGTGGGGTATGACTTGAGGATCATGCACACGGGTCGAGTGAAGACTGAGGCTCTGAACTCCACACTAAATGCACGGGTTAAAAATGGGTACTGATGATCTATTCTCCCAACCGTTGCATCCACTCGGACTGAGGCTTCGAGGTGAGGATATGTTTGCAATGAGGAAGTTAGTCCTACTGAGATTGGATAACGTTGTGTTTACCCTCTTCCATGTTATTGATGTCCTTAGACCCATGTAACATAATGTATGTGATTAACCCATGGTAATGTGATGAATTGGTAACTGTTGATAATTGGTATGAAATGAATGGTAATGGAAGTGGAAATGACTTTGGCTCTGAACCGGTTAATGGAACCTTAAATAATTACTTGGAAATTATCATTAATATTCATTTTTCATGCACAACCTGTTTATACTGGATTTTGTAGACACTGTGGGTGGTGGCCTACTGGATTGTACTCACACACTGCTCGGGCCACCATTGGGTACCCGAGCAGACTTCATGTTTGCAGGTCAGGAGATGGGAAATGGTCCTTTCTAGATAGTTGAATAGACATGGTTAGCACTTGGTGGAGGATCCAGACTTGGATTCGGGACCACTTTGGGGATTTTGGTCATTGTCTTTATTTTGGGCTTTTGTTCATTTTTTCACTTGTAGTATTACATGGAATACTTATTGTTGGAAATGTTTGTTATACATGTTTCTTGTTTATTAGTTATGTTTCTGCTCTTTGGTTTATTTCTGTTGTGTCTTAATCTGATAAAAATGGGGTATAGTCACCCCCACATGACCCCATAGACCCCCGCTGCTAGTCATCAGCCTTTGGTGTATGGGGAGGCGCGCTTAATGTCATGTAACCACCCGGCTCGGAGCACCAGTTTAGTGTATTTCGGGTCGGGGACATTACAAAGTGGTATCAGACGATGTCTTTCTTCTCCTTCTCTGAGGTCTTGTTATTTGGGGTTGATAGCCAAGGGTTAGGATGTGTCAGGAATTTTCAATGAGCTCATGCTTGGGAGTAGCTAACCTAGGTACGGGGGAAAACCCAAGTCACCTCGGGTGGGAAATGTTGTTCTTGGTTGTGTGTTGTTACAGTTGATGATATTTCACCATTGGGTGATGCACATGTGGTTTGATGTGATTGTTTTATGATATTTGGATCATAGACTTAATGGCACAAGGATTTGTACTCATGCATCATTATAGGCACCTAGGGAGATAGGTGACATGGATTTTATTAGGAACATGCACGGGAGGGGTGTGTGAGGCAGGAAAGTAGGGTGCATTATGTATTTCAGGAAAATAAGAAATAATGAGAAGAATGAAATGAAACAAGTGGGTAAATGATGTTTAATTAAATATAAGGGTTTGAAATGAAATGTAAATGTTTGGTAAAATGTTGTGTGAGTTGGTGGTAGTGCATGGTTGTTTACCCAATGTGGACCATGGCCCGCGGTAGGGATGGTTGGGGTGGTTGTAGCTAGTAAAGATCTTTTGTTGCAGTTGCGGAGTTGTATGGTTTGCGTTCTAAATCTCATTATTGGCATTGTAGAGAGATGCAACCACGACATCGGTTTCCAGTTGGCCAAAAAGAGGATGTTGCTGAGAACAGTCCTCCAGTAGAAGAGCATAAAAAGGAGGTGATCAATGAAGGTAGAGAAGACCAGTTCCGAGAGAACTTGGATCGCCTTATGTAGATGATGGATTGGGACCCAGGGTGGGTTGCACCGAGTATGTTTGAGCTGACCAGGGAATTCCAGCTGCAACACCCTCCGACCTTTACTAGAGAGGGTAGGCCAGAGGCTGCAGAGTTCTGGTTAGAGTCTGTCCAGACGATACTAGATCTTATGGAGACCCTTGTTGAAAAGCGAGTAAACCTGTCCGTTTACATGTTGCGGGGCTAGGCAAGGCGTTGGTGGGACATTCAGGATCAGACCGAGCACGGTGAGGGGATGTCATGGGAGGTTTTCCAGGAAATGTTTCTGGATCATTTCTACCCAGATACATTGAGGCAGGAGTGGGCTATAGAGTTTATGATCCTGACTCAGGGATCGCTATCGGTGATAGACTATTCTAGTCGCTTCACTGATTTAGGACGCTTTGTCCCAATGTTAGCAGGGTATGAGGCAGTGGTAGCAAGGCGTTTCCAGGATGGATTGAGACAAGAGATCAGGTCTCAAGTGAATATCTTCCGCTTGAAGAAGTTTGCAGAGGTGATGGATCAGGCACTCATCTCTGAAGGGAACCTGAAGGGAGATTCAGGTGGTGGGCTTGTTGTGCTAGTTGGGCTGACAAGTGGTGCATCTTCCGGAATTCAGAAGCGCCGTTTAGAAAGTTTCCAGAAAGGTGGTCAGAAGAGAGGGTCCACATCTCAGAGTGGAAACCAGGTGTTTTTTTTATCAGTGCGGCAGGCCGGGGCATACTCGTGGTCAGTGTCCTAGACCTCTAGTTGAGTGCCGTTTGTGCGACGGGATGGGGCATGTGCAGAGGTTCTGTAGGAACCCTCGGCAGATGGATGATCATAACAAGGAAATGCATATACCAGATATGGAAAGGGGATCAGTTTCCCCATATCAGGCAGGTAGTTGGAGCTCCACGAGCCGTACTGGTTGGGGTGGTGGGTGTGGAAATCCAGGAAAAGATCGCTCACACTAGCAGGGTAGTGCAGCGCAGGGTGTTCGGGATGTAGCCTAGAGTAGAGGGGCAGGTCAGCTTTAGGCAGTTCATTTTGCGCCTGGTGATGGCGAGGCCAGACTATCAACTGCTTGAGGTACGATCCTTGATGCATCTACTTTTTCTAGTGCGTTGTTTGGCACATGTGCCACACACTCTTTTATCTCTGCTCAACTTGTGGTAGCGCTGTGTTTACCTGTGGAGAGGGTGTGTTGAGTTATGTCAATTGACACTCCGTTGGGGGTGTGGGTTGAGGATATCAAGCAGTGCAAGGGATGTTCCTTGGAAGTTGGTGTGTATCATTTTCTATGTGATTTTTTCATTCTTGGGATGTCAAGGTTTGACATAATCTTGGGAATGGATTGGTTGGTGTTGTATCAGGCGCACATAGACTATTATCGTCGCAGAGTATTGTTCAGGTCGCTTGAGGGTGACTCTTTTGTCCACTATGGCGAATGAGATGTTCGAGCAGGGCGTGCGGGGATGTTTTTTCAACATATGAGTGGACTCATGACTCAAGTGGCATGTCTCATGCTTGATGACGATGAAAGAGGGAAGCGGTCTATTTTCCCTCCTATGGTGGATCGGTTTCAGGACGTGTTTCTTGAGGATTTCTCAGGGTTACCACCTGAGAGGGATGTCAAGATCACGATCGAGTTGCTGCTGGGAGCGGAGCCAGTTTTTATTCCGCCAAAACAAATGGCACTGAAATAACTCCAAGAACTAAAGGTTCATCTTGAGGAGTTGGAGCGTAAGGGGTTTATCCGTCCTAGTATGTCTCCTTGGGGAACTCCTGTTCTTTTTGAAAAGAAGGATTATGGGTCGTTGAGGTTGTGTGTTGACTATCAGAAGTTGAATCGGATGATGGTGAAAAATCGGTACCCTATTCCTAGAATTGATGACTTGTTTGATCAGTTTAGGGTGAGGCTTTCTGACGTACCACAGACAGCTTTCTAGAGTCGGTACAGGTTGTTTGAGTTTTTTGCATTTCCTTTTGGCTTGACCAATGCAGTGGCGATGTTTATGACTTTGATGAACTGAATCTTTCATCCCTATCTAGATCGGTTTGTGGATGTTTTTGTTGACGATATCTTAGTGTACTCAAAAACTCACAACGATCATGCACAACATCTTGATATCATCTTGGGTATGCTAAGAGAGCATCAGCTATACGCCAAGCTATCAAAGTGTCAATTCTGGATAGGTGAGGTGCATTTTCTGTATCACATCATCTCCGAGGCAGGTGTGATAGTGGATCCATAGAAAGTGCATGAAGTTTTATCTTGGGAGAAGCCCAAGAGTGTTTCTGATTTTTGGAGTTTTCTGGGTTTGTCCAGGTATTGCCGAAGGTTCATTCAGGATTTCTCTCGCTTGGAAGCACCACTCTCAGGCTTGACCAATAAATGAATCTGGTTCGAGTGGTCTGAGGCCCGTGAGAATTCCTTTCAAGAGTTGAATAAGTGGTTGATGATCGCACCTATCTTGATACCTGAGACGGGTAAGAAGTACGTCATGTTTTGTGATGCATCCGAAATCGGAATTGGGGATATTTTGATGCAAGATGAGTGGGTTGTGGCTTATGGGTCAAGGAAGTTGAGACCCCATGAGAGAAACTATCCCACTCATAACCTTGAGTTGGATGCAGTCATGTACGCCTTGAAGTGGTGGAGGCACTATCTGTTGGGATAACAATTTACTATGTTTACCGACCATAAGAGTTTAAAGTAAATCTTTTCACAGTGGGATCTAAATCTTCGGCAGCGAAAATGGGTTGAATATCTCCAGTCTTTTGACTTTGAGTTGGTGTACACTCCGGAAAGGGGAAACAATGTTGCTAAAGCTCTGATCAGGAAGGTTCAGAATCAGGCATTTAAGGAGTCCAGCACCGAGTGGAAGGTGATGGCTTTGTTTGCAGAGATGCACCTGGAGGTGCAGGAGGAGAATGGTCAGGTCACTCTTGCTTCCTTAACGATGGAGTAGACACTTTTGAGTCGAGTTAAGGAAATTCACCTTGATGATCCTGATTGTTTGAGCATGAAGGAAAAGATTAAAGGTGGGGAGTTACCTTCTGGCTGGGTCGTCCGTGTGGACGGTGTTGTATGTGTTCATAATCTTGTGGTTGTGCCAAAGTGTGTGTCGGAAGAGTTGATGCGTGAGTTCCATGCATTGAAGTGGGAAGTGTATCTTGGTGTGACCAAGAAGTACCGTGATATACAAAGGCAGTTTTGGTGGCTTGGAATGAAGAAGGAAGTTGCTAGCTTTGTGGCACGGTGCCTTACCTGCCAGCAGGTGAAGGCTGAGCATCAACACCCAGGTGGTTTGTGCATCCATTGCCCATTCCTGAATGGAAGTGGGATGAGGTAATGATGGATTTTTTCGTGGGTCTTCTGGGGATTCCATGAAATAATGATGAAATCTGGGTAGTTGTAGATTAGTTAAAGAAAGTGGCTCATTTCTTACCGATTCAGGAGACCCATACTATCGACCATTTGGGTGAACTATATGTTCAGGAAATAGTGTTGTTGCATGGGGTGTCGCAAACCATAGTTTTAGACTGAGATCCGCATTTCACATCATGTTTCTACAAGGGTTGTAGAAGGCGCTTGGTACGCGGGTGTTTTTTAGTACGAATTTCCACCCACAGACAGACGGGCAGTCGGAGTGTACAATCCAAGTGTTGGAATACATGTTAAGAGCTTGTGTCTTGGAATTTGGTGGTTCTTGGGAGAGGCACCTATAGTTGGTTGAGTTTTCCTACAACAACAATTTTC
Organism: Viscum album; assembly: GCA_963277665.1. Classification (NCBI taxonomy): domain Eukaryota; kingdom Viridiplantae; phylum Streptophyta; class Magnoliopsida; order Santalales; family Viscaceae; genus Viscum; species Viscum album. Next base: position 133,895,487 of record OY728150.1, read on the forward strand.
AGGCTACAATTCAGATGGCACCGTTTGAGGAGCTTTATGGGAGGCCATGTAGATCTTCGTTGTGTTTGCAAGAGGCCGGTGAATTTGAGTTGTTGGGGCCATGTCTCGTATAAGAGACTTCGGAGAGAGTTAAATTGATCAGGAAGCGGATGGATACAGCTCAGAGTAGGAAAAATTCATATGCAGGTCAGAGTCGTATACCTCTTGAGTTTGGGGTGGGTGATAAAGTGTTCCTTTGGGTGTCGCCAAGGTTGGGTCACCGTCAGATTCGAAAGTAGGGTAAGTTGGCGCCCAGGTAGGTGGGAGCTTTTTAGATTATGGAGAGGATCAGACCAGTGACTTACCGATTGGCTCTTCCACATCAGTATGGTGGGATGCTTGATGTTTTTCATGTGTCGTAGCTTCGACAGTATCAACCTGACCCATCTCATGTGGTTGATGTTAAAGATGTGGAGCTTAAGGCTGATGCGTACTTTGAGGAGCATCTGGTTCGTGTGATGGATCTTAGTGAAAAGGTCTTAAGAGGCAAGGTCGTTCCATTAGTGCGAGTACTATGGCAGCATGGGAAAGTTATGGAAGAAACTGGGGAGCGGGAATCAGATATGTGGGCCCAGTGTCCCGAACTCTTCTCTTCGATGGAGCAATGAGACTTGGAAGCTCGGCTCGAGGACGAGCCGTTATAAGGTGGGGAGGTTGTAAGATCCCGGTTATTGGGAAAGGTATGTTCTCATTACTTTTTGGTTAAATTACTTGTTTTGTGCTTCAAGGGATGTCTCCTGAAAATTTGGGAGGCCTTGGGGGTGTTCCAGGGGGCTCGGGGCACGGAAGAAGGAAAACTGGGCAAGACAGGCCAAGGCGCACGACCTGCGCATGGTCAGCCAAACTGTGCGGCCTGCCCAGTTGAAACTGTGCGACCCTCCCTCCTCTGGATAGAAGCAAGTGCACAGTTTGCCTATGGTTTTCCAAACCGGGTGGCTAAACTGTGTGGCTCCTCCTCTTTTGGGTAGTGACGTGCGCACAGTTTGCACACGGTTTGCCAAACCGTGCGGCTAAACAGTGCGGCCACTTAAGGTTGGGAAAAATTACAAAATTTAAACTTCAGGATTTTTAAACCTCACTCGGGATTTTCCTTCTATCTTCCCCTCTTCACCTTATGCATGAACCAAACCACCCAAGGACTCCAACAGATCAAATGCCTTCAATTCTAAGGCATTTTTGGTGCCGTTGGTTGCATATTTAAGCCCCGGGTAAGGCTAATCTCCTACTTGGTTCTTTTATTGGTTTAGGGTTTGTTTCTTCTCTCCCTCTTATTCTGATAACCTAAAACCCTATCTTTTGGGTGAGTTCTAGGTTGAACCTCCAAGGGTTGGTCGAATCGAGGTCTAACAACTCGATTGAGGGTGTGTTCAACCGTGGATTTGAGGTAGGTGGTCTACAAGTTATATCCCATGTTTATTTAGAGTTTTGTGCATGTTAAATTGTGTTCTTGATTTTCCTTGGTTATATTTGTATATCCTAGACATGTTTGAGAATAATGGTGTTTAAAATGGTAAATGGAAACTCTCACGATCCCCATGGGATGCGTTGGGAATGACTTGAACTAATTAGGGACATCCATGGGATGTGCCGGCTTTTCACGGACTTAGGAAATGTGATTGAACAAGTGACCTTGTTGTAATGAAGGGTAGAGACCTTGATGAATATGTTGGCATGTTTATTTGAACTTGGAATACAATTTAGGTGATGCACCTAGACTTGGTAATAACCTGAGGGTTATTTGGTATGGGTTGAATGGTTAGTTCATGGAAATGATGAACGGGTTAAATGGGTTAATGTGTAAACTGAATAAAGACCATAATGTGATGGATTATGGGTTTAGTGTTGAATTCTTAGTGAGATAAGCATAACACATGGGAATTGGGTGAATGGTTAAATGATGTAGAATGGTAATGTGTTAATGGGTTAAGGCATGATGTGAATTCCCGTGTGGTTCTTTGTGAATGGTTTGTCTAAGGGGAAATGGCATGGATGATTGATGGTTACTTATATATAAGAATGTGCACATGTCTTAGTAGAGTGGGGTATGACTTGAGGATCTACGCCCATGGGTCGAGTGAAGACTGAGGCTCCAAAATCCACCCTAAATGCACGGGTTAGGAATGTGGACTGATGATCCATTCTCCTAATTGTTGCATCCACCTGGACTGAGGCTTTGAGGTGAGTATATGGTTTCTATGAGGAAGTTAGTTCTAGTGAGATACGATAACTATGTGTTTACCCTCTTGAATGTGATTGATGGACTTATACCCATGTAACATAATGTATGTGATTAACCCATGAAAATCTGATGAATTGGTAAATGATGATAATTGGTATGAAATGAATGGTAATGGAAGTGGAAGTGACTTTGGATCGTTACCAGTTAATGGAACCTTAATTAATTACTTGGCAATTATCATTCATATTCCTTTTGCATGCACTACCTGTTTATACTGGATTTTTTAGACACCATTGGTGGTGGCCTACTGAGTTGTACCCACACCCTGCTCGGGCTACCATTGGGTACCCAAGCATACTTCATGTTTGCAGGTCAGGAGAAGGGAAATGGTCTTTTCTAGATAGTTTAGTGGACATGGGTAGCACTTGGTGGAGGATCCGGACTTGGAGTCAGGACCACTTTGGGGATTTTGGCCGTTGCCTTTATTTTGGGCTTTTGTTCACTTTTTCACTTGTAGTATGACATGACATGTTTGTTGTTGGAAATGGTTGTTATACATATTCCCTATTTATTGGTTATTGTCTCCGCTATTTGGTTTATTTATATTGTGTCTTACTCTGATAAATAGGGGGTATAGTCTCCCCAATTGACCCCATAGACCCCCACTGCTAGTCGGCAGCCTTTGGCATACGGGGAGGCGTGCTTAAGGTCACGTAACCACCCGTCTCAGAGCACCAATTTAGTGGCTTCCGGGTTGGGGACATTACATAATGAATGGGATAACAATATAATTCCTAATTCACCCTTCACATTATAAAATTTACACTGCACTATATAACTTTGGATGCACCCATCACATAATAACATTTACATTACCATGCATGCCACATTCAACGTATATAAATACGGGACATAAAATAGCCCATGGAAATGAAATGGGTTTAATAAGGCTTAAATTAATGGATAAACATTGGGGTTACTAATATAAAATGGAATAACATACATGATTTAAGAATCATCTATCTTAAGTGAAAAAGAATGTAAATAATGTGATGTAAATCTTGTGTTTTTAGAAGGAAGAGTTATTTAAGAAAAATATTTTATTTTGTCATAAAATCAGTTTGAAAGAATTTATTTCTATAAGAAAAAGGGATGGATAAATAAATGATATTTTAGAAACATTAATGGAACATTCATATAGATCAAGGAGTGAAATTGAAAAATCCCAAAGGAAGAGAGTTTCGTTCGAGAATCCCCTTACATTATATAGGAATAATATCATCTCTTTAATATCCTAGATATTCAAATTAACTTCATTAATTAACAAATACAGAATCTTTTTATAAACATACATTACTCATTATAGTTTTATTAAGTTCATTTATGTGATTTTTGATGAGTTTTATTGTTTAATTTCATTTTTCAGGAGTGTTCATTTTCTTGGTTTTAACGATCAATTTACTTGAATATGAGTATGGAAGTTTATATAGAATGAGTATAATTCAATAAAATTAAAAATATTTATTATTAATGAACATACAATATGACAACCCTGCTTTTTATTACAACTTAAACATGCTTTATTACATAAAACATCACTTGATACAACAAAGAAGATCGAGAGGTTTAGTGTCTTTGGGGCTTAGGATCATTACATAAAAACTTTAAACTTGAAATACAACATCTTTATTGAAAACTTCCTTTACATGACCACTACATTCCTTCATACTTAGCATTGCATGGGATAACCTGAGGACATGCATAAAAAAAGGGTGAGCTATAAAGCCTAGTAAGGGAGTAAACAATGAATAACATGAGGAGTGAAATACATGTTAGGCAATAGGCATATCAATATAGAGTAAGAGAAACATGAACATAAAGGCATGATAAAGAATGATAATCATAACATGGAAATGTGGCAACAACACTTAACATTGAATTAGCATGAGCCAAGGCTCATTGCACATGGAGCATGAGTAAACCCTCATTGCACTTGAAGCACGAGTAAACCCTCGTTGCACTTGAATTATCATGAGTCAACACTCATTTCACATGACGTATCATGATACTATACTTTATCCAATGCATTGGAGCGCTATAAAGGGCGCACCCTTCTTAAACATTTCATTTCATGCATAAGTGTGCCACATGGATCATAAAACATGGATTCATAAAACCTAATCATTTATTCCACGATAAAGGGATGTGGAATTCATACATGAAACTTTATAATCAATAAGTAAATGTGCATAAAGGTGAATACCCTTGATGGAGAAACGGGAATGGTATTCACTAAACAATGATATTGGCTTAGAAAATCGGTGTGATTTCGGCAGCGTAACGGCGTGACATAAGAATTCATAAAAAAGGTTGATGAGAGAGAAAGGGGTTCCTCATCATATTTACATGAAATGGACAGTAAGGAGGTCATATAGATACACGTCTCAACAATTGAAAATTAATTTAGATTCATGATACAAAAGTATTTCTTGAATATAAAAGAAGAGAAAAAGGTTTCTTTCGGAATTTCGGCATAGTAACAGGTGTACATGGGAGGCATTTAATGAGAGAGAAAGGGGTCTTCCATCATTCAAACAATAAGAGGGCCGTATGGGAGAGGTGGAAAACCATACCCCAACATTCATAATTGAAAATAAAAGGGCAATACAACTTAAAGAAAATTGACAAAAATGAGAAAGGAAGAAAACCCCTTACTTGGAAGTGTGCTTCCAAAGGCTAGAGAGAGGCTTGTGAGAGGCTTCTTGGGAGCTTGGGGCACCTTGAGAGGATTCTAGAGAGAGTAGGGCAGAGGTTGGACGAACTTCAAGGGCTTTGAGTGAGGAGGATGTGGGAGCTTGGGTGGGTTTATATAGGAAAGGTGAGAGAATTCTTTATTATTTAGGTTTGGGACCCCTTATATTAAAATAATCCAAACCACAAACCATCCCATGGTATTTGCCCATGGTTTCTGGAAAAGGAAAGAGGAGAAAAATATTTTACAATTCCAAGGTCCGAACTTATTAAAAAATTAGGGTTGCTTATGTGGAGGTGAGTCACACTCCCTTGGAAATTAATTTAAAAAGGCAAAGTGTTGAATAAGTCTTGAGGGCTCCATCAATTCTTTGAAAAGTGAGTCAAACAAACCCAAAACCTCATTATTTTAATGATAAAACGCATATTGGCCGAACATAAGGATTATGGTATTTTATTACATCACCATTGGGTCATTATGATGTCATAAAACACATTATATATTTAAATGGTATTTAATTTTTACCCAAAAATTTGACTGTCTCAGAAAATTATGAAAAATTCACCGTTGGATAATTTCGACGTCTTGATTCCAAAAATAATATTTATTTTATCTAAATAATTTTCTAAATATGTGAATTTTCACTTTTAAAAATAAAAACCGACATTTATAAAAAAATTAACGGGTTTTGACAGAAATGGCTTTCAAACCTTAATAAAAATTTTAGTTGCATTCATAAAATTATAAGATCATTTATATTTAATAAAAATTAATTTAATATTAATAATAATATTTTATTAAAATATTATTTAATTCAAAAATCCTTTAATTTAATAAAATATAAATCTTAATTAAATAATAACTAAAAACACCATTTGTACTTTAAAAACTAATTACAATGTATCAAAAAAAATTATATTTATAATTATATACAAAAATAATGTACATGAACATGGTACTACTTATTTGTTACATAACCCCTTAAAATAGCCGCATAAGACCTAAGGGTAAGGTGTGCGATGGTGACAGACTCTTGGGGTTGCTCGGATAACATCGCTCGAGTGGTAATCTCTATCAACTTCCATTTTCCCGTAGACGATCACGTTCGAGCTTGACTTGATGAAGCTCAGCTTGGGATTGGTCAAGGGAAAAGCCCAAAGACGCCACCTCTTTTCCGAGCTCCGAAAAATGGGCTTCATAAGGGGAAATTCTACTGGATGAGGCCATCGCTTCCTTTGTCTGAGTAGAAAATTGGTTCGTTAAAGCCTTATATTTAAACTACCCAGATGATCACTGTTCAATGGCTATAAAAGTAACGGTCACAAATCTTAACATAAAACTATAGAAGTTGACATCCTATAAAAAAACATTTTTCATAAAGAAAAATTTAACTAGATCAAGAGGGATTTTCCATTAATGAAACTTTGGGTCGTTACAACATTCCCCCCTTAAGAAATTTCGCCCTCGAAATTTTCCTTTTCCCACAATAAAACAAATGTGGGTAACTTAGCTTCATCATATCCTCTGACTCCCAAGTTGCTTCTTCAAACTTGTGGTTTCTCCACAACACCTTGACGAGGGGCATTGTCTTATTTCGTAGAACTTTTTCTCTACGATCTAAGATCTTCACTGGTTTCTCCTCATAAGAAAGATCATCTTCCAATTGTACCACCTCGGAAGAGAGTACATGTGAAGGGTCTAGTATGTACTTCCTTAAGAGGGATACATGGAAGACATCATGCACCTTGGCCATAGTAGGTGGAAGTGCTAGACGATAGGCCACAGCCCCAACACGATCAAGAATCTCGAAGGGGCCGATGTACCTTGGACTTAACTTCCCTTTCTTTCCAAACCTCATGACCTTATTCCATGGAGATATGCGTAAAAACACCATGTCTCCGACTTTAAACTCAAGGTCCCGTTGACGATTATCTGCATAACTCTTCTGCCGACTCTGGGCTACCTTGATATGCTGCTGAATGGTTTTCACCTTCTCCACCATTTCTTCGACCATTTCTGGTCCAAGCAGCTTACGTTCACCGACCTCATCCCAACATGCCGGTGTTCTACACCTTTTCCCATACAGGGCTTCATATGGTGTCATTTGGATGATCGAGTGGAAACTATTATTATAAGAGAACTCAACTAGAGGAAGATGTTGATCCCATCCTCCTTTAAAGTCCATTGAGCACGCTCTCAACATATCCTCAAGTGTTTGGATAGTCCGCTCGGATTGGCCATCAGTTTGAGGATGATAGGCCGTACTGAAGTTCAGTTCAGTATTCAGAGCATGTTGAAGACTCTTCCAAAACTTAGAGGTAAATCTTGGATCTCGGTCAGACACAATAGATAGTGGTACTCCATGCAACCGTACCACTTCCCTGATATATATCCGTGCCAGTTGATCCAAAGAGAAATCCTCTCGAATAGCAATGAAGTGTGCAGTCTTTGTAAGATGATCCACAATAACCCAGATTGCATTGTTGCTTTTGGATGTCCTTGGAAGTCCTGTGACGAAGTCCATGGTGATGTTCTCCCATTTCCATTCTGGTATGGGCAATGGTTGCATCATCCCCTTAGACTTCTGCCTCTCTGCCTTCACTTGCTGACACACCAGGCACTTTGATGTATATTCAACGATCTCCTTCTTCATATTATCCCACCAAAAGTTTTCTCGGAGATCTCGATACATCTTTGTCATCCCTGGGTGAATAGAGAAATTTGAACTATGTGCATCATCCAAAAGTTCCTTCTTCAGCTCCGAACTTGATGGAACACATAGTCTTTTCGCAAACCGCACAATTCCTTCTTCATTAACATTAAACTCTGAGGATTTTCCCTTTTTGATAGCTTCCACTTTTTCTTGGATTCCCACATCATCCTTTTGAGCATCCTTTAACCTTTCCAAAAGAGATGGTTGAGCAATCATTTGTGAAAGGATTGATGATGTTCCCTTCTTTATGATTCCCACGTCCATCTTCATCAAGTCTAAGAATATTGGATCCTTCTCAATTCTCATCATTGATAGAATTGCTGGATCCTTTCTACTTAGGGCATCCGCCACCTTGTTCGCCTTCCCAGGGTGGTAATGTATTGAACAGTCATAATCCTTGATGAGCTCTATCCATCTTCTCTGGCGCATATTAAGCTCTTTCTGTGTGAATATATATTTAAGACTCTTGTGGTCAGTATATATCTCACATTTCTCTCAATAAAGATAATGCCGCCAGATTTTCAAGGCAAAGATCACCGCTTCCAACTCCAGATCATGCGTTGGATAGTTTCGCTCATGGATTTTCAACTGCCTTGAGGCATAGGATATCACTTTATCATTCTACATCAGCACACATCCTAAGCCCTTCTTCGAAGCATCACTGAATACCACAAAAAGCTCCCCACTTGTGGGTAAAGTGAGCACAGGTGCAGTGATAAGCCTCCTTTTCAACTCCTTGAAGCTTTCTTTGCATTCATCACTCCAAGCAAACTTTACTCCCTTTCAAGTTAGCTTGGTAAGAGGGTTGGACAATCGTGAGAAATTTCTCACAAATCGTCGATAATATCCAGCTAACCCCAAGAAGCTACGAATATCAGTTACCGATGTTGGCCTCGGCCATCCCTCAATTGCATCTGTTTTGGAGGGGTCCACAGATATCCCATTGCTTGTGATGATATGACCCAAGAATGAGACTTCCTTCAACCAAAACTCACACTTGCTGTACTTTGCATAGAGCTTCTCCTTGCGCAAAGTCTCCAGTACAGTTCTTAAATGTTCCTCATGGTCCTCCTTGGTTTTGGAGTATATTAGAATATCATCTATAAAGACTACCACAAATTTATCTAGGTAATCTCTAAAGACTCTATTCATCAAGTCCATGAATATTTCTGTAGCATTGGTGAGTCCAAAAGGCATTACTATGAATTCATAGTGCCCGTACCTTGTACGAAAAGCAGTCTTGGGGATATCTTCCTTCTTCACCCTTACTTGTTAATATCCCGACCGCAAGTCGACCTTGGAGAAGTATTGTGCTCCACGCAGCTGATCAAACAAGTCATCGATTCTTGGGAGAGGATACTTGTTCTTTATCGTGATTTTGTTAAGTTCACGATAATCGATGCAAAGCCGCATTGACCCATCCTTCTTCTTGACGAAGAAGACTGGTGCACCCCATGGTGATGCACTTGGGCGTATAAACCCTTTATCCAGATTCTCCTGTAGTTGTTTCTTCAGTTCTTCAAGCTCAACCACAGCCATTCTATATGGAGTCTTGGATATTGGTAGTGCCCCAGGTATAAGTTCAATTGAGAACTCAACATCTCTTCTTGGAGGAAGACCAGGAAGTTCCTCGGGAAATACTTCAGCAAATTCCCTCACAATAGGCATTTCTTCAAGGGTGGTTTCTTCCTTGGACTCAATCATCTGAGCCAGATATGCGTGCTCATAAGGCAGTAATATCCATGCTTGAGATGATGGAGCTAAAGGAGATTCATCTTCCTCCTGACACTTGTAAAGAATCAGGGGTCGATTCTCCATATGGAGTGTGATTTCCCTCTCCCGACAATTTATGTTGGCTCTATATAAGGAAAGCCAATCCATGCCAAGAATTGCATCAAATTCCACCAAAGGGAGTATGATGAGGTTCGCTAGGAAATTCAATCCACATATTATAACAGGGGAGGACTTATACTCATGGGATGCAATGATTTCCCCATTTGCCGTACTCACTGACATCTTTACTTCCATGATTTGTGGTGGTGCAGGGATTATTATACTAAACTTTTGAGATATAAAAGAATGCGTAGAACCTGAATCAAAAAGTACGTTCACTATTCTTGAATGAATAACTAGCGTACCTGTCACAACTTCGTTGTTGGGGTTCAATTCGGCAGAAGTGATGGAAAAAGCTCTTCCTTGCTATCTTGGAGGTTGTTGATTGCCTCCGATAACCCTTGGATTAGGGAACTGATTCGCAAAATGACCTGGTTCTTTGCATTTGAAGCATTGAACAACGCGTTGAGGTTCGAACGGAGCGTTCCTCTCCTCTGTCGCAGCCGCGGGTCCTTCTTGCTGACAGTTAACAGCTAGGTTCCCTTCTCTTCCACACTTGAAGCATTTTCTTGTCCCCCTAAGTCAATTTCCAGGGTGCTTCTTTCCACACTTTTGGCAAGTGGGGTGCTGGAATTTCTTAGCGCCATTGGATTTATCCATCGGACCACCAGCATTGAAGTCCACCTTACGCTTCTTGTCCCCATGATACCCCTGTGATTCTCCGATCTCCATTTCAACCTTGAGGGCAAATCGGACAATTTCCTCATAGCTGTCGAAGTCACGGATCGCTAATGCTTTCCGCAAGCTAGGCTTCAGCCCACCAAAGAAGCGGTCAACCTTGCATTCGGGGGTAACGACAAAGCCGGAAGCGTATCGTGCAAGCCTTGTGAAGTTTGCCTCGCACGCTCCCACAGATTCCTCATCTTTCTGCTTGAGGAAAAGGAAGTCCCTTTCCATCTTAAGACGGAGGGTGCGTGGAAAATATTTATCAAAAAACATCTTCCGGAATACCTTCCATTCCAAAGCCTTGATCTCCTCCTCAGGCTTCGTATTTTTGATCAATGTCCACCATTGATCAGCTTCACCCTCCATACGATAAGCCGCCAGGAGAACCTTCTCTTTTTCATAGCATTGGAGGATGGAGAATATCTTTTCAATGGAGTTGATCCATTGTTCAGCAATCGTGGGATCAGATGATCCACTAAAAGTAGGAGGCCTTTGTCTCATGAATCTTTCAATAGCGACTTGTTCTTTCTTAGGGGGGGTTGAACATTCCTCTTGACCAGTGTTTCTATTAAAAACTTGAGTTAGCTGAGAGAGAAGCGTGACAAAGTTCGCGATTCCCGCTCCCATTGGATTGGGCATCTCATAAGTACAATCATCACACTGATCTTCACAACGGTTGTTAGCCCGAGTTCTCCTATTACCGGCCATTGGCTGGAATAAAAGGAAAGTTAGGGGTAACACATAAAGGGTAATCCAAAGACAAAAGTTGATGACTTATAAATAAACTTTAATCTCTTTAACTTATGAGTCTATAGGATTCAATCCAGGCTTTTCATGATCTTCCTTCTAACATATATTCTTAGGGGCATTTTTTTTACTTAATAAGGGTTCATACTAAGATTGTGAATTTATCAAAACATATCCCCCGGGAGTGTCGTAACCAAGAGTGCAGCAAGGCCCGTTGTCGTGCACCAGTTCCCATTCGAGTCTAGCTCAAAGCGGTGTTTTCAGGTTTTACCCCTAGGATACATCTGTTCCAGAGCCGCCTCTACCTGCTCGTATCCAGACAGGGATGTATTTGTTTGATAAACCACTTACTTAGTATTTACCAAAACTTAGGGATGTTTTTATTATGCCTAGTCTTGTATCTAAGGCTTTACTAGGGTTCCCTAATCCCAAAAATAACTAAACCTATCCTCTGATACCAACTATGACAACCCTGCTTTTTATTACAACTTAAACATGCTTTATTACATAAAACTTCACTTGATACAACAAAGAAGATCGAGAGGTTTAGTGTCTTTGGGGCTTAGGATCATTACATAAAAACTTTAAACTTGAAATACAACATCTTTATTGAAAACTTCCTTTACATGACCACTACATTCCTTCGTACTTAGCATTGCATGGGATAACCTGAGGACATGCATAAAAAAAGGGTGAGCTATAAAGCCCAGTAAGGGAGTAAACAATGAATAACATGAGGAGTGAAATACATGTTAGGCAATAGGCATATCAATAGAGAATAAGAGAAACATGAACATAAAGGCATGATAAAGCATGATAATCATAACATGGAAATGTGGCAACAACACTTAACATTGAATTAGCATGAGCCAGGGCTCATTGCACATGGAGCATGAGTAAACCCTCATTGCACTTGAAGCACGAGTAAACCCTCGTTGCACTTGAATTAGCATGAGTCAACACTCATTGCACATGACGTATCATGATACTATACTTTATCCAATGCATTGGAGCGCTATAAAGGGCCCACCATTCTTAAACATTTCATTTCATGCATAAGTGTGCCACATGGATCATAAAACATGGATTCATAAAACATAATCATTTATTCCACGATAAAGGGATGTGGAGTTCATACATGAATCTTTATAATCAATAAGTAAATGTGCATAAATGTGAATACCCTTGATGGAGAAATGGGAATGGTATTCACTACACAATGATATTGGCTTAGAAAATCAGTGTGATTTCGGCAGCGTAACGGCGTGACATAAGAATTCATAAAAAAGGTTGATGAGAGAGAAAGGGGTTCCTCATCATATTTACATGAAATGGACAGTAATGAGGTCATATAGATACATGTCTCAACAATTTAAAATGAATTTAGATTCATGATACAAAAGTATTTCTTGAATATAAAAGAAGAGAAAAAGGTTTCTTTCGGAATTTCGGCATAGTAACGGGTGTACACGGGAGGCATTTAATGAGAGAGAAAGGGGTCTCCCATAATTCAAACAATAAGAGGGAAGTATGGGAGAGGTGCAAAACCATACCCCAACATTCATAATTGAAAATAAAAGGGCAATACAACTTAAAGAAAATTGACAAAAATGAGAAAGGAAGAAAACCCCTTACTTGGAAGTGTGCTTCCAAAGGCTAGAGAGAGGCTTGTGAGAGGCTTCTTGGGAGCTTGGGGAACCTTGAGAGGATTCTAGAGAGAGTAGGGCTGAGGTTGGACGAACTTCAAGGGATTTGAGTGAGGAGGAAGTTGGAGCTTGGGTGGGTTTATATAGGAAAGGTGAGAGAATTCTTTATTATTTAGGTTTGGGACCCCTTATATTAAAATAATCCAAACCACAAACCATCCCATGGTATTTGCCCATGGTTTCTTGAAAATGAAAGAGGAAAACAATATTTTACAAGTCCAAGGTCCTAACTTATTAAAAAATTAGGGTTGCTTATGTGGAGGTGAGTCACACTCCCATGGAAATTAATTTAAAAAGGCAAAGTGTTGAATAAGTCTTGAGGGCTCCATTAATGCTTTGAAAAGTGAGTCAAACAAACCCAAAACATCATTATTTTAATGATAAAACGAATATTGGCCGAACATAAGGATTATGGTATTTTATTACATCACCCTTGGGTCATTATGATGTCATAAAACACATTATATATTTAAATGGTATTTAATTTTTACCCAAAAATTTGACTGTCTCAGAAAATTATGAAAAATTCACCGTTGGATAATTTCGACATCCTGATTCCAAAAATAATATTTATTTTATCTAAATAATTTTCTAAATATGTGAATTTTCACTTTTAAAAATAAAAACCGACATTTATAAAAAAATTAACGGGTTTTGACAGAAATGGATTTCAGACCTTAATAAAAATTTTAGTTGCATTCATAAAATTATAAGATCATTTATATTTAATAAAAATTAATTTAATATTAATAATAATATTTTATTAAAATATTATTTAATTCAAAAATCCTTTAATTTAATAAAATATAATTCTTAATTAAATAATAACTAAAAACACCATTTGTACTTTAAAAACTAATTACAATGTATCAAAAAAAATTATATTCATTATTATATACAAAAGTAATGTACATGAACATGGTACTACTTATTTGTTACATAACCCCTTAAAATAGCCGCATAAGACCTAAGGGTAAGGTGTGCGATGGTGACAGACTCTTGGGGTTGCTCGGATAACATCGCTCGAGTGGTAATCTCTATCAACTTCCATTTTCCCGTAGACGATCACGTTCGAGATTGACTTGATGAAGCTCAGCTTGGTCTTGGTCAAGGGCAAATCCCAAAGACGCCACCTCTTTTCCGAGCTCCGACAAATGGGCTTCGTAAGGGGCAATTCTACTGGATGAGGCCATTGCTTCCTTTTTCTGAGTAGAAAATTGGTTCGTTAAAGCCTTATATTTAAACTACCCAGATGATCACTGTTCAACGTCTATAAAAGTAACGGTCACAAATCTTAACGTAAAACTAAATAAGTTGACATCCTATAAAAAAAACATTTTTCATAAAGAAACATTTAACTGGATCAAGAGGGATTTTCCATTAATGAAACTTTGGGTCGTTACATACAATAGATTAAATGGTTTTATATATAATTTAGTTAAATGAAATAAGAATTAATCATTAGATAAATAGTTAATGATAATTTTGGGGGTTTATTTTGGTGGTTTTCGATCACAATAAACCTGATTTGTTTTATCATTTAGTATTATATATATTTTATTTCAATAAATTTAAAAAAGATATAAAATAAATTATATAGTATATACCAACCATTATGCTGGTTTTATGAATAGAATATAAAGTGTTAATGGAAAAATAAAATACATCTTCGACGATATTGGAAAATTGTCACATTACAGGCGATGATTTCATTTTTAGAATAAAAGAGAGAGAAATGATTATTATGATGGATATTCAATCATCATGATATAATTATAGTATATAAATGATATTTTAGATATTATTAACATTTTGATAGAGATGGATAAGAGATAATAAGAAAATAAAAAAAATAAAGAAAAGTAAGACGATTTTACCTCTTAAATTAATCCGCCTTGAGAACCAACATAAGGAGAAGGTTTTGGTTTTTTGATGAGACCAAGGGACCCAAGAAGTGGGATAGGGGATTAATAACATAAATTAGAATAATTTTGACAAGGATAAAAGATATTTAGGTGTAATGAAAATTGGTGGTGAGGGGTGGTATTTAGAGTAGAGGAGAAGGTTGTTTTCTCATTATTTAATTCATTAATTTATTATTTTTCTAAAAGACAAGAAATAAGTAATATTCCATAGATAAATAAATTAAATAGAGAAGGATAATTATAGATTATAGATATTAAATCATTCATTAATTATTTAATATTTTATTTAACTTAAAATCAATATATACCGTAAATTACAATATTTTACTATTCACCAAAAAATTCAACTATTTTAGAAAAAATCCAAAAAATACAACCTAACCATTTTTTGACATGTTGAATTAGAAAATTAACTCCATTAGATGAAAATAATTCATAAATTTTAAAAATATAAGTTCTATATAAAAGAATCATTGACTAAAAAATAAATATTTTTTTAAAAAATTTGATTTTCTAACACATTAAAAAAATAATTAAGGTCTTATAAAAAAATATTATATTCATAATACAAAATAATTTAAAAATTTGAATACATTTTATGAAAATATATTTTAATTCAAATCACTAAAGTAATTATAAAATGGTAATTAAATATTTATAACTTTAAAAAAATACCAACACTTAATTTATCATTTTTAAAACATTTAATTACTAATTACATAAAATAAATATATCATATTTTCATTACTAAGAATCCAAAATTTTATATATACCTTCAGAGGTTAAGTTACCATTCTATTGGATGGATGGATATTCCTAAATACATGTTTCAATTCCATCTGCATAGGTTATTTACTTTTTAGAAATACCTCTTAATTATTTTATTCATCGTTTATAATCTTTATATTGTCTTATATATATGATTTCATGTTATTTATACTATATGACATTATTATAAGAATAGTGAAACCAAATTGATAAAATTTTGTGTTGTAAAAATATTCTCCAATCATTAAATTTCACCCATAAATTTTCATTTTACATATACAGGTTAGGGTACTTCTCCTTCATCACCTCCAATGGTTCGTAAGTCACTTCTCCATAATTATGGTTCCATCTAAACACATTAACAAGGGGAGTTTTATTATTTACTAGAACCTTATCTCTCCGATCCAAAATCATTATTGGTTATTCCTCATAAGAGATATTATCTTCCAATTATAGCACCTATGTGTTTAGTACATGTGAGTGATATATAATGTACATTATCTAGAGAGATACATAGAATATATCAAAAATTTGACCCATAATTGGTGGAAGTGGAAGATGATAGGCCACTACTCTTATATGATCAAGTATCCCAAAAAGGCCAGTGTACCTTGGGATAATCTTCCCTTTCCTTCTATACTACCTGAATCTCTTCCATAGTGATATTTTAAGGGGGAATTTATCTCCAATGTCGAACTCTGAGTCCCTTAGAAGGTTGCCAACATTTTTATTTTGGTAACTATGGGAATCATTGATATGTTTGGGGATATCTTGAACCTTACCTATCATATCTTTCACAATATCAGGTATAAGTACGTTTTTCTCTCCAAATTCATCCCAACAGGTTGGAGTTATATATTTCATTCTATATAGAGGCCAAAATGGAGCGATCTTAATACTCAAGAGGAATATATTGTTGTATGAGAACCCAACCAATGGGAGATGATGATATCACCCATATTTAAATACCATTGAGTAAGATCATTGCATGTCATCGAGTGTCTGGATAGTCCTGTCAGAATTGTTTTTCTGATTGGGGGTGATATGCCACGATGAAATTCAATTCAGTACTCAAATCAGGATTAAGAATCCTCCAAAATTTATATGTGAAACTCAGATCATGATTAGAGACAATCAAGAGTGGAAAACTATACAAACTCACCACTTCCTCCACATATATATTATCACTTTTTTCAAGATATAGATCCACCCAAATAATGATAAAGTTGGAAGTCCTGGTGAGTTAGTCCACAACAACACATATCACATTGTTTCCTTTGGATTCTTTTGGGAGACCAGTAACAAAATATATAGTGACATTCTTCCATTTCCAAATGGGTATAGAAAATGGTTTCATAATCATTTGGGAATTGTATCGATCTGATTTATCTGCATGACATATCAAGAACCTTGAGATATATTTATCAATCTTCTTCTTCATGTTTTCCAACTAGAAGTTTTCTCAGATATCCCAATATATCTTGGTGATACTGATATTGATAGAGAATGTAGATATATGATCATGATCATCTAGATCCATCTTTATCTAAGGTGATGAAGTAACATAATTCCTTGTTCCAAACCAAATCACACCAACATCATTGATATGAAACTCTTGAAAATTCCATTCATTTACGGCATTAACACTCTATTTAAGCTCAATATCATCCATTTGTACCTCTGTGATCTTCAATTGGATATGTTATTGGAAAATAATTTGGGAAAGTAAGGAAGTATTTCCTAATGTTTTTATTTAAAAATATAACCATTGAATATACACGATGATATAGTCTTTCTTAATCTACATCATGAAGAGATCAGTAGATACTTTTCTACTAAGAGCATCAGTTACCTTGTTTTCTTTCCTAGAATGATAGTGAATAGAGAAGTCATAGTCTTCTATTATCTCTAAACATCCCCTTTGATAAATGTTGAGACCCTTTTGTGTGAATATATAAATTAGGCTCTTGTGATCGATATATATGTCACAATTCTCAATATAGAGTGATTGGTGAAAGATTTTGAAGGTATAAATCAAAGAAGCTGTCTCCAAATCATTCATCAGGTAGTTATGATCATTGATTTTCAATTATAATGAGGTGTAATCTATCACTTTATCATTATCAATTAGTACACAACCTAATTCTTTCTTTTAAGAATAATTTAATATAACAATTTTTTCCAGTTGTAAGTAAGGTGAGTATAAGTGCAGTTATTAGCCTTCTCTTTCGCTCCATGATGCATTCCTCACATTATTTCGTCCATAAATAATTTACCCATTTCCTTGTTAACATAGTTATAAGGATTTAAAATAATGAGAAATATATCAAAAAACATTGATAGTACCTACTAATCTAAGAAAAATATGGATTTCCATGACATTATAGGGTTTGGTACCTTTCTCCATTGACTTTTTTGAAGGTTCCATATATATTTCCTTGATTATGATCACTTTCCCATGAATGTGACTTGCTTCATCCAAAAGTAACACTTTATGAAATTTTTTTACAACTTTCCATTACTTAATATCTACATCACATGCCTTATATTTTTATCTTGTTAATTTTTTATATTAGTGTAAATGAGAATATAATCAATAAAAAAAAGATCAATTTTTTTTAGGTAATGTCTAAAGACTTTATTCATTAAATCCATGATGATTACGGTGGAATTCGTATGTATAAAGGGAGTAACTAGAAACTCATAGTGAACTTACCTTGTATGGAAGGATTTTTTTTAACATCTTTTTTATTCAACTTTATTTATTGATATCTAGAACCGAGATACACCATTGAGAAGTACTGAGATCCTTGTAGTTAATCAAAGAAGTCATCAATCCTTGAAAGAGGATACTTGTTCTTTATGGAGATATTGTTCCGCTCTTGGAAGTCTATACACAACCACATCGATCCATAATTTTTTCTTAAAAAAAGAACTGAAGCACCCCAATGAGATACACTATGGTGTATGAACCCTCTGTCTAAATTCTCTTGCAGCTACTTTTTTTACTCCTCCAGTTTGATTGAGGAAATATTGTATGGCCATTATTAGGCAGGAGTTTCTCCAGGTATGACTTCTATTGAGAACACCATCTCATAATCTGGGAATATTCTTGGTAACTCCTGAAGAAATAAATAACTTTACTCTCTCATAATGGGCATTTCCACGAGTATTATACATTCATTTTACTCAACCATTTGAGTGAGGTATACTTATTTAAAGGGAATCAATACCCACACCATTTGAGGATTTTACAAAAGAGATTCATTATATTACTTTTCATTATTATTGGATCATGGTATGGTTTGGAATATGAAAATATATTTATTTTCCCTGAATGTTGGTGTTTCCTCTATATAAAGAGAACCAATCCGTCCCTATTATAGCCCCTAATTCCACTGAGTGAAGTATCACAATTTTTTAAGAGAGGATATCCCCACATAGTATAATAATATAATATTCTAACACATGGGTTTCCATTATCTCACAACTAGTTATTTTTATGGATATATCTACCTCAACGTTTCGGGGCTTTGATTCAACAGTTCTAGAAAATGTGCAAGATATAAAGGAATGAATTGAACCAGAATAAAATAATAAATTTTATATTCTTGAGTGAATATGAAGTGTACCTTTTATGAATTAATTTTATTTCTCTACATCAATAGTAGTGATGGTATAATTCTTCCCTTATTCTTTTGGATTTGGTTGCTGATGATTCTAATTACCCATACACACTTGAGGTTTAGTGCACTAGCTTACATAGTTACCTTGACCTCTGTAGTTGTAACATTTGACCATGGGTGGTACTGTAATTTCCTCTATTGTATGACCATATTCTTTATGTATTTTTTACATTAATGAGATCAGTTTCTTTCTCTCACTCCCTTATAGGATTTCTCTATACCATTGAGCCAATTACCACAATGCTTCTTCCAACATTTATGACATGGGAGTAGTTGAGATTTCGTTCCACCTTTTTCATGAGATCCTCCATCATTAAACTCCATATTTTATTTCTTATCACCATAACTAGGGGACCATTATCCAAACCCTATTTCCTCTTTGAGGGAACACCGAACAACATTTGAATTTCAGGATCCTTTGAAATGTATGGTTTTAAACAACTAATGAGATTATAATGTTTCTTGTCATTGTTGATAAGAAAACCTAAATCATACCTTTCAAGCCTTGTGAAATTATTTTCATAGTCCATGACATATTATCCTACCTTTTTATTTAACTCTATGAATACACTCTCTATAATTTTACAAAGATATCAAGGGAATTATTTGTTAAGATAAATTTTCATAAAATTTTGCAACTCTATCTCTTCAATTTAGTCCTTTGGTTTGGTTTTATTAATCAATGTACACCATTGGTCCTACTATCCATATTGAATATAAATGGTAATATTAACCTTCTCCATTATTGAAAAATTAATCTGAGAAAATATATTTTCTATTGAGTTCACCAACTCTTCTATTCTTAGTGGATCAGAATATCTACTAAACATCGATGGTCATTACCATATAAAGAACACGATATGTAATTTCTCCCAATTATATGAAAGATGATTCCCCATATTGATGAGGTTATTATTTATTGTTTGAGATAGATGGGTAAGCATCTTAATGAAAATTTGAACTGCACCTTCTAAATAACTGGGGATGTTATTCAAGAAATCACTACATTCTCCCTCACACGAGTTATTGTCATAGTTTCTATAGGTTCCCACCAATTTATAAAATAAAATAGGGTTTAAAAAAACATAAGTCAACAGGCCATGAATAATTTATTCCCTTGTGAAATTAACTCTAAAGTCATATCTTGTAGGATCCCTTTGTCTTGATTTTATGTAAAATAAATCTTATTGGGTTATTTCATTTTATTAAGCTCATACTATCAGTTTTCTTTAGGGTTCTGTAATCCAAATTATCCAATTAACTAAACCATGCTGTAATACCAACCATAGTGACCCTTATTTCCTTGGAATTCTTATTACATCATTTTAAAGACAAACAACATAAAATCCTTACACAACTAGGATCCAAATGATTAGTGTCTTGAAAAAATTTGGACCATACGTAACATTTAAACAATAAAACATACACATTTATTTAATTGATTCTTCTTTAGATTATAATTTTCCCTTATGTTCTCTTTAGTTCAAGTAATCACCTAAGGATATATATATAAAAAGGGGTGAGATAAAATCCAAGTAAGGGGATAGATAACAACATGAATCAATATAACATGGGGTGAGCATAAAAATAATCATGAAATCATCATAATCTTGGTGAGAGTATATATTAGATAAATTCATGAAATGTATAAATGTATAAAAATGAGACTACATGTCTCAATGGTCAACTACCACACATATTTGTGAACAAATCTATAATAATTTTTACACATATTTTTCTTTATATCAAGATATTCTCCACATTACAATATGAATTGATGTTCCATATAATTCTCAACACACCCATCAATTCATAACATTTACATTGCACTATATAATTGAAGTCATACCTATCATATCATAACATTGACATTATATTGCATGCAACATTGAACTTTTACTAATCTTCGACATAAAAAACCCATTGAAATGAAATGGGTTTGACAAGGAATACCCTCATGGATAAACATTTTGGGTTCCCAAAATTCAATGTAATAAACTAATTGATATAATAATCATCCATATTGAGGGAATAAGAAACAAACTCATGAGAAGTAAAGTATATGTTATTTAGAGGAAGATTTCTTTTGAAAAAATATTTTATTTTTTTAATAAAATAAATTGGAAGCCTGAATATCCAGAAAAGAAAAGGGTATTATAATGAAATTATATAAAATTAACATTAATGGAACATTTATACTCAAAATGGAATGAAATAGGTAAAACCCACAAGGCTAGAGTTAGGTTTGACAATCCCCTTGCCTTATTTATAAATGCTCTCTTGTCTCCAATATAATGTATAATCGAATTAAATTAATTAATTAAAAAAATACAAAAAATTACTATACGTTCTTATTATTAATTATAGTTTTTTTAAGTTCATTTATGTTCTTTTAAAAGAGATATATTTTGTGATTTCATTATTCCAGGGTGTTTATTTTTTTTATTTTCATGATCTGTTCACTTTTATATGAGTAAAAAAGTTTTTATAGAATGGGTATAATTCTAAATAATTAATAATATATGTTATTAATGAAAATTTATATGTTTAAATGTTTATATATATATATATCAATTTTTTTAAATTTCATTAGGATGAATCACTAGATATATAGTTAATGATAATCATTTGGGTTATTTTTGGTGGTTTCCGATCACAACAAACTTGATTTGTTATGTCATTTAGTATTATGTATATATTTTAGTTCTAGAACATAAATTGGGTTGGAAAATACATTTTAAATTATTTAAAAACCATTATAGTGGTTTTATTAACATAATATAACATGTTAATGGAAAATCAAAATGCATCATCTATGATGTCAGTCAATTGACACATTACAGACAATGATTTTATTTTTAGAATAAAATAGAGAGAGATAAAGAATTTTGATGATGGAGAATCCATTTAAATGATATAATTATAGTATATAAAATATATTAGAGTTATTGTGAATATTTTTTAGAGAATATTATGAGAGAATAATATTAGAAAAATAAATTAAAATAAAAATTAAGATGATTTTACCTCTTAAATATCTTATCCTAGAGAACATCCTTAGGGAAAAGGTTTTGTTATTTTGATGATACCAAGGGCTTTTGCATACGGGGGAGGGTATTGGGAAGATATTGAGAAGAATTTTTACAAGGCTAAAATATTGATCTGTGTGATGTAAAAAGGTGGTGAGGGGTGTTATTTATAGTAGAGGAGAGGATTGTTTTCTCACTATTTTATTCATTAGTTTATTATTTTTATAGAAGATAAGAAATAATGATAATTACATTAATAAATGTAGTAAATAGATAAGTATAATTATAGATTATGATGTGTACATCACCCTTGAATCATGACATACTTTATTTAACTTATAATGTATATATCTTGTAAATTAGCATATTAAACTATTTTCAAAAATTTCAACTATATTAGAAAAAACCCCGAAAATTAACTATAATATTTTTTATACATATATAATAAAAAACGAAATCCATTTTAGGAGAATAATTTTCTAGAAATTAGAAATTAATTTTTTAAATAAAAACATCATTTACTAAAAAAATACATATTTGAATATATAATCTAAATGTATAACATTTTGAGAAATTAATTAAGGTCTCATAAAATTATCCTAAAATCATAAGAAAAAATAATTAGAATTTTTGAAAACATTTTTTGAAAATATATTTTCTTTTAATTTATTAAATTAATTATAAAATTGTTATTAAATATTTATTACTTTCAAAAATACAACACTTAATATATCATTTTTAAAACATTTATTTACCTTTTCTATGAAATAAATATATCATATTTTCATTCATAAGATACCTAAATTTACTTTGTACCATCAAATTTTAAGTTACAAATCAATTTTATGGATTAATATTCATAAGGGTCATGTTACTATTACAAAGGTCAAGTAACTATTCCATAAATATAGGTTCATTAATTCTGATAAATACCTCTTATTTCATTCATTTATCATTTATAAATTTTGTAATATGTTTATTATATATTTTTTTAATGTATTTAGTATCATATTATGATTATTTAGATGAATCTCTCATATTCATTTTAATTTTAGAAATAGCTTCATTTCTTTGATTTTGTAAAATCATTTATTATAGGATAGTAATATTTTCCTCCAATTTTTAGTACCATGTATACATATCTCACATCTTTCACATTTATTCTGAAACATAAAACCACTATTTATAAATGGTTTTCCATCTTATTTTTTATTACTATATGAAGCATTATCCTTTAAATTTTCTTTATAAAACTTTTATTCTTCCCCAGACATTATATCTGTGGCCATTTGATCTATTAAAATAATTGGGAACACTTTATTTCCTTAATCAAATTTCTTGTCTTTATTATATGGATCAATTTAATATTTAGCATTCTTCTCCTATTGTACTTTCTCTTCTGCCTCGTGTTTCTTCTTAGAAATGTTTTTACTTATATACTTATTATCGTTACAACATTATTCATACATATTTACTATATGTGACATAATATTAAAGAATGAGTATTCTTTCTACTCCAATATTCCACAATAATAGTAGTGGTATCTAATCCTTAGTCTTTTAGATAGATATTAATTTTGTCAAATGTTTTACATTGTCTCTTTTTTACAAATAGTGGGATCCATTTCTCAAGGGAAAAAATACTTGGTGAATTACAGTATTTTATAGTTGAAGAATTTTTTATCATTAATTATATTTATCCTTTATGAATCATTATTATATTTTAAACATGAATTATTATTAATGGAAGTTCTATATTAAAATATAATGGGGACGTAATCAACTTAGCTATTTAGACTCTTATTTTCACTATCTTAAGAAGACAAACCTTAAACCTCAACTAAATTGTTAATTTATTCTATGATCTTCTTTGACATATTTTTTGTTGTAATAAACATTCATTTGGATATAGAAAAATAATTTTCTTTCTCATTCAATCTATTTTCAAGATATTTTACCATTTTATGACATTTATCCATATTTAATATGTTATAATTATGTTCTACAAAAACTATTACTTCTTACATGTTGAGATTCTCTTGTCAAATTGGTGTTTCTGAATTATATTTTATATTTCATTCTAGCTCAACAACTTTCACATTATGTACTCTAATATAATTATGTAATTTCAATTCATTATTGATATGATAAC
The DNA here is from genome assembly GCA_963277665.1 of Viscum album. Lineage (NCBI taxonomy): Eukaryota > Viridiplantae > Streptophyta > Magnoliopsida > Santalales > Viscaceae > Viscum > Viscum album. The sequence goes on from OY728150.1 coordinate 133,919,742, forward strand.
CATTTTCAAAATATGCTTTCTTGATATCATTCTTAAACTTTCTTTGTCTTCCTTCAGATGTAAATTTTTCTCATGAGATTCATCCAATTTTTCTATTAGAATCCACTGCAGATCTATTCTCATTTATCCATCATCATCATCATCATCATCATCACTCCTTGATGAAGTAATTCCTCTTTTAACATGAGCTTGAAAGTTTACTTTTCACTCACATTCATTAATGGATAATGAATCATCCTTATATCTTCATATAAAAATATTCTTCTTCTTTAAAGAAAATAATTTATTATGTTTATTTAGATTCTATATCAGATATCATATCATATTTCTAAAATCTGAATAGTTGATATAATTCTTAGGAAAGTTGATAATAATTTTCAACTATCATTATAATTCATGTATTTAAGATATTTTTTCCCTTATCATTTCTCTCTATATTTTTGTATATCTTATAAATACGACTAATATTTTTTTTGAAGTAATATTTAACATCCCCATCATAAGAATCACTTGATTTATATTCGATTTCTTTGTCTCTAAACTTCACTATTAACTTAGCATCAAAAGATGTTAGAACCTCATCCTTCCTATTAAAGAGTTTTTCTTTTCTCATTACAATTGTTAGGATAATATTCTAAATTTCATATAGATATAGATCTTATTGAACATATCGGGCTTATAACATGGCATCAAATATATCCAAAAACGTTTTTCATCAGTTTCTTAATATTAGATGAATCTTATACCTTCTCACTAAAACCTCTGATGTTGAAGAAAAGTTCATTAAGTATTGTAAAGTAATTATTAATAACTTAATCATAATCTAACCAAATATCATAAAATCTATTAATCCACATTTATTACATGGCTTCTTTAACATTCAATATTTCTTATTAGTTTCCACTCAACTTACCCCACAATTATTCAGTTTTTGGTAATGACATGATATTTGTTTAATAATTCTTAGACTGAGCTATTAAAATGGAATTTGGTGCTTTTTTATCAAATTCCAAAAAAAATTTATCCTAAACTATCATTTCATAATAATTAATGAGAAAAATCCCATTTTTCCATCAACGATAAATTCAATATTGAGAGATAGAAGATAGGGTAACATACTTTTATTCCAACTATAATAGTTTTCAATGAATATTTCAACAACACTATTGTTCTCTAATTTTTTATTATCCATACTTAGTATATATTTGATTATCTCAAAGGTATCATGCCTCTGATACCACTTTTAGTTCTCATATCAATGTGAAATCATAGAGAGGGGGAGGGGTGAATAAGTGATCCATTTAATTTTATGATTACTTCTTCAATATAAACCTTTAAAACATGTTAATGTTTAAATACCCTCAAGTATATCTATGAAACTCACATAATATGTAGTAAATATAAAGAGATATCAAAACAAGATATATTTCAAGGATTGGTAGAAATACATACTCCATTAACTATTCTTTATTGTCCCAAAATTGGTCTAATTACTAACTTGTTTTGAGATTAAGATGCCATAAGAAACAACTTGTTCTACACCCTAGTATTCATTCCTCTAGTTAACCATAGAAATAAACCACAATAATCAAATATTATTCCCTTGTTGTTTATAACCCCTAATTATAATTATTATATCTTTTTACATGAAGAATAGTTATACACCTCAGACATAGGAATCTCCAACAACATGTTATACTCCCTAGATAAGAGTTCTCATTCTTCATGATAATCCTTTGTAGAAGGATATTTTTCCTTAAATATCCTTTATTCAATATCAGGTTTATTGTGACCTAGGAATAAAATACTTGGAGATTGAATCATTTTAGATGAATATTTAAGACATCACAAAACTACATGTCTGAGGACAGTAATGGTTTAGTGTCTTTGGAAACATGGAAGAAATATACTAACATGGGTAAAGATATCTAATGTTTCCCAAAAAGATTATAAACATAATTAATTCTTCATAAAATCATTCTCCATAACATATATAAAGGAAAAATAATAAATGGGTGAGAATCGATGCTCTGTAAGGGTAAATTAAAGAATCACATTTGCATATCTTGAATATAAGGGTATGAGAATCTGAGAATGTCATTTTCAGATCATAACATTCATACCAAAGATCACAATCATGAGACAAGTAATAGATATTGTAATTTCATAAGACATGAATCATAAGGTAATAAAGATAAAAATCCATGAAATAATAACCTAGGAATTAGACATGGAACATGTGGCTTGCACATAAACATGTAATATCATTCCTTATAAGTCAAGACACATTTATATAACGTATAAGGGAACTTTATGGGACCACATCTATAGATCAAAACAAACCACTATCCCTAGTCATTGTACTTTTATTAGAGAGAGTTATGTTTCCCCATATTCCTTCATTGTATTGAATTCCCCTGTCTTCCAAAATTGAATCAGGTTTCCCTATCTTCCCATAGTTGATTGGGTTTCCCCATATTCCATCTTCATAGTGACTACACCTACTAGGTGGGACTCACCACCATCCCCAATCACTGTACTTTCCTTGAAAGGTATTAGGTTTCCCAATATTCACATAGTGGAATATGTTTCCTTATCTTCCCATAGTGTATCAGGTTTCCCCATATTACATCTCTAAGGTGACTAAACGTACAGGGCAGGAGTCACCACCATCCACAGTTACAAACCTTTTCTTATAAGGGATCAAGTTTTCCCATCTTCACTTATTGGACCAAGCCCATCATCATGATTCAAATAATTGTCACATGAGATATAAATATTTACCCAATTCATTTGAGGGAGATATAGGCCCCACCCATCTCATAATAATAAAATCATTCATACTTTTTCCACAATGACTTAAACAATGAAATCATAACCCATGAAATGAAATGGTTATTATAAACATGTAAGAATGTCATAAACTATAGAAAATATATTGGCTTTATAATCATTTAATCTAATAATATCATACTAATAGAAGTAGGTTACATGAACATATAACCCATGATTTATTAACATGGTTTATAAACAGATAACCCACGAAATAAAAATGAATTTCATAAATAAAATGTCATCAAAACATAATACTTTCAGAGAAATAATATGAATGTACCATATGGATTATTACCAATAAAGGAATGATTATAATCAACTAATGTCATTTTAGATGGGAAATAATTTTCAAATATCTTTTAAAAACATTTTTTGAGGAAAATATGCTTTCTTATTTTAAAAAGGGATTTTTAAAACATAAAACCTTTCAAAATCAATTTTATTTGAATCTAATTTAAAAAAATTAAATGAAGGATTGGAATCATATTGAAAACCTATAAAAACCTAAGCATGAAAAAATGGACATTACATTCATTTTTATGAATACGTAATACATTTCACAATTATACCTCCAAAGACCATATTAGTATAGTGTCTTTGGAAACTTGGAACATAATATTCTATCTTGGTGAAATATCTTCAATATCTCCCATGAAGATATTTTTTTTTTCTGTGACCTAAAAAATTTCATTATAACATGGGGAAAAGAAAACATAAATATTCTGAGCACAATTATCAGTAAGGGTAAACATTGAGAACATAGAATAAACAATAAACATAAGAATGTAAAAACATGAACAAAAAGTTTAAATAACGAAATCATGAGTTATGAAATAAATCTTGGTAGTATATAAGGAATTGATCATTAATGAACATTAACCATAATATAATATAATTGGTATAAAACATGGAATTGTGGAAAACAAATAATCCCATAATATTATTTCCATCATAGCCAATGCATTGCTTCCAAGACTATCATAGTGTACAAAGTCCATTACTGAACCTAGTTTACTTGCCGTTCCAGCCATGCATTATTGAACCAGATTTACTTTCCATTATAGTAATGTATATATCATGAGAAATAAATCATTTCCAAATTAATTGGAGGGAGGTATATGTCTCAACCATCTCATAATAAAACTATTTTTTATATGTGCCACAAAAATATAAAAACATTCACCATACATAACCCAGAAAATAAAATGGGTTTCTTAAACATCATTCCATCATAAAATATAAAAAAAATGGATTCCATAAATATAATTCCACCATAAACACAATTAAATAAAAGTAGAAATATGTGTAACTCTATTTAAAGAATTTTATCTTATATGGAAAATAATTTTGAGAAAACACTTTAAATTAATTCTTGAGGATGATATGATTTCTTTATTAAAAACATTTTCATTCTTCAAAATGAAACCCAATTTTAGAATAAATCATTATCTGTGAAAATAAAATAGTAATAATGTAGAGGAAGATTCAAGGAAATAAGGATTTAGAAAGTTTTAAAGATCTATTAATACATTAAAAGTTAAAAACACACTCTTCTCGTAATATTTCTGAAAAAGTCAAAATGCACCTTGTACCGAAAATGAAAAAAGATTCCATTCATACTATTTAGTAAAAATTCACCAATGGGTAAAATTGAATTTAATCTGTTATAGTAGGACAGAAATAATATTTTTAAAAACATATTTAGGATACAAGGATGTGGATGATAAATATACCCCATTAAATACATATGAATAAACAATCTCTGATAAAAATGGGATTTGTGAACTTATCCATTATCTTAGGTATTGATTTCTTCCATATGTGTCTGAATGTCTTGTATAGTGGGTTGAAACATATTATAAACTTATAATAGAACCATAATAGTATATATTCCATTATTTATGATTCACTTATGACTTTATATTACCTGTTCATTTATTAATTCAATGATAACACAACGTTTGGGATAATAGTCGTTTTATTTATCGTACATGTTTTGCATTGTTATTTTTTATATTATTACTTACATCATGGTTTATGTACTTCTAGAATGTAAAAAATGATTTATATATCAAATATATTCAGTATAAAAATATATATAATAGATATATAAATAAAATAGAATACATTGTTAATGGATATGGTAGGTCGTACTTACGCATAAACGCTGTTTTCATTTCCTTATTGAATTTAATGGAAACAAGTAAATGACACACACAAACACACACAGATATATATAAATAAATCCATTAGGATTATTATTTCATAAATTTCATTCTTATTTATTATACATACTGTATAATCATTCTTGAATGATTAATGCGGGGAATGAATCTCATCGCTTTGTTGGTATGGTAAGCCGTACACACGCACGAGTGATTATATTATTCCTTTGATGGTTAAATAGTATGGAATTTGATGGTATATAAATTTTAAATAAATGATATCATTTTATATTTATTATTTGAATCCATCATCATCATTAATTTACCAATCCAAATTATGTATTGATGAATAAAGTATTACACCACAACATGGATACAGTAACATGTACACACGCACACATGGTGATATTGTTATTCATAGGATGGATTAAAGTAGGTGTAAGGTTGAAATATAATTAGAATAACATCTTAGGGTTTATCAAGTAATAGATTTTTTACTTTATTATGTAAACAACATGAAAATAGGAAGTCTATAATGAAAAAAATTATGAAAGAGGTGATAAAATAATTACCTCCTTTTTGGGTATCTCATTTTGGTATGCATAAAAGGACTCCTTAAGATGGATTTCTGCCCAAAGGGTGGCATCTAGGATGTTTTGAGGGAATTTGGGACGATATTTTGGTAGGGGGAGGCCAATAAAAAGGTATTTTGATGTGTGATTAAAATAGAAAGAGAGGTTCCCTTTTATAAGAGAGGGGAGGGACATCTTTGGGAAGTCATGAAATATTAATTTATTATAATTCCTTTTTAGTTTATAATGAACCCAAACTCATTTAGTTCAAAGATAAGATGATTTTGGTTCTAAATACTCTCAACCAATAAAATTTAGATATGTTTTTATTTTACTTTAAAACTTACCATTTTGATTTATCCTTATTTAATCTATTTAATTTTATTTGTGGTAATAATATTCTAAATATTAAAGGGTTATAAATATTTAATTATGTGTTTTCAATGTCAATAATTGGATAATTTATGAAATTTGGGACCATATAGTTTTAAATTTGAAATTTTTTATGTATTTTTGTATTTCTAAATCATTTAATTATATGTTATTTTTATTAAATATCCATAGTGTCAATTCAGATACTATTCATTTATTTGACTTTAAATAAAATCCACACAGAAGATAAATTTAAACCAAAATATTAAATACACTAGTAAAATGAAATAGTAACCTAGAAAATTTGTGGATCACATTAATTAGTTCATTTGATATTTAGTTTAATATTTTTAAATCCATATAATTGATCTTTCTTTCAACAAAATAATTTCTACGTAACTATTTTTTCATCATTAATCGTAATTATTTAATCTCTAAAAATTATAAATAAATTCAAATGATATATATAATTTAATTATATTTATTTAGACTATTTATGTTCTATGTTTTATCTTGTTTATAACTATATTAAAATTATTAAAATTATAATATATATGAGAGTGACATGTTGTCACCTTATTTTGTTTTAATTATACTTAGACCACATTCATGAAAAAATGTACATTAAATTAAAAAATTACAACCATAAGTGATTTTGGTCCTCTTTAATTTCTAAAATATAATTTTGGTATGTTTTAGGGTAATTTTATTATCTTTATCATATTATTAGTTATCCTAATTTACCCGATTTTCCTTTAATTGTGGTAAATAAAAATTACCATAGTTACTATTCATAATATTAAAAAAGTAACCTATTAACATAATTTTGACCCACTGATTCCAAATATGGAATCAATTTTTCATAATTCAATATAAATAATTCATTGAAATTAATTTAAAATTAATTCCTTTTGTCAAAACCAAAATCCATGTTTTGAGAAGTAAAAACTTATCAAAAGATTATCACGTGTTTATGTCCAATTTAAATGTGAAATGACATCCAATGAAAAAACGTGTATTAAATGATAAAAAAATAAACCAATTACACTTTAAAACCAATTAAAATTATAATATAACTATATAAATAAAATAGACGAAAAGGTAGTTTCTAATTAAAATGCAATATTTTTCACTATTCATCAAAATATGAATTTGATCAGAAAAATACCAATATTTCTGCCCTGTTGATTTTTGATGTACCACATTCAAATAAGATATTTAATTTTTCAGATAGATGATATAAATGTTTTAAAAACTATATTTAAAATTGGTGTGCCCTTAAAGGGTTACAAAACCTCATTTTTTAAAAAATATATCTTTCAGTGGGTAAGTTGAATTTTTTCTTATATCATGTTCTAGAAAATAAAATCTTTGGATTTTAATGTTATATAAAATTCAAAATTTGGTTAATACTATTCATAATGTCTAGTTTATGTCCCATTAGATAATAATATTTTAATAATCTATCGTTGTTTAGTGAAACTCGATATTGCGTACAACATAAGCTATCGAGGAAGCTTGCTCTTCCATGTAATGAAATCCAAATCTGTGTTGCATGTAGTGAAAGATTTATTTGGTGTTTCATATAACATAATTATTTTATACATTGAATGAAATCTATACTCATTTTTGTGTGTATTGTATGCAACCTCGGTGTTTCATGTTATATAAGACAAGTCAGTTTAGTGTGAAATGAATGTTTAACTTAGTTTATTGCTAGGGATAAATGAAAATTTTAATTTATTTGAAAAAATATGGTCCATAAACAATCTAGGTGTTAAATTATACCACCTTACAATTAATTTCTCCCACTAAATTATTCAGGTTTATAAAAGGATTAAAAGTTGAATGTTTCTTTCATAAGAAACCCACATTGTAAAAAGGAATACTAAAACATCATTTTAAATAGAAAGATAGAAACATAACGGTTACCAAAAGTAACTCATCATTGGTTTTACACTTTGGATAACATAGTTGGGATGGGAAAACAAGGATGTGGAAGGAAAAAATATAACCACAAAGTTCTGTTGGAGAGTGATAGAGAACAAAGTTTAGAGAAATTTTACAACCAAAAGAACATAAATCTATGATGATTTAAGGGACCATATAATTCAGTGGATTGAAAGGTACATAGATAAATTTTTTGGTTTTCAATATCATTTCACTAAAGATGATGAATTTTTCATGAGAATAAATACTTACATGATTTTAGTACAATCTCACCATTGTTCATGCCTTGAAAAATTACAATTTCATATCTTCTTTAAAGAGATGAAGTTGAATTTCTCATTCTTGAAGTGTTAGAATATCATGAAATAGAATGATAGTTAATTCCATTCATCTCAACAAAAATGTGATAACAGATAATCAAATATGCTTAAGTCCACTTATAGTGAGATAATATGTTAATTTAATGAACATCAAATAAAATATAAATAATAATATCCCTAAATGGATAACATTAAAATCCTCAGAAAAACTAAAAATATAAAAATTTAAATAGAGGTAAACTAAATCTACATGACATTTATCTCCCATATCACATAAGTTAGTTTTTGGTTATCAATATTTTTTAAAAGGTTGCGGCCGAAGCCTCATTAATTATTAAATCATAGAAAAGACATATTTTAACTGGGTAAAGGGAGACCCATTACATATCCCGAAGGCCCAATCGGCATTTAGACCATTACATGGCCCATAGGCCCAAATTTTTGGCCCAAGGCCCATTCGGTTAGTAGTACTATTACAGTACCCGCACTGCTATAGTACTGCACAGTACCCGCTACTGCTACAGTACCCTGCCGCCGCTACAATGTCTATCATTGCTACAGTGCTCGCCGCTACTACAGTACTGCTACAGTGCCTACGCCCCATGGGTTTTGAACCCCCATTTTTCATGTTGCATTACAGGGTGCATACCACTAAGCCAAACCCCAACTACAGCATTCGGTTATCATATTCCGAACGTGTGAATACCTTAATCATGAATTCTTGTGAAATAGGGTAATTATATGAATTACCATAGAACCTTCATGAAAACATGTATTCTGTCAAAATTAACTCTTTCTACACACTAAAAATACAAGAAATGAAATATACTGAAAAATGATATCACTTTTTCAATATATTAGTCACGAGTTCATTAATACTATCAAACATTTCATTATCTATTTATCCCTTCATTATGTTCATATAATGTGATTTAAAAATATATTTCAAAAACTTTTCATCATTACCAGAACAATAAACTTATAAAAAAACAAAATAGAAAAATAAATAGATATTACAATATTCCATAATACTATAAAAGCGATTCAACAACACTATTTTAGAATCCTATTACATAGAGGCTTAATCAATCCACCACTTCATTTTCATACTCAAAATCAAAAATAGTGATTGCATGTGATTTTCCTTTTACATTGGCCTTAAGAGGTTACTGATGTCGATCATCATCATTAACCCTGGGATTTGGGAATTGGTTAGCATAATGCCCCATGTTTTTGAACTTGTAGCATTGAAGTGTGGGTGGTTCATTATCCATAGTATTTTCTCTATTCACATAATTAAAAACCTTTTCCCATTACATCGACACTCAACTTCTCCATGAACTTTTTTTCCACACATGAAACTTTCTTTATTCCCTTTAAAAAAATTTCCACCATGATTCTATCCACACTTTGAGCATAAGGAAACATTCATCTTCTTTTACCCATTGCTTTGAGATTTTCCATTGAACACCATATTTTGTTTCTTTCAAAACCCATGTGATTGATATGTAACACTAACATATATTTCTACCTTGATAGTACAACAAAAAATATCTTCATATCTACTACTCTCTATTATAGATAATTCCCTTAGAAGACTTGGTTTTATTCCACTGAATAATCGATCAACTTTACTTTCAGTTTGGATGATAAAACCAGAAGCATACCATGGATGCCTTGTAGAATTTTCCTTATATGTAACAACAGATTCATTATACTTTTTCTTAAGATCAAGGAACTCATTTTAAATATTTTTTTGTATAATACATGGTAATTACTTGTTGAAAAATATGTTCTTTAACTTGTCCCATTTCATGGATTTAATTTCTTCTTACTGCCTTGTATTCTTTATTATAGTCCACCACTGGTCTTCTTCACCTTCTAAAAAATAAACACCCAAAATGAAATTTTCCTGTTATGAATAGCGAAGGATGGAAAATATATTTTCAATGGTACATATGATTTTTTTAAAAACAAGTAGATCAGAAGACCCACTATAAGAATGTGGATGTTTCACAATGAAGGATTCAACAGAATGTGGTTCCCTTCTCTGCTCATTTGGAAGTCCATAATGATTTATAGCTTGTGTAAGTATAGAAATAATTTTTTTTATTCCATATCCCAAAACATTTTGTCGACCAGGAAGACAATCATTGCATTGACTAGTGAATTTTTCATTAACACAGATCCTTCAGGATCTAGCCATTATATAAAACCCAAAAAATAATAGTTTGAGAGGAAAACATCATACTAGGAAAAAAACATAATCAAGGGGGATAAAATTAAATATCTAACATCTTAGGTGTAATAATAGGTTATTAATGATCTTTACCATAATTATAGGACTATATCCTATTTTTAGACTTACCCTTAGGGACATCCCTAGACATACCTTAGAAATTACTCTAGGGAAATCACTAATGTTTTCGTATCCTAGTTTCTACAGTTTAACTAAGCATTCACTCTGATACCAATCTTAATGTCACAATCTTGACGTACATGGATATTACATTTATTTTGAGGAATACTTATTATATTAAAAAATATATTACTAAAGATCATATTAGTTTAGTGTATTTGGAAACGTGGAACATAATATTCTAACTTGGTGATAGTTCTTTAACATATCCCAAAAACAGATTCCCCTTTAGTTTTCCTACCTAAAACCATTCTATATATCCTATTAAAAAAACATAAAAGGGTGAGATCAATGATCAGTAATGGTAAACATTGAGAACATATAACTAACCATTAATATAAAAATGTAAAAACATAATCATAATGTTTAAATATCAAAATTGTGGGTCATGAAATAAATCTAGGTAGTATATAAGGAATAGATCATAAAAAACATTAATAATAATAAAATAACATTGTCAGAAAACATGGAATTGTGGAAACCAAATAAGAACATAATATGATTTCCATAGTAGCCAAGGCATTTCTTCCAATACCATCATTGTGGACAAAGTCCATTATTGAACTGGGTTTACTTATCGTTCCATCCATGCATTACTAAACTAGATTTACTTGTTGTTCTAGTAATAAATTTCTCATGAGATATAAATCATTAAATAATTAATTGAAGGGAGATATAGGTCCCACATATCTTATAGTGGAACCATTCTTATTTGTTACATAAAAAATAAAAACAAAAACATCCACCATAGCATAACCCATGAAATAATGTGGGTTTCTTAAACATCATTATATCATAATTAATACAAAACATATGGGTTTACAAAATTATATTCCAAAATAAACACAATAAAATCATAGTAATAATAAGTATAATATAATTTAAAGGATTCCATATTATATGGAAAATAATATTGAGAAAACACTTGAAATTAATTCTCAAGGGAAATATGCTTTATTCTTCAAAAACGTTTTCCTTCCTCAAAATGATACAAAATTTTAGAATAAATAATTATATTTGAAAATAAACATGTAATACTGTAGGGGATTATTTAAGTAAATAAGGAATTATGAGATCCCAAAGATCCATTCATGTCATACAAGATAAAAAACACATTCTTCTCGTACATTGGTTAGAAAAGTCCAAAAGCACATCATACCAAAAACAGAAAAATATTCCATTCATACCATTTAGTAAAAATTCCCCAATGGGTGAAATTGATTTTTAAAACTTATATTAGAATATAAAAAATATTTTAAAATACATATTTTGGAAACATGGATGTGGATGATAAATTTACCCAAGTAAATAAATATGAATAAACAATATCGGATAAAAATGTGATTTTCAATGTTATCCCTCACCACATGTGAAATTTTCTTATGTATGTCTCTGAAACTCATATATGGTGGGTTTAAAAATATTATTAAATTGTAAAATAACCATAATAATATTTATGAAATCATATATGATTCACTTATGACTTTATATTACCCGTCCATTAATCAATCCCATGTTAAAACAATTTTTTGGGTAATAATTGTTTTATTTATTGTACATATTTTAACTTGTTATTGTTTATATTATTACATAGATCGTGATTTAAATACTTATAGAAGTTAAAAAATGATTTATATATTATATATATATATATATATTCAATATATAAATATGTAAATAATATATAGTTAAATTAAATGGAATACAGTGCTCATGGAGATAGAAGGCTGTACGTACGCGTAAACGCTATTTCCATTTCCTTATTGAATTTAACAAAAGAATGTAAATGATATATATATAAATAAATAAATAAATTAGAATTATTTTTTCATGTATTTGGTTGTTATTTATTATATATACTTTATAATCATTCTTAAATGATTAATGTTAGGATTGAATCTCATCACATCGTGTAGATAGTAAGCTGTTCGTACACACTAATGATGATATTATTCCCTTGATTGTTAAATAATATGGAATTTTATGGGATATGAATTTTAGATAAATAATATCAAATTATATTAATTATTTACATACATTATACTCATAAATATTCCCATCCAAATTATGTATTATTTAATAAAAAATTACACCACGATATGGAGACGGTAAGTCGTACGTATGCGCATATGGTGATATTGATATTAATAAGATTGATAAAAGTAGGTATAAGGTTGAAACCATAATTATAATAACATATTCTAATGTATAAGATATTTTATTTATTAAATTATTATGGAAAAAACATGAAAAGAATAAGTAGAAGAAGAAAAGAATTTTGAAAGAGGTGATAAAACAATTACCTATTTTTCAGGAATCTCATTTTGGTATATAGAAAATGACTATTTAAGATGGATTTGTACCCAAAGGGTGGGCTATAACATTAATTGAGGTAATTGTTGAGGATAAATGGGTAGGGTTTGGCTGATCCAAAGGGATTTGGAGGTGTGATTAAAATAGAAGGAAATAGTCCCTTTTTTAAGAGAGGGGAGTGTCACCTTTGGAATGTCTTGAAATATTAATTTATTATAAATTTATTTTTGGTTGATAATGCTCCAAAACTCGTTAATTTCGAATATAAGATGATTATGGGTCTAAATAATCCTACCCAAAAAGATTTATATAGTTTTTAATTTTATTTTAAACCCTATCTTTTTGATTTATCCTTATTTAATCTATTTAATTTTATTTGTGGTAAAAATATTTTAAATATTAAATGTTGTTAAATATTTACTTATATGTTCTCAATTTTAATAATTGGATAATTTATGAAATTTTAGACCATATAATTTTCACTTTTTAATTTTTTAAATATTTTCTTATTTTTAAATAACTTTATAATATTTTATTTTTATAAAAAATCATTAGTTTCAATTTTAAAACTATTTATTTATTTGAATTTAAATAAAATACAGAGAATAGATAAATTCAAACCAAAATATTTAACAGAATAACAACATTCTATATTCACCTATAATTTTTTTTATCACATTAATTTGTTCATATGATATTTATTTTAATATTTTTAAAACCATCTATTTGATATTTCTATCAACAAAATAATTTCTATATCACAATTGTGTCATCATCAATGGTAATTATTTAACCTCTAAAAATTATAAATAAATTCAAATGATGCAGATATGTTCATTTGTATTCTGGATATTATTTATTCTCTACGTTTTATCATGGTTATCACTATATTAAAATAAATATACTTATAATACATATGGGAGGGATATGTTGTCACCTTCTTTTGATTTAATTATAATTACCTCCCTTTCCTGGAAAAAAGTCCATTAAATGAATACATTCATCAAAATAAGTTATATTGGTCTACTTTCATTCATCAAATAGGATTTTGGTAGGTTTAGTGTAATTTTATTATCTTTATCATATTGTTATTTACCCTAATTTACCTGATTTACCTTTAGCTGTAGTAAATAAACATTATCAGATTTACTATTTATATTATAAAAAAAATAAAAGAAACCTATTAATATAAATTTTACCCAAAAATTAAAAATATGGAATCCAATTTTATTAATTAAATATACTGAATTTTATGAAATCAATTTATTTTTAAATCCCATTTTCGAAACCAAAAAGCAGGCTTTTAAGAAGTAAAAACTCTTCAAAAGATTTTCATGCGTTTATGTCCTTTTTAAATGTGAAATTAAATCCAATGACATAAATTTTATTACATTATAAATACATAATCCAAATAAAATTTAAAACTAAATAAAAATTTAATCTAACTATATAAATAAATTAGACGAAAAAGTTATATTTGAATTAAAATGCAGTATTTTTTTACTATTCATCAATATATGAATTTCATCAGAAAAATACCAAAATTTCAACGAAGTTAAATTTTTATGTCATGATTCTAAATAAGATGTGTATTTTTTCAAATATAAGATATAGTAGTATTAAAAACTAGTCTTAAAATTGGTACACCATCAAAGAGTGGAAGAACATATTTTTTTGAAGAATACTTCTTTTATTTGAAAATTTGAATTTTTTCTTATATCATGTTATAAAAAATACATAAGATGAATTTTCATGTCATATAAAATTCAAATTTTGGTTAATAATATTCATAATGGATAGTTTATATCCCATTAAATAATAATATATTATTAATAAATCATTGTTTAGTGAAACTCTGTATTTCGTACAACGCAACCTATCGAGAAAAATCGATCTTCTGTATAACGCAAGCCAGTTCAGTGTTCTATGTAGTGAAATATTCCTTTTATGTTGTGTATAAAATAATTATCTTATACAATTAACAAAATATATACTCAGGGCTCTATGTATCGTAAACCCACTCTGTGTTGCGTGGAACATGCGACAAGTCGGTTCTGTGTGAAAGGAATTATTTACTAAGTGCATTGCATGACATAAATGAAAATTTTAATTTATTTGAAAAAATATGGTCCATAAAAACTTGGGGTTTTACAAAACACTATTCGTTGAATAATTATAAAATAATATTGAAGTTTTTCAGAAAATTGTTTCTTCACAAAATTGTAAAATAAGCTTCAAAACATTTAAAAAAACTTTAAATTTGAAAATACATTGAAATAGTATAATGATATATTCAAAAAGTTTTGAAAAAACATTACATTGAAATTAATTTCAAATCTTATAAAGAAATATTTAAATAATTTTAGGAAAAATTAATTGAAAATAATTTGAAAACATATAATTAAATTGTGAATAAAATTTGACATTTTTCTTCGAATAAATGGTTTTTAATGAACACATATATCTGACTGAAGAGATAGGTAGAGTCGAAATTTCATAAAAATACTTTCATAAACATATTACATAAAAAAGAGTGAAAAATGGTTCCAATTCTTTAATAAATAATTAATATATATAGGAGAATAAAAATCTTGATTTATCTTTAGATTTGGATCATAAGATTTCATTAATGGAAGCATAATCCTAAATAATCTAGATAAAAGATTTGATTATTTATAAAACTTATTACCACAAGGTAACATTGAATTATACTAACCAAGTAAGAAAATGAAATTAAATTAATCTTAACATATCGTGAATATAATGATATTCCAAATTTTTTATGTTAAAGGGACTATATACACCTCAAAGAAAAATAGAGGTGCATAACATGGCAGGTGTCTCAAAGAAGGCAAATTGAGAGAGTCCTACTTTACAAATTTGGTAAATTATGAAACCTAAACCACATGAAAGAAATATCATAAAATTGATATTTAAATTTATTTAAAATTAATTATAATAATCATAGAATAAATTTGTGGATATTATACACACCACATATAAAAATATGATGTGGACATGGCTTCTGTCTCAAGTATAATAAAAGTAAGATGAGAAACCCCTTACCACTTGAGTAAATTTTTAATTATGATCCATATTAAAGAATAAAATCAATTTAAATCAATTAATACAATTCAATAGTGTATTTTATTTATATGAAGTGTCGTATGGAATTATATAAATCAAACAAAATAAGTGAGTGGTGAATATTATATTTATCTCACAGCAATATAATGTGAGATGAAATTCTCTTACCTTATGTATTGAATATGTTTGTAGACATTAAAAGATCCTATATAATTAATATAAGTTTATTATACATGTAAAAAATAACCATATTCTTATATCTAATAGAATATATGATTTACTTATGAATTTATATTACCTGTTTGTTGATAATTCCTTGTTGAAATATTGTTTTGGGAAATAACCGCTTTGTTTTTCCCATGTGTCTAAATTTTTTATATCATTTGTAATTTTACTTAAATAATTATTTATATAATTTAAACCATGATATAAATATCATTTATATTCATTATATTTTTATTGTAATAATATATACAATATATAATTATCAAATTGAACACACTATTAATGGAGACGGTAGGCCGTACATATGCATGAACGCTGTTTCTATTTTATTGTCATATTGAATGAAATAAAGTAAATTATATATATGTATATATATAATTATTATAGTTTAATTATTATATCATGTATATCTTATAGTTTTACTAAAATCACCCTTATTATATTCCATATAGAGTGTGAATGAATCACATCATTTTACGGAGGCAGTAGTCCATAAATCCACAAATGATGTTATCATATTTACACAAGATGGAAAGTATAAATTTATGTGTTATAAAAGAGTTAAATAAGAATAATTACATAATAAATATCATATATAACATATATAGATATATTTTCCATCATAATTCCCAACCATGAAAGGTGGTATAGGTAAAACAAACAACAACGTTTCGTGAGGTGGAAGTTCGCCGCACACAGGAACCATAAGTTTGATACATATTATATTGAAGTGTGTGTAAGTAAAGTTTGAACCCTTAATATCACAACATATAAGTATATTTAGGATATGTCATATGTTTTATAACCATTTAATAAAGAGATTTTAGGTGGTTGAGGAAGAAAATAAATGAAAGGGGCTTGAGAAAGGTTGTCACCTCTTCTTTGGGTAACTCCTTTTGGTTTGCACCAAAGGGATTGTTTAGATGTATTTTTACCAAAATGGGGAATTAAATGTTTAAATGAGTACTTTTTAAGGATATTTTATTAGGGTTTTTCTGATAGAAATGGTTTGTGAGGTGTGAGTAAGTGGGAGGGTTGAGTGACTTTTTATAGTGGAGGAGGAGTGACACTAGTAAATTTTTGGAAGAGGAATCCTACCCATGGTTTCTCATACCAAGTGGATTCAATAATGGTAAAAATTGAAAAAAATTGAGTATATGTTTGAAATATGTACATTCAATGGATTTTGGTAAAGTGTAAAGATCATTTTGGCCCTTAAGTTTACGTTTTAGACCCTTATTAAATTTAATTTTACCTTACTTGATGTAATTAATTTTAATTACTTTCACTAATATTTTTGTTTAAAAAAAGGTTTAACGTATTATAGAATATATTTTTTTATGATTCCAAATATTTAATCCATTTTTTCATATCACAATCATATAATTGGATGAAATTAGTTTAAATTTTATTCCCCTAGCGAGATGATAATGCCAGTTTTTAAAGTAAACACGTTGAAATGTTTCATATGTTTTTATATTAAATATCAATAAAAAATGAAATGACCTAAATTGGATCAATTGATAAAAAATTAATCTAGTTAAACCTTGAATCAATTTAATAATATATTTTTTTCTTATAAATAAACTAGATGAAAAAAAATTTTGTATTAAAATTTATTATTTTTTAATATTTATTATAAAATCAAACTTCACATAAGAATAAAAAAATATTCCTCAACTAAATTTTATGATTCAAATTAAAAAATTAAGATTATATTTTCATATAAAATTTATAAAATCCAAAAATTTATATTAAAAATAAGTTTTCTATTAAAGGGAGGTTAAGCTACTTTTATAAAAATAAATGTTTTTAAGTGAAATATTGTGTCTGTTCTCATATAATGCCTATAAAATAGATTTGATGAATATAAAAAATATTTTATTTAATATATTACATATAAAATTAATGAATATCATTAAATAATATTAATTAATTGAAATTATTAACATAAATCACATTTTTCATTTAAAAATATTCTTTTATGAAATAATTCCCTTTATATTCATTTGGTTTATATATTCATTACTAATTAATAGGTATCCAATGAATTCAACTATATATTTTTATAAGTTACTTATTACAAAATTATTTAATTTAACAACTAGGTTACATATGATTATATTAAATAGTAATATTTTTAATAATATATTACTATTTGGAAAAACTCAAAATTGAGTGTTATGAAAACCATCAAGGAATGTCAGTATTGCAAGTAATTTAAGATAACATCAGAGTTCTCTGTAGATAAAGATAAATATTATATTTCATTTAGTGCATGATTAACATGGAGTTTTTTATAATAAAATTCAAACTTATTTCTCTAATAAATATAACCTATTTTTAGTGTTGTGTGAAATGAAAAATATCAAAAAGATTAAATTAATTAATAAATATATTTCATAAAATCTCATGGAGTTTCATTCTACCCTCCTTAAAATGAATTTCCCCCTCAAAATTTTTTCCAGTTTCAAAGGTTTAATACTTGAAGTATCCTCTCATAGAAACTTACTTCATAAAAGATAATATTAAAACTTAATTTTAAAAAATATTTTTTGAAACATTACATTTTCCTAATGTTACATATAACTAGGTTTTCCCAGAAGAGAATATCCGTGGGAAGTGAAAACACTAACTTGGAGAAAAAGAATAAATATTTTTAGGTAGTGATTGTGGTCATATATCACAAAAGATTTGAAATATCAATGAAACATTGATAGAATCAAAGCCCTAAATATATGTTTATTTAAAAATAAACTATTTAATCAAATATTAAGGGATTACAATATCATTTTTTCATTTTAAAAACACTATGTAATTATTTAATTGACCAAGAATATTAGGAAACATACTAACGTGATATATTACAATAATTTCAATTAAATTATTCATATGTGCTTTAATTATTATTAAATTCATCTATTACTTAAGAAATGGATGTCCGAAAGTTAACATTGATTCGTAAAGATGGAAAATAAACTTTTAACCACTATTAAGATCCATAAATAAATGACAAGTGTAATTATTTCTCTCAAACTATTATTCCAAATCAAAATGTTAAGTACATTAATATCTAAATATGAAAATTAATAGTGTTGGTTAATCGTTAATATTTATTCATAAAATAGTTTGACAAAAAAATTACACATTAACCAGGACATCACATAGGCTAGTGGTAGGTTTGAAACCCTTATCTTCCATCAGTCATGGGTTCAAAACTCCTGACCTTATAGGATTTGATGAGTTGTCACATGACATACAGGTTTCCATTTTCTAAAACCACATTGAAATAATTTCCAATATAAGTTTGATGGATATCCTTGAAATAAGTTTAATAACTAAATAACTATTTGACAAATGTTTTTAATACAACATAAATACATAAATACTTCTTCTAAATCTTAACTAAATAATTTCAAAAAACCTTAACCTTAGAAAAATTATAAAAGAAGAAAATAAATAACTTCAGAAAGAATTTAATGAAATCATTCTTATACTGAACCCCTATATTTATAAAATTAGCTCATTTTTGTCACATTCCAAACAAGTTAATACCATAATCCTATATTCTATTGAAACATAGTAATTACCTGAATTACCATAAACATTTTTATAAAACATGAATTGTTCTTTATTCTAATGATTACTAGATATATTACTTAAATCAAAGAACCTATAAACTTCATAAATGATAGAATAAAACAACTTTTAAAAAAATTGTTAATCATTTCTATGTTCATCGATAATATCCAATTTACCTTATACAAATCAATAATCTCTTAATCAAATCTAAATAATATTTTCTTTATATCTTTAACACATCAAGGGTTACTTTCCATAAATGAGAATATCACTTTCCATTAAATCAAATTTTTATGTCTTCATCAACATTCAGCATATCCTTTTAAATATTTAATAAAAAACTTATGCTGAAAATACTTATATATTACATGATTCATATAAGATAATCTTGAAATTGAAAAACATAAATACATCATTCCTATAACTTTATTCTTAAACCATTACTCTGGATTCTTCAACTTATTCTTTAAAACATATTTTTTATAGTAATAAATATTAATCATGTGTTAAGTTTCCTCAATTCAATCTAATTACTCTTCTTGTAATTAATGTAAAAAATTCTAGAACATCCCATACCATTCACATGTAATTTGAAGTATTTTTTTTATTCAGAAGTATAACTAATACTTAAACCAACTTCCTGATTATATCCATGGGATATTATGACAAATATTTTTATAATAACCATACTTTCCACATAAAAAGATTAAATTCTAACTCATTTCCCTCTAGTTCCTTCTATTTTAAAAAACTAGAAAATATAGGGTGCAAAACACTTATCATAATATTAAACTAGAAATCCTTAATGAAATCACTTATAGGATTTTGAAATAAAGACAACTTATTTAATCAATCAAACATTAGGTTTATCCTTGGTTATTCATAGATAACCATTAATTAAATATTTCATGATGGATTTGAGGATTTTTGTGGATTCCCCATGTATATCCCCAAGGAGTTTCAAACTAGGCGCACAATAAGTCCCCTTGTGATATACCAGGTTACACTCGAGTCAGGACCTATGCACCATGTTAGAGTTTTTACTCCTAGGTACATTTTTTCTAGAAAGAAGCCATCTTTTAATATCCAGACTAAGATGTATTTTAAGAAACTTCTTCACTCAATCCATTACCAAAATTCCATAAAATTTTACTATCCTTATGATTATTCATATATAAATCCCTAGGAATATCCTTAGGAATATTACTATCAATCTCACTAAATTATTCTCATTATAGTTTCCAAATTTTTACTAACCATTTCCTTTTATATCAACTATAAAGTCACTCACTTAACATACATATATATTACATCATTTTAGATGAATATTCATCAAACTAAAAAAAATATTTCTTATGATTGTAATAGTTTTGTGTATTTAAAAAAATGGAATAAAATATTCTAACTTATTGAATTTTCATAAATGTTTCCCACCAAAATCTTCCCCTATAGTAATTTTACTTAAAATACATTTTTCAAAACGTGGGAAAAACATCAGAAAGTGGTGAGAACATATAGTCAACAAATGTAAATAAAGGGTGTACTTAATCAAGCCAGTAATATAAGGTTATTAGAATATGAAAAAACCATTTGTAGATCATACCATTCATATAAAAGATCATAATCATGTGACATTTCACAATCATTTGATATTTAGAAGACATGAATCATAAGGGAATAAAGATAATAATAAATGAAATAATAATATAGGAATAAGACATTGAACTTGTGACACATATTTAAACATGCAATATCATTCCGTAAAAGCCAATAATAATTGATGGAACATATACATGAACATATGGAGACAACACCTCCTTGGAAAGACACACCACCATACCTAGTTGCAGTATTTCCTTTGTAATGGATCAGGTTTCCCCTTCTTCCCTTAGTTGATCAGGTTCCCCATCTTCTATATTTATGGTGAATAAACCTACTAGGTAGGGATTTCCACCACCCCTAGTCATGTTATTTTAATTTATGGAATTTGGTTTCCCCATATTCCATAATGGATGAGGTCACCCCATATTTCCATAGTGGATCAGGTTTCCCTATGTTCTATCTTTATGGTTACTATAACTATTAGTATGAACTCATCACCATCCCTAGTCGTAGTCCTTTCCTTGTAGGGGATCATGATTCCACATATTCCCTTATTGTATCAAGCCTATTGAATTAATTCCCATCATTATCTCATGATATATAAATCTTTTCCCAATACATTTGAGGGAGATATAGGTTCCATGAACCTCATAATAAAATCAAACATACATGTTCCGAAAGTTCATAAATAGTCATATCATAATCCATGAAATTAAATGGGTGTCATAAAAATTTACTCATACCATAAAAAATAAAAAATATATAGGTTTAATAATAATTTCATCAAATAATAACCTGTGAAAATAAGAAGGATCGGAAAAATATATCCCAGGACAGAGAAGTAGTTTTTACAGACATATAACATGTTAAATAGAAATGGGTTTTATAAACATCACACTATCAAACCATAGTCCATTCAGAGAAATAATAGGAATATAACCTTTGGATTGTTTTCTATAAATCCTTAAGAAACATCAACATATTTCATCATTAATGGTAAATAATTTTGAAATATCTTTCCAAAACATATCTTGAGGAAAATATCCATTCTTCTTAAAAAAAGTATTCTTTAAAGAGAAATACTGATGAAATCCATATTATTTGAAAATTCATTGTAACATTAAAATGAAGTCTAGAAATCATATTAAAAACAATTTTACATGAAAATTTATAAATCTTTTCTGAAATTATTTTCAATGATTACATATAAAATAATATTAAAACATTTTTAAAACCCTTTCCTTAAAAAACACTTTGAAAAAATAAAAATAAATCTTTAAATTTTTTGAAAACCATTTCATTGAAAATTATTTTAAATATTATAAATGATGGTTGAAATAATATTTAAAATAATTTATTTAATAATACATATAAAAGATATCAATAAATCTTCAAAACTTTTTGAATTTTTTTTTAGAAAATATGGTTTTGAATGAACTTGGATTTCTGACCGAAGAGGGTGCTAAATTCAAACTTTTTTAAAAAACTTTTTTAATAATCATAGTGTCAAAAGAGTGGTTCAATGGTTCCAATGAATGAATATATCAGGAATATTTAGAATAGAATAAAATTTGTGAGTTTTCTTTATAGATTTATCATAATATTTCATCAATGGAAGAATAATCATAAACAATATCAATAAACGATTAGATTGTTTCAATAAACTCATACAACTTGGTAACTTTGAATTATACTCTCCATGTAAGGAAATAAAATTAAATGAATATTAAAATAACATTTATTTAAGGATAGTAATTATTTAACATTTCAATGGTATTACAGACACCAAATTGAAAAATATAGTTTCATAACATGGTGGGTGACTCAATGAAGGAAAATTGTGACAAAATTAGTTTACCAAATTGATATCTTTTGAAACCAAACCCCAATGAAAGAAAAAATATCAAATGGAAATTTAAATATCAATAAATATAATTATAATAATCACTGAACAAATTTAATGGAATTATACACACCACATATGACAAATATAATGTGAACATGGCTAGTGTCTCATGAATAATAACAATGAGATGAGAAAACACTTACTACTTGAGTAACATTAGAATAGTGATGCCCATAAAAGAATAAAATAAATTTAAATAATTTCATATAATAAAATAGATAATATTTATTATATAACATTTCATATATTAGTATATACACCACAAAAAACAAGTTTGTGGTTAATGTGGCATGTATCTCATGATAATAGGATGTGAGATGAAATTCCATTACCTTAATTTTGGACTTTCTTCTTAAATGTTTTATAATACTATATAATAAATATAACTTAATTATAAATCCAAAAAAAACAAAATTATTATATATATTACCAAATATTACTCATTTATGAATTTATATTACATGTTTATAAACAATTCTGTGTTGAGTAATGTTTCAAGTAATAAATTCATTTTTTCGCATGTGTCTTAATTTGCGATATCTGTTGTCCTTATACTTATATCACAATTTCTAGAATTTAATACAAGATATAAATATCATTTATTTTAACTATATTTTTATTATAATAATATATATAATAATTATATATGTATGAACTGGAATACACCATTCATGGAGATAGTAGGACTTATGTTCTCATGAATGTTGTTTCCATTACATTATCATATTGAAGGAAAGTAAGTAAATTAATATATATATATATATATCTGTTTGTGTGTGTGTGTGAAAATATATAAATATTATAGTATAATATTTATATGATATATATAATATAAGTTCATTAAAAAAATCCTTAATAAATTCCATTAGAGTGTGAATGAATCACATCGCTTTGAGGAGGCTATAGTCCACACATCCACAAACAATGTTATCATATTTACACAAGACATAAAGTATAAGGATATGTGTTATAAAATAATTAAATAAGCATAAATACATAATCAAATTTATATATTTAATATATAAAAAGATTTTACATCATGATTTCCAACCATGAAAGGTGGTAAATGTGAAACGAACAACATCATTTCGTGAGGCGGTAGTTTACCGTATAGAAGAACGGTAAGTTTATTACCCATTAGATGGAAATGTGTTTAAATTTTGGTCAAACACTTAATAAAAAAAATATAATAATTTTTATTATTCTTTTATTACTATATAAACATCTAAATAAGAGAGTTGAGGTGTTGGATAATGAAAATAAAAGAAAAGATATTGATGAAGGTTGTTACCTCTTCTTTGGGTAACTCTTTTTGGTTTGTAGCAAAGGTTTTCCTTTGAAATATTTCATCAAAATTGAAAAACTTTTAATGAATAATCGATAGATTTTGGGAGTATATTTGAGTAGTGTTTTTCAAATACAAATATATTGTGAGGTGGGAGGAAGTGGGAGGGTTGAGTGACTTTTTATAAGGGAGGATGAGTGGAACTATTGAATATTTTTGAAAAATGAATTCCACCAATGTTTTTGCCACCTCAAGTTGATCAAAAAATGGTCCAAATAAGATATAAGGTATTATAGGGTCTATACATGGTCATCCAATTGATTTTGTAATATTTTATAGGTCATTTTGTCCCTATTGATTATGGTTTAGTCACTTATTAAATTAAAATTTACCTTAATCGATGTAATTAATTTTAATTACTTTCACTAATATTGTTGGCCAAAAACTAGTTTTACCTTTTTTAAATTATAACTTATAATGATTAAAAATATGGAATCCATTTTTCAAAATTCCAACCACAAAATTGGAATAAATTAATTTAAATTTAATCTTGCAGACATGATGACAATGATGGGTTTTAAAGTAAAAACGTTCAAAATATGGATGTGTTTTTATATTCATTTTCAAATTAAAATTTATTTCAATAAACTAAATTGTAGTAATTGAAAAAATTATTCTATTTAAACATGAAATCAATTAAAAAATATAATTTAATCTTATAAGAAATTTAGACAAAAAACATTTTTAAATTAAAATTCAATATTTTTCAATATTCATTAAAGAATGAGGCTTCCAAAAAAAAATAATAAATTTATCAATAACCTAAATTTTTGGCTTCTATTTTAAAAATGAATTTTTTTACATATAAAATTAATAAAAATTCATAAATTTATATTTAAAATAGGTTCCCCATTTAAATGGGTAAAATTAATTTTATAAAAATAAATGTTTTTATGTGTAATATTAGGTATTTTCTCATCTTATATGTATAAAATAAATATTATGTGTATAAAAAGAAATTTTAATCAATATATAACAGAAAACATTAATTAATATCATTCACTTGATGTAACTAATTTAACTAATAAAGATAAATCTCTATTTTCATGTAAGAAACAGTCATTCATAAAATCAGTCCATTTATATTCTGTTGGTTTCAATATTAATTTATAATTAATAGGTGACCAATTAATTAAATAAGATCCACTATTATTGGGGTGTACTGTATTTTCTTCAATATGGTATGAGATTACCATTTTCAAATTATACCAATGTTAAGGATGTTTATAAGTGAAACATGGTATCTGGGGTTGGTATATGGAGGGTATACTAGTAGGAACATAGAATCGGGACCATGCATGATTCAAAAAAATTCATGTAATTTAATCAAAGGGATGTGTGGAATAATTTTTTGATATAGTTTTTGGAACTATGCATACCGATAAATCATATTGAATATTTCAATCCAATAAGGATGGTATGGTCACTAAGACCAGGTAAATTGGTAATAAAGTAAATGAAAAACCCTCCCAATAAATAATCATTCACTATATTTGATAAATTTTCATTTTATTTTTTCCCACTCAATAATATCTCTTAGTATATGGTGTTCATGGAGGTAACTCTAGGTGATTTCTCCCCTCAACATCACTCCACTCTTAGAGCCTTGAATAGATAGTGCCTAGATCATGGTTAAATGACCTATGTATCTCTTTTATTATATTGTCTATGATTTTTATCTTATTTAAACCCCAACCAGGTAGGTTTTGATGAAATAAAATGATTAATATTTTATGAATCTATTAATATAGGTTCTAGGTGATTGAGAATGAAATTTGTATAATGGATCATGTGTTTGGAACCCCAATTCCACTCCATCACTAGGTTGATGTAGGTAGTTTTTACAAGTCTATATTTTGAAGAAAATATTTTAAGATGTAATTTGATATTTTCATTAAATTATTTTACATACTATTGATGGTTTTATGATGATAGGATTTTTTATGATAAAATTATTTTGGTTTGAATTATTTGGGTGAACATGAAAGATAGTGCATTTAAGGGTGTTTGTATGTTTTTATAAAAAACATTAAGTAAATGATAAATTGTTTTTTGATATTTTTATTTATGGTCCTATTGAGTTACATGGATAGTTGGTTTATGAATATTTTTTATGGGATGGTGGGATTATGGTTTGAACATGTGTTAGAATTTCAACTTGTGTGTGGGAGCCTTATTATAATAGGGAATGATCATAATTACTTCTTAAGTGTGGGTTCCTATTTTGGTTTGATGGGGATATCCAAGAATTAGAGGTATTAACTCTATTCTCAAGTATAATGTACCCTTTGGATTTAGTATTTGGTAGTTTTCTATGGATGCTATGTTCCTTTGGGATTCAGTTGATTGATTGGACTTATGTTTGTGGTTTGAAATGATGTAATTTTTATTTTGGTTGGACATGGATAGATTTAAAATATTTTATGATTCAATTATGGTATGACTTCTTTGGATTAACAAAATTTAATGGGTGTGGGTGACGTTTTATAAAAGTCAAATAAATATTCATAGAGTTTTACAATCATAGAATACATATAGACTATTAAGGATATCCCATTGCATCTAATAATTATACCATATTCATCTTCAATTTTTTATTGGTAGATTATAAGTAGTTTCATTTAGGTAAGTGGGAGTCATCCTACTTTATTAGTAAGTGATGATATCCATAGATATAGTGCTTTATAAGAGGAGGAGTTCCTAATGGTGGGATAATTGTGGTATTTTAGGGAGGCATGCAAGAGTCATTTGGGATCTATTTTATCAAGTTTTCTATTATTGACTAGTTGGAATTTAATTTGGAAATTTATACACATACTAAAATTATTGGTTAGTTATTTATTTTTATTCATTTTATAAATAATGGCTTTCCATGAATAATATAATTTATCCAATATGGTATTCTACAACGTTGTTATTTATTTGTGATTCATGTTTGGGAATGTCTAATATAAAAATCCCTAATACAAAATTGTTAGAAGAATTTTCCATGAAGAGATAGTTTTTTAATGAAGCCCCCAAATTTTAATGACAGATCTCCTAAAATTTGTTTCAAATCATTAGTGATGAGGTGGAATCATCGAAGGTCGGGTCGAATTTTGACTTAAATATGGTAATGTTGAGGGATGATAGTTCAAGGTTTCTAATTAAACATAGGTACTATCGATTAAAATGATAATCACACCGATGTTTACTAAAGAAATAATGTATGACACTCCACATGGTATATTTGATGTGGTTCAATCAATATAACATGTCCCACATGATGTCTCAGTAATCAAATTTGTATCTCATATGATCTCTTACTCATGATCATCTTAAATTTATATCACAACCAACATTTCTCCAGAATTTCCATTGATTATGTAAAGTATTGAAAGAAATATCTAAAGGGATTTTTATCATTCTAATATCATTTATTATATGAATCCCACATCAATAGCTTATAAATCATAGATGGATCGATATTACATGATATGTTTTCATATTTTTAAACATTTTAACTAATAGACAATTAAAACCATACATAATAACAAATACTACCTTATTTGGATAATAATGGTCCTTAATGAACTATTGTTTATTGAATTATTTAGTTTTTTAAACATGTTACATAATATGTAATAATTTTTACATATTTATGTAGACATTTGAAAAAACCTCATGCTCAAATAATTAGTAAGACTATATCTATAAATGAAGTAGGTTTTAATCACTGTGGTATTCGAATTATTAATCCTTATATTCAACACATTAAAACAACATTAAAACCATTTTTTTCTAAAACATCTAATGATACAATGTTTTTAGTTCTACTTTTTCATAACTGATTATAATTTTTCATTTTTTTCTTTTATCATTTCCTTATGAAACTATTATATTCTATAGTAAAAAATAATACATAAATCATAATGATGAACAGTAATATTTTCAATTTATATGTCTATTAATTTTATAAAAAACCATACTTTACCAAAAAAAATAAAAAAATATTATGTATTCTATTCTTAGGAAAAATAACATGGAAAAAATTTAATTACCACCACCATAAACAGATTGGTATATTTAACCAAGAAAACAAATATTTTATGTAACTATATATATATTTTAATCATATTATTATTTATACATCATTGAATTTATTTCATATAAAACATAGAATATGATATACAATAATAGAAGGAAAATGTTTTCTCTCACAAAAACCTTAATTTATGCAACCCATATATAATATAAATAATGTTTAGCATTGACCACACTTAATAAAATGAATAATTATTTATCAAAGACATAATGATTAATTGTTTCTCATGATCATAACCAATTTCATATTTTAATCCCACTAAATCCTTCAATTTTTAACTTCATTTCAAGTATTATGAATTCAAATCATTACTATTGTGTTTCATAGATTATTGAAATAATAATCTATTAATTTATTTGAAAATAAAAAAATTATATTTATCTATATTACAATACAAAAATAAATTTCTTATTCCATCATTAGAAATTTCAATAATAGAAAAAGTAGTACACCCATGATATATATCTCATATGGCATATTTTATGTTGTTCTACATGTAAAAAATATACCAATATAAATGGAACATTTGGAATAACATGGGAATCTATTCAATGCAATGATGGTAGATCCCATTACTGTACTTTGATATCTATCATGCATTAAAACAATATAGATTTTGTATACTCCTGAAACTGTCAACTGAGTAAGCATATGAGATGTTTTATAAACTCATTATGATTAAATTATTCTTTCAAAACCATTGGCCAAAAACCCCTTAGAAGGGTTTGGACTAGGGTTTTCAATTATTATTTTCTTCCACTAGATCTTATTCTCTAGTTAGAAAGAACATATTGAACCAATCAATCATCTAGAATACCCAACATCCAGATGTTGGAATTAACTATGTTGACATGAGGATTTTACATAGTTCACTATAAATGGTTAAATATATGTAGAAAACATAAATGGTGTGTCAAAATACCATAGAATAACACTATTAACTAAATGTATTATAAGAACCCTTGAATTATTAACTTTTAATACTTAGGATACTCCCCAATCTTATCTATTTTTTCACTTCATTGAGAAAGTGAATAAAATAAAAAATTATATGATGATAACTCAAAATGATTCTATATAATGGATAAACACTAGAATAAATTTTTTTGTAACTGTACTTTAGTTCCCTATTCAACTCATGATCTTCAATAGAATTTATAGTTGAGGAGACAATTATCTCAAACATTCTATATCAATCAATTCAGTTCTCCCTCTTTGTTATATCAATTCTACGCATCTATAAATCTTTTATTCCTCTCTCCAAATCATCTTCCACTCATGTTACACTTTTTCCATTTAATATATATCTCAAAACCAGGTATTGATCACCAATTAACTTCACTAAGTCAACTATAATCCCAAAAAATAATCAATTGATACATTCTTTGAGAAATCCCTAAATTTAACTTCTTTATGGTGTTAGAACCCTCATCATAGAATGATTTATATTAAAAACTATAAATTTATTGGGTGATTTCCTTCACTAACACATATTCTGAGTGAACAACTATATCCAAAAAAATATAACAAAATCTGACATTTAAATCCTTGAAATATCATTGCATGAAATGATGGTTTCTTCTTTAATTAAAAATTTCATCATTGTATGATAGAGTAATTCATGTCATGATCTTGACTAATGTTGAGAAAAACTCCAAAGATTAAATTTAATGGAAAATATCCAATAATAATGGTCTAAACATTTCTTCACATCCCATTTGGTCACAATTTGATCTCTGTGTCATAGCTTGATCAAGATATAATTATTCTCAAGGTCAATAACGTTTTAGGTTTCAACCCATTCCATTACATGGTATTATCCAAATAAGAATTACTACTGAAACTTTTTAAGCGTCTTGTAAGAATTTTCATCCTTCCCACAAAATAGCCAACTCATTACATCAAATGGTAAATGAAAAAAACTTATTTTTTTTATTTTAAAATATTTTCAAAATCTATAAAAACCCTTACATAAGTAGTGGTATATTTTAAAACATTTTTATTTTTCTATCAGTATGCTATAAAACACCTTGATGTTTGAGAATTCCCTTTTTTTCAGAATACAGGATGAACCCTAATGTATTTTAGTGCAGTACAACACTTTTTAAATTTTCAAAACTAAATCTACTTATCATATGTTACCCTTAGGTATCAGGATATCATTACCCTAACGTATGGGGATTTATAATTTTTCTAGAATCATTTTTCATTGTGAAAACATTGTTCATGTGGCCCTAGATTGTTCACATAACATCAAAACACTGATAATATATACCCTCTTAAGTCCACAAATTTTAAAATCTTTGAAAACATATTATTGAAAACAAATCCAACATTACAACTTGTGGTTTCAACATTCTCACCATTTCATATATTTTTCAATCTCTAGTTCCCTATGACAGATTGAATACTATGAGGGGGTAAATCGATGGATTACTTTTTTTTGAAAATTATATATTTTTTAATTCAAAATCTTAAACATTTAAAAGTTCTCAGTCCAATCCGTGATACCTCATAATCTCAAATTTTATATGGAAATAATCATAGAGGGAACAACACCTAGT
Organism: Viscum album; assembly: GCA_963277665.1. Taxonomy (NCBI): domain Eukaryota; kingdom Viridiplantae; phylum Streptophyta; class Magnoliopsida; order Santalales; family Viscaceae; genus Viscum; species Viscum album. Next base: position 133,951,083 of record OY728150.1, read on the forward strand.
ATTAACAAGGATTGGTATATAAACCTACTCCTTTCTAAAATGGTTAATCCCCCCAACATGGATTTTCCAATATATTGGAAAGTGATTTAAATGAATAATGAATCCAAATATTATACACATCATTATTCAATACTCTAATTGATCCTGGTTCTACACCACAAAAACAAATTCTTATACAATGGTTATTTAGACACCCCATATTCTCTTCTCCTTCTTCTAAACTAGTTTTATACACTAGCCTTGAGGTTTTTTTAGCAACTAGTTTGATATCCAAATAACAAGCACCATATTATCAAGGTTTTTGATCCTAGTGTTTCTTCTGAAACAGTTGAATTATATATTCTTCCATTATTATAATAGATCCTTTTCAATTTAAGTACAAATTAAATATCTTTAAATGTATCTTGAATTAATCCTCTTGGTCTTCAAACTCATTGACACTAGATATTGAATGATACATTTCTTATCAAATTACTGGATTCTCATACCTGACTTTAATCTCATAGTGTATATTATGGCTTACGTATATTCATCGTATGATCTTCTGTGAAAGATCATATCTTTCTCTATAAAATTATTGGAAAATAAATCTTAATTATTCTAGTGAAGTATAAGCCTAAAAAACATGTTAAAGTGATTCACACAATTTCATCAATATTATATTTTGTATGATAGAAACTTATAAAACTAAGAATGATTAGTATTATAAATATAGAAAAATATAATTTATGTAGACCTATTTATTTCTTAGACATTCCATTTTATTCTAAATTTATTAAAATTCAAACAGTATTCTAACTTGATCTTCTACACATAATATTATTATAGCATAGAAAATATATTTCATTGTCATTTCATGGTCCACATTCTTGAAAATTCTCACACTGATGATTCAATCAAAAAAAATTTCTTTGTATGTATGAAAAACTCACTTATTTCATTTAAAAAAATGTAATTATTATAGTATTTCATCATAAAACATTTTACATATAATTTCCCTTCATGGAATTTCTAGCTTCACTAGATGAAAATGTTCATTGGGGAACTCATCTAGAGAAATATAAAATCACCTGATTATGATGATATAATTTTCCAAAGTTATTCATTATGATTAGGATGATATTTATCATTGAATTTATAGGAAATAAACAAGTGTTTTTTAAACAATTATCACATGATTAAATTTTATAATTTCTTATGTGGTTAAAAAGTTATTAAATTGTCTCTGCATTGTTACACCACAAAACATTCTTCACAAAGAACTGTATCTTCATAACATAAGTTACTCCTTCATACTATTTTATATTCTATGCATCTTCACCATGTATTATCCATCCACAAAGCATTTGGTTCACAAAAAAATTTAATTCTTTATAGAAATATGTTCTCTTTTGATTCATGAACTCTACTAGTTTTTCCACAAAGTAGCTTAATCATGTACAACATGTCATTTTTAGTGGATAATGTGATCATTTACTTTACCACATATCATTTAATAAATCTTCATCATGTACATCATGGATGTATCAAATCTCTATAAATTATCATTCACCATGAACTAGTAGAACCTACATAGAACTCACTTAGTTCACTTTGATTTTTTTGACTTCTATAGTGATAAAAAATAAACATATCAAAAATCCAAATTCTTTTCCACTCATGGACTACATTTATTATTCCCATAGCATCTATGAGTTACTTCAAAGAAGATGAATCCATTTTTAGATGCTTCATCAAAGACCTGCTCACATGGAATCTATTTCCCAAAAAAACATAATAATCCCCTATTCAAATAGCACATCACATGGGATATTGTAGTATAAATATCAACCACATGAAAGCTAGTTGAAAAATAATTTTAAAAACAATTCCTACAAAAATTTAGTTTATCACACAATGACCCCATCATAAATCACCTATCTCCATAAACATCACAACATTATTTTTTATACTTAGTGGAAAAATGTGATTAACATATATTTAAAATCAAGAGTTGTCTTAGAAGATCCTACATGGAAACCCAGTCTCTTGTGGGTGCTCAGTCTCAGAACCCTCATTCAGGAGGGGTTCATTCAGAAAGACTCATATAAATATGGTTGAATATGACATATCCAAAATATTGGGAAACCAACATTCAAATGGGAGATCAAATAATATGGATGTTTTCATTTCCATATTTTAAAATGATGAGTGAATTGTACCCACATAGGGTTTTCCCACATCAAAAACCAATAATGGTATTTCTTCAAATTATAAGAAAATCCTTGAACACTATTTCTCGATCTGAAATTTGATTTGGAACCCAGACTCCACTGCATAACACTCCCACATAGAATATGGAACACATAGTCCATGGTGAGTTCTCAATGGGCTTCAGGCCTAACCCATGTGTGGCATAGGTTGTGTGCACGACATAGACTACAGATGAGAACATAGTGGGCTCATACACAACCCTCATTACATTCAAACTACAAGGTAGATCCTTCTCCCTCATGAGGCATGGTTTAATTATAGGTCCCAATTGTTCATTGGCTTTGGGTTATCTTAGGATTCTTAGTGGATTGGCCAATTTTTATTTAACACTTAGAAGAAACACTAAGTGAAATATTCCATGATATAAAAACTGTAGACCACTATGTATCAACAATAGTTCCACCTTAAATTTTCATGGTAAAATTTTCTTAATATTTATTAAAACCTTAAGAAAAATATAATTAATTATCATGGTTCTCCTTATTGAAAAGAAAAATCTGGAAATTCTTAAAGATAGAACTTTCATGGTTCTTATTGAATAATTACATATTTCATAACCATCTACAACTCCTCTTCAGTTATTTTTGGAATATAAATTCAAAATTGATTCCTAATACCAAAAAAAATTTCTTATTTTATTGAACAATGCATCACCTTTGATATATTTTTTTCCATGAGAATACCTCACCGATCAAATGAGTTTACCTAGAATAATCTTCCTTATATGACATCCAATTCCATATAAATAATAATTTTATAAGAGTGACATATATTGTTATAAGATTTATCCATAATAATTATCCAATAATCATCACTTCAACTATAAAAATTCACTATGATTCCCCACTTCATGAATCCTAATAATCTCATATAAGTTTAAAACATAAATTTAATTTATGATATACTAACAATAATGGAAACATTAATTCATCAATCACAAACTTGTTCCCTTAAATACCCCCTTTATATTTATTGTTGAAACATCTCCACTATATAAATTAAATACCCCACCTTGTTGACAATAAATAAAAAGAGTATGTGGGGTCTTCTCTGATACTTATTCACTCCTATATAAGAAAATTTCAAGATCAATTCCATAAGAGGAGTGATCTCACTTTGTTCTTTTAAAAAAGAGCCTTTGGATAATCAACTTCATGTCAGAATGGGCTAATCCATTGTAGAAAAAAAGAGAGATGAAACCATGAATGTCTAAGAAATATTTAGAATATCATGAATGTGAAATCATGTTCATAAATTGTCAATTATTCATTTATGGGATTTTTAATAATCTCATTTATCAGTTATATTTTACATATTGGGCACACTTCAACAAATATATCTTAATTTACAAGTTTAATAGATGGATCTCACCTACATTGTACAACATTAAACCCCCTTGATAATGATTATCAATTCATTTTGAGTATATATTTGAGAGTAATTTTCATAACCAAATTGTTATTTTAACTAGATTATCAAGAAAATTTAAAATTCATAATATTTTAGAAGCATTAATTTTTAACCTAGACCCATATCCGGGGAAGCACTCAAAATCATCATTAGGATGGTGAGTATATTAAAGAATGTATTTCATAATATTCTACATTGTGAACACACCAAAATGGAATTATTTATGAGGCTATAAAATTTTGAAAACATTTAAATCTCCTTACTATCTTGTATAGTACAACACTCATTGATTCTAATGCTACCCCCTAAGGAAAAAAATACACCTTTAATTCCCTGTATTGTAAACAAAAAAATATACAAAAAACATATAAGGGAATATGGTGGAGTTAGTTTTTATTCAATGTGAACAACAATGTTGAGATTTTGTTATCATCCATGTTGCTCCACATTATATATTTTTAATGATTTCACATATAATTTTCAAATTTTATTTATCCTTTGGTAAAATAGATTTTATATCACTTATAATTTCATTGTGTGGGATGGTTATCCGCTCTTTATCAATCATGTCATATGTATCCACTATTGTATTCTTTATTATCTTCATGAATTCTTTTTATTCATACAATGTGGTTAAACATCCTCCTGCATTATGTATTGATTTATTTGATATCTCAGATAGAAATTCATAAATACATGAGTTCTATAATTATAAAAAAAATCTAATGGAATTCATCTTCATAATGTAAATTCTTCATTTTACCATTATCATGATATTTTTACTCGGCTTCTTCTAACATTCTTTCATTCACCAAATCAGCTAGAAAATTTACAAGAATGTTTTTGGTAATGTTGATTTTTTTTTTGAGTTTTTACATAGCTTCACATTAGTGACGTTATTCATATCCTTATTATGAGATGCAAAAAGTCTTGTTCATCTTTATCGATTTTATTTTTTTTGTTATTTCTTATGTATTTTTTCCAAAAATGATTTTTCTTGAAACTTGTTGGGAGTAATATGCTTTGGGGTATTTTTGTAGTTTCTACCATAGTTTGTAACTTCTTTCTCAGGTGGTATTATCTTACCATGATTTCTTGATACATGTTTATATCTATATTCATCAATTTTGTAACCACATTTATTTCAAAAATCAAATACATAACCCAAAAGTTAAAAATGGTTTAATCTTGATAATTTTTCTTAGTCATTGGATATTTTTTCATATTATTATATTTAATTATACTCCGTGATATATGATTCCACTATGATTTAAAATTTAATTTATTGATCCAAAAATTCAATCCACAATGCCCGAGTTTTTTTCAACACCAGAAATGACCCACATACCATGGTCTTAATTTATTTTCTATATGTTTTCTATAATTTGTAGTATAATGTTTTCAGGACTTTATAAAAACCTTTTGGGGTTCTTAAGGGGTATCATCACTTAAAAAAAATTCTTTAATCCGCCATTTACATGGTGGTAGGATCTTTTCCATTTGAGCTCGTCAATATCGGTACATATTTTTTATTTAGACAAACATTTATCACAGAAAAATATTTATAAAAATTATTACATTGTGATATGGATGATAACTTTTTCTTCACTTGTTCTTTAGAAATATCATTAGAATATTTAATGACATTCTTCTTATATTTTGAATATTATTTAATAGTAGGATTATGAAAAGAGCATTGTGTGGTATTAGATATATAAAACATTGATTATGTTGTCTCAACCAATGTTTTTTCAAATTAGTCCATTTAATTTTTAATAAAATATATCCCAAGATAGTGTAATTCTTCGAATCATAAAAAAATTAAACTTTTTCTTTATAGTCATTTCTCAAATTATCAACACCTACATTATGTAATACTGTATTTTCTTATAATAAAGATTCAAGATCCTTGATCCTCATGGATTTGAAATAAAAATGAGTATTCTTAGCATCCATAGACATGTTGTGTGATTTTTCATGTGCATGAAATTATTATAAAAAATAGATCCCAAACAAAAATATCTTATAGTTATACCTTATCAAATCATATTAAATGTGAAAAATGGATTCTTCCCTTTCTTCAACCATGTCTTTGAGAGGGATTCACTTTCTATAATTCTTACTTTGTTCATCTTAAAAAATTTTGACGCTTACTTCTATTTGTGATTTATCAAAAATGAGTCCCTTTATAGTTCCAAAAACACATATGAACTTCATTATGAACATTTTTCATATGTTCTTTGAAGTCAAAATGAAAATTACAAATTGATTAATTATCCTTAGAGCTTGAAGACGGTCCATTTGTAGAATCATAATAAAAATAATATTGAATAATTGTACCACTATTATTACCTACCACTATTTTAATTTATCTATTAACTATTGGAGCCTTCTTTTATAACTTATACACTATTTACTTTATGTTCTTCTGAGTTTTGGAATCACTCCCTATAATATTATCCTCAAGTGTAAATTAAATTTCCTCCAAATGAGGTAACTCAAACACTTCCAGAAATATTACCTTCATAATGGTTGTTACAAAAACAAGAAAAAACATGTGGTTCCTCAGTGTGGACCTACACTTTAATATAAATTATAGTTCCCTAGGTCCGATTAACCATTGATAGGTGGTAAATTAGTGGTTTTATTTTTTATAATTAATTCTTTTGAATTTGATCCTGTCAAAATTATGAAGGGTCTTGATCTACTCAATGATATCTTACAATATCACATCATGTATAGAAATAATATAAGAGAGTACATAATATTACATTTACAAGGTTTATTAAAAATACCTACTCATTTACATGTTTTTTAATCCCCCAAACATGTATTCTCCACTATAAAGAAAAATTGTTACAATGAATAAGTTAGTGAATGGTTATACATACTAGTTGTTGATCCTCCAATTGATCTCAATTCTATACTCCTGATAACAAATATTCTTCCTTAATTGGTTAAACACCCGAACTATATTTTTTATTTCTTCTTATTGATTGGTTAGACACCCATCTTAAATCCTTTTTATAAACTAGTTAGACACCCCAATCATAATATCCTTATTCTCAATATTTTTGATCAACAATTACAAATATCTCTATTTACTCCTGGTTGATTCTAAAATACAAAAAATACATCATAATGTATAAATACGTTGGATATGTTTCACTCGTGTAAAAATTGAAGATCACTAATATCTTCTTGAGGTAAGATTGTTGATCCTGAAACTCACATACTATAGATCTTGATTGATCAGGCTCTTCTTAGATTACTGAATGCATAGACCTGACCACATTCTCCTGAATTATATTCCATATTCAATAAATTCAGCCTCTAATATTTAGTCAGTGATTAGATATTTCTTTTCTAAATTCTTGATAAATGATTCTTTGTTATTCTTATAAAATCCTAGTCTCAAATAATGTTTTCATGTGATATACACAATTTATTCAATATTATTTTACGCAGGACAAGAAATTTCCACAACTTAGAAATATCTATCTTCTCAATCTGAAATAAAATATATTATGCAATCATTTGTATATAATAGAATTCCTAATATCTTTTCCAATTCATAAACATCAAAATAAGTGCTAAATTGATCTTTTATACATCAATGGATAATATCACGACATAAATATATAATTGTGTAATGTTGATCTAAATTCATGATACTTCACATACTGATTATTCAAAAAAAATGATGATTATTTATACAAATTGAGAATTATATTTATGAAATTAAAACAAATTGTAATTATCTTAGTATTCCATCCACAAATCATTTAGCATATAATTTATCTTCATGAAGTTTCTAGCTTTTCTAGAAGATCAATTTTCTTTGTAGAACTCAATTTGAACAATGTAAAAGAATCTATTAATGATGGAAGACATCTCCAAAATTATTTAATAATATTATATGGAGAGAGAGTTGGATTTGTCTTTATAGTGAATAAAAATAGGTTAATAAATCATTTATTTCAAGATAAAATTGTTGAATGTCTTAAGCGGTTAAAAATACGTTCGATTGTCTCTATATAGTAACATCACAAAACTCTCTCTAAAAAGAATAATATATGCATAGTATAATTTATTCCTATATATAATTTTATTTCCTACATGGCTTCATGAAATATTATACATCAGTAATTAATTGTGTTCAGAAATTGACATTTTAATTCTTCACTACAAATTAATAGGTTCTCATTTGGTTTTCAAAATCAACAAATTTATTTGTGAAGTAGCTTCAAATCATACTACATGTAATTTGTGGTTGAGTAATGGATCAATTATTTTTCCACATAGTATTTATTAAAAAATCCTCACCTTTTAAATGGACTTCTCATGTCTACAAAAATTAGTCACACCACGAACATGTAACACGTGCATAGAACTCACCCTGTCTGTATATCTTTTTCAACATCACTCCTGACTGAAAATGATTTTATAACAAACAAACAATATTATTCTCATGAGAAAAGTATTTATAGTTTTCCTATAATATTTTTTTATGTCAAGGTAGGTTAAGTATATTATTGTTTCTATATGAAATGCATGCTCGTATATCATTTATTTCCCTAAATAAACATATAAATCAATTCATTGTGTGACACTCACCGGATTTCTTATACTATAAAAATAATCCTAAATGTAAGGGTCTGAGAACTCATTTTTTCATATAGTCCAAGAATAAATAATTTCACACATAGTGGCTCTATACATAACCACCTATCTATATAAACATCACATATCATATTTTTATGCAATGTGGTGAAATGTAATCCATAATTTTTTATTCATGTTACCACATGAAAACTGAGTGTTTTTCAGTGAACATTCTATAAAAACTCATTTTCGAGTTGTTCAATCATGAAGGATTGTGTGTGTGAGGGTGAATAAAATACCCCTTTTAGATTAAACAACCTAATTCCAAATGAGTGATAATATTGGGCCAGTTCTGTCATTTATATCTTCTTAAACGACGTGTGAAAAATACCTATGTAGGGTTTTCCCAAATATAAATATCATAGAATCATTTCCCCACTTTATAAGAAAATTTGTGATTATATATTCTTGAAATATCACTGAGTTTAACACCTAGACTCCACTACACAACACACCCACATAGGTTGTGAAACACACCATCCATGATAAATTCCCCACATGCTTTTGGCTCAATACATGTGTGGATTTATCATTGTCCAGCATGGGCCTTGCACATAAGCCCACTGAGGGATTATACACAGACCTCATTACATGCCACCTACTATGTGGATGTATTTATCCTACATGATGAATGGTTGACCTCTAAGACCCACATGTGCCTTGGGATAAGGATGTATTCATCTTCTTAGTGGGTTGGACCATTTTTTGAAAACAATTAGAAAAAATTACAATTAAAATATTCTATGATGTAAAAATATATTCTCACTAACTATCAACTATAATTCCAAAATAAATTTTAATGGTCACTAAAGGCACAACTGATTGTCACCTATCGACCGTTCAAGGTTCCAGTGCTCTGCTAATGTGTATAGAACAGTCAGTTCAAATCCTTTGTGATGATACTTTTTAATAGTCGATTATTTTCAGTTGATCATATTTTGATTGGGGGTTTATTTAAAGAGATTACTTGAATTTATTAATTTATTAATATTTGTTTAATAATTTGATAAATACTGGGGTGAGTTCATCAATAGGTAGTTATGCTTTTTATATCCTTGAGCCTTGCTTTATATTACATTAACCCATATCACAAGTTGATGTTGATTGGAATTCATAAGAGTTAATGATTTAATCAAAGTTGTAACTTAACATCGGGTTTAATGATTAAAATTACTTGTTTATGGTAGTGTATTTGTGGATCCAATAATCAATGAAATCCACATTCTAAACAAAACATTTCATTAATCCATGACATGTTATGTCCAACATACACAATGTTATATTTATAAACACTCTTCAAAAAAATACTCTCAATCACTTAATATAACTAAATTTTAACCCACTCTAATGGCATATTTACTCATCCATTAAGATGATTATAAATATGAATTATTATGTTTATTATGATGAGTTAATAAGAGAATAAAATTTATGGAATAAGAAAAGAGTTGTGCACTTAATACACACACACAAACAATGATGAGAATTAAAAATAGAATTTCAATTGAATGAGGATGAAAAATATGGGAAGGGGTTTTACATTCATTTCAAATATTTTAAGTGAATTAATATTTAAGAACAATGGGTGGATGATTAAAACAGAATATGAAGAATAAACCTTTACTAAAATAGAATTACAAAAACAACAGTTATGAAATTACAAATGAAGAAAAGAACAAATGTAAATGAAATCAAAGAGAGGAGGAAGGGTATATCAAGTAAAAACAAGATTTTTTAATGTCCTCCCAAGACACTGGCTGATCCTTGGTCATGAAAATTGATCCTCCTTAATTCTAAAATTCCAAACACATGCAAGGAGAGGAGGGGGATGTATTTATAGCCCAATGTTGTGGGATACTTGCATTCCAAAAAGTTCCCTCCATTTGGCTCACAATTATGATAATTCAGACAACTGAATCTTGAGATAAACTCTTATGCAACTTTTTAGATAATAATTATGGCCGACTACTCTCAAATTTAGAGGCATTTGGACTTATGGAGACTAAGTTATGTCCGATTGTGGAAAAAAGTATAAACAGTCCATTTAAAACCAGAATTTTTCATTGGCCTAAATGTGAACGGATTTCTGAATAGGAAAATGCCTTCAAATCCGAATGCATTTTTCAACAAATTAGGCCGCCTATATCTCCTATTTCTCACTATAAAACCTTAGCTCGAATGGATTTCTATATCTGGATACATATCATGTTTGGTGGGCTAACTTCAATTCCAAGATAGAATTGTATGAGGGACATTAATTCTTCATTTGGGCCCTTGCTTGTAGATTTGGACCCTTAATTTTTTTTAAATGATTCATTTAATAGTTACCCAAATGTTGAAGGAAAATAAATGAATTTAGACATTTGGATTGATCCAAGTAATTCAATATTCCTGGATGGTCTAGATTCATCATAGATTCTTTGGGACTTCTTGTGAGGACCATATGAACCTTAAATTGAAAGAATTGGCCACTAATTCATTCTAATGAAATTTTTTAATTTGATTATGAATCCCTATAAAATAAGAATTTTGTAATTTGGATAAGTAGGGAAAGATTCATTATTAAAACATTATAAAGACTTGAATCCAGATGAATTAAAATAGTGCTATAAAATTATATTTAATATTTAGACATTAATATTTTACACAAATTATGAAAATTTCATATAAAATCAATAAAGGATGTATATAATAAGTTCTGAATAAGGGAATACCATCAAATCTCCCCTACTTAATCTTGTGCATGTCCTCATGTGAAAAACATATAAAAAACATTACAAAATCATTTTCACTCACCAACAAATTATAATTTTTTCCCCACACTGGGGAGGATTATATTATTTCACTCTTCCATATTGAATTCCACCACAAAATATTACTGAAATAATGTTCTAGAAAAAATTAATTTTTCATGTTCAAATTTAAATTTGGGAAATGTCGACATTGAAAAATCACACCTCTAAAGATGATAAAATTCATTAAGGGAGGTTCAACATAAGAACCTCAACTCTATTGGCGAGGACTCAAAAAGTGCATCCAAGAGGCCCGAGTTGAAAACTGGGTGGAGACATATTTCTGGGTACTGTAGCATTTACTGTAGCAGGAAATATAGTAAAAACTATAGTAGGTACTGTATGAGACAGTGTTCAATATCGTATCATCTAGAACTATTCATCTGTTTGTGCTTTTAGGCCACTGGTTTGGGCCTTGGGTCCATTAAGGCCTTCGCCAGTAAGGCTTTCAAGCCACCTCAAGGCCTTTGGGACACCTCAAGGTATATGTGCCACCTGAAATTGTTCTTAATGATCGGAAAGAATTTATAAGGGGCAGAATCTAGATGGGGATCAGGGTAGGCACATTCACCAGAATAGAAGCTAAGAGGATTTTTCAGAAAGAGAGGTTATGGCATTGCCATCGAGACAATCTTGTGCTTGCATGGGAAGCCTAGATGAACAACCATGCGAAGGTGGAGAGGTGATATCACAGTGAATAAGTTGGGAGGGGGAGTTCCAAGCATAGTATGTATAATTTCTCAAGGACTATGAGTCATTTAATATCTAAGCCTACGGTGCTTCTAAGGGTTCCCCCTCACCCTAGAATGGGGGTTATCAAAAATCAATAAAAAAGAGGGCCTTTGAGATATTCAGAAATTAATGGAGGTTTAATCTTTCACCAACCAAAAATGAAAATACTAGATATTTAAAGAGATCTTAGCTTTATTTCCATTTCCTAAAGTACAAAATAATCAAGAGGTCTTTTGATGGGGTTTTTCTATGGCTATGAGATGGTAGGAATCCAGTATTAAAAAGTATTGAAAGAGGGGTAAAACACCAACCTGGAAAAATAAATGCACATTATTTTTGAAATAAAACATGGAAATAAATGGAAACACATATTTACAAGGGAACCATTGTGTGAATCAAGACACAAAATTGGATGCAATTGTTAAGGGAATGTGAAGATGGAATATTTACAAAACACAAAACTTCTCCCAATTACATAATAATATATAATGCAAGTGTTTTTTTTCTTTTCATTTTTTTTCAATTTTCGAAAGTTGACCTTGAAACAAATCTCAAAATCATATCCAAACCCCTGATTTATATCCTCACAACACTAATTTTAATAGTTCTAACAAGATAAAAGGTTTAGTAAGAGTGACTTTTGACCCACCCAATCCATAAACCATTAATGTTTTTCATTTTTTATTTTTTTTCATCATTATTTGTACAATTTTTAATAAAATTTACCTAAGATAAAAATATATACATTCTCAAACCCCACTGAATGAAAAAATCTCCCCCCCACATTGAAATGTATTTCTTCCCACAAGAATATGATAACATGGGGAAATCAACAAAGGTTACCTAAAATGAAATCCATTCACACCACACCTAAATTTCAAAAAATCATGCAATGAAAATTCATGTAGAAATTGGGTGGGATAAGGTATAAGAATTGTAATATGGCTATAAATAAAAATATTTTCATAGGCTAGAAGGGGATTTCAAAAGGAGGATTAATGTAAGAGAAATGAGTGGCTATATAGATATTGTGATTCTCATGTGTTTTAGAAAATTCCTCTATCGTATTAATGCAAACCAAAGTAAAAAATTAAGATCGATGTACAAAAAATAAATACTCACAAATGGGGGTAAAAACATAGATTTTATAAAGATGTCCATAGGTGGACTTGGCATGGAAGCTAATGTTGTTCCTCAGAGTTGGGGAATATTATTTTCCAAATAAAAAATTGAGCATTCAAAATTAGTTGGTTTTGAAATAATATTATTTATCCAAATATATGATGAAAGCACAAGATTTTTGAGATTAAACCATGTATTTTGACTCCACAGAATGGTTAGAAAAAATTTCAAAAGTTGAAGGTGAGTAATCATGACTCTTGATTTTACATAATTTTTAAGCAATTTTTATTATTGTTTTTCAGTTTTTAGGTTGTTTTTAATTTTTAATAAATACACCCACACAAAAGAGTAAATAAAAACTATGTTTAGGAATATGGTAAAAAAATGAATGAGTGGGGACAAAGAAGAAAGAGGTATAAATAGAACGAGATTGAGGGATTGTTAATGGGAAAGCGGTTCCCCTGGTTTGGATTTGGGGTGTCATCGTCCCCATCCGACGATTTGTTTACTGTAGAATTTTTGGATCCAATGGAAGTCGAGAATATAGCGCCTCACTCGCCCGACCGCTCTGACCACTCGGTATCCTAGGGTTTTAGCTTTCCCTGAAAGAGATTCCTTTATGATGTTCCTCTCTAGTTCTATCTTCTCTCTTTCCCGATCTGGGTTGCACTCTTTCTCAGTTTCTCCTTCCCTTTCACTCAGCTCCCAAGTGGCGCGCTCTCTCTCTCTATTGGATTCTCTTTCCCTTTCTCTCGACTCCCGGATTGTGCTCTAGTTTTCTATTCAACCACCTCTTTGCGCTTTGAACTTGCGTTCCTTAGTTCCTCTCTAGGTCGAATTTGGAGCACGGGAGACGTTGGGGTTTTGGGCCAGCATTTTGGCGAACATCAGGTCTCCAAGAATTACTGGAGTTGACCCTTCTTCCTAGGGTTTCAGTCCCTGGCTCCTGTTCAAGTTTCTTCCCAGTTTACTTTTTCTTGTTCTAGTTTTTTTTCCTGGTTACAGTTCTTCGTCTGATTTCCATTTATTCAAGTTTATCCCAAGGGTTTAATTACCAATTACGATTTTATAGTTTCATCCAAATTTTTCCCAAATCCTTTTTATGGTTCCACTTTCAGTTTTTTGATGTTGGCTTTCGATTTTGCCCGTCTTTGTGTTCTTTTTTGGCATAGACAACTTTGATGGTGACGTTATTATGTGGTATGATGGTGATGATGTTTCAACCCCAGTGCGTCAATGGTTTCGCTTTTTGATGGGCGTCGGTGCTGTTTGAATATGGTGGTGTTACGATGATGAGCTGTTGTGGCCGATAATGATAACCTCATAATGGTGATGACAACCTATATTGGCGTCGATGGTGTTTGGTTCATGCGGCATTGGTTTCTGGTGCAGGCGGTGGATGTCAGAAATCAGACCGGCGGTGATGAGGTGTGAAGGTTGATGACTGTGGTGAGGTGTTGACATGTCGACGATGATGGTTATTGGTCGGTGATGTTGATGGTGCCTCTCGGGAGGAATAGGCTGGCCGTCGTGATGGATGTGTGACTCGAGAAAAATTAGTATCATTTTTCGAGATGGGTGATGATGAATTTTAATTTGAATTTTGAATTTTTTGGGTTTTTTGGAAGGTGTTGTGGTGGGTCTTGGTTTAGGTTTGTTTTTGTATGTCTTAAGTGGGGTTTGTGCGAGTGGTTTGAGGTTTTTGTATGGTTCCCACTTTCCCAAAAAGTGTATCATTAAAGAATAAAAAAATGGATTGTGTAGGATGGAAGTCGATGTTGTCCCGTGATTGTGCATCCTCTCATGGTGATTCTCTAACTGATGTCCATTAACCATGAATGTCCTTTTGGATGAGGGTTCTTGGACATGCACTACACCAAATGGGTAAAAATGGGAAATAATAAAAGGACCTTCCCAATGAGAATTAAGCTTACCTAGGTGAAGCCAAAATAGATAATTGAAAAGAAATACCTTTTCAACTTCATGGAATACCTTTTCTAGGATGTTTTTGTCATGTGATACCTTATCTTTTTCTTTTTACTAATTGGAAATCTTGTAGGATTCAATTCGATGCTCCTCCAGTTCATCCTATTATTACAATATTTCTTCACCAGAATTTTCAAAATAAAAATTATTGGTTTTAACAGCCCAAAAATACTTTTTTTGGATTTCAACTGCCAAATGAAATTATTTACCTAAAACTAGCCTAAAAAGAGACATCGCAATGGGTGTTTTATAGGCAGTTTGATAAACCCAAGGTGCTTCACCCTGTCTTTCAGGCCAGTCTTTTCTATTGGGCTTAAAAATTCTCTCAAGCACTATTTTTAACTTCAATATTAGAAAGTTCATCCATGACATTTATTTTGGGGTTATATTCACTTGAATTTTTATGTACAACCCCATTCCTTTCAAAAGATATTACACGGTTCTATTATAGAAATGGGTTCTTAAGTCACTTATCAAGGCACGTGGTGTGCGAAATCGATGGTGGATGTGTGTCTTTAGGAACTCAATAAATGAATGTGAATCATCCTTTCTAGTGGGTTTAGCATTGACCCACCATAAATATAATCAACCAAAATAATGATGTATTAGAATCCATTATAAAGGGGAATGGTCCCATGAAATCGATGCCCCAAACATCAAAGATTTCACAGTAAATTAAAGTCTTTTGGGAATTTCATTTCTCTTTGAAATTGTGCCAAACAATTGGCAAGTGGGACATGATTGAAAAAACTCATCCCAATCCTTGTATAGTGAAGGATAGAAGATTCTAGAGTTTAAGACCTTTTGGGAGGTCCTTTGTGGTCCAAAGTGACCACCTCCGGGAAGTGAGTGACAAAATTTTAAGATTGATGAATGTTCATCTTCATCAACACATCTCCTAATTACCATGTTATCCCCAGTTTTCCAATGTTTATTTTCATCCCAAAAATAGTATTTTGAATCACTTTTCGACATCATTTTTTTGTTCTTTTAAAAAAATTTCAAGAAAAACCCTAGAAACCAAGTAAATTACAATTAGTGCATACCATGGACCTCCAAATATAATTTTTTATTAAAATGACACTTTAAGGGGAAGTGGGAAACCAAGTTCACATGGCAAAGCACTATGTGCTAAAAGAGCTCACAGAATTACAGAAAACAAGACTAAGATGGCTTGAGTTATCCACTTTATATAATTCCCAGTGCAAGTTACCTGCCTGAGTTTTTGGATCCTCTTTGATAAGGACTTCGAGGTGGGACACCATCATGTTTATTTTCAGGATGAACCCTTCCATGGTGATTATACCAGGATTGAAACACTGAGCAACAATCCGGTCTTTTTTGTCAATCCACTCATAAAAATCCTCAGAAATCTCCCCCTAAACTTGTCTTTCATAAAATTTTAAAATATCCTCCTCTGAGGCATTCGGTCTAAGGACTTTTTCAAACATTTCTTCCTTAGAGTGAATGATGAGTTTCAAACAGTCCCTTACCTCTTCCTCTATCACTCCTGTGTCTCGGCTTGAGACACCACTATCCCTGTCATTTGAGATTTTGTTCGCTTTACTTCTATCCTTCTTGGCCGACCTGGTTTCCATCGGTTTTGGCAAATGAGAGTAGTCTTTGCATCCCTTGGGATTTTTCCCCTGGAAAACAATGCATTTCCCTACATCACGTTTACCTTTGTTCCCTTTCTTCCTTCTAGGGATATGGGGGCCATTTCCATAGGCGAGGTCCAAGCTGTCCGAGAGGGGATGATTGTGACCATCATCGCTAGAGTCATCATCCACATGCTCCTCATCCTGCATTGACAGACTATCAAAGCGATTTCTCAGAGTAACCCCTGATTCCTCTTTTGACCTGCTCGGAGCTTCTTGAATTTCCTTTCTGGGAAGGTAAGGGAATGTTTGGATCAAATGGATCCAAGAAACCCAACCCCTCCTGGCAACATTGGCCACAAGCGACACCTGAAGACAATCCAGGCTCCCCCTGAAGTGGCACAGTAGGTGACTCATTCTCCTTTTGAGAGTAGCCGCAACCCATGAAGATCTCTCGGTTGGTATCCTCCTAGCCACAACCTTTAAGGCCCTTAGGTCCTTGGACAAAGTTGATTGGAACCAAAACCTCCTCTACTGGTTTGACAGGGGCCTCTTGAGCCTCTAATTCGGGAATCCCCAAGGATGAAGACATAGACCCCCACTGGTTCACATCCACCGGCGCGCAGTTCTCCAGATCCACCACCTGCACTGACTCCCCCAACTGACCCTGAGACCCAGAGCTACCTAGGTCCTTATTCAGGCATTTGAATACATCAACAACTTTCAGCCCTGACTCCTTCGACAAAGAACCCTTTGTTGAACCAGAAGAGACCATAGCAAGCGCCTCCTGGGAGCATTCATCCTAAGCCGCAACAGAACAATACACCTTCCCATAAAGTTGGTGACCTTCCTTCAATGGGGCCAAACCACCCAGTGAAGCACGACGACAGGACTCGGCTAAATGCCCCAACCGGCGGCACGTATCACAGAAGTCAGACCACGTTTCGAATAACACAGGTTGTTTGCACCGGAATTCCTCGCAAACTATGATCCAGACATAGTCGATAGAAGGTTTCGAAACATCAACCTCCACACAGATCCACGGGGCAATAGGATAGCAGAACGATTCAGTTCTACTATCCGAACTCAGATAACGACCCACCAAGTTGCCAAGCATACGAAGAATAGCCGGATTTTGGAAGGGAAGAGGAAGTTCGGGAAAACTGACCCAGATTGCTGTCAAAGGAGAATCATGTTTCATTTAGAAATCGTTGGACCAGTGGAAGAGGAAGAAGAGATATCCATTGCAGTTTTGAGGAGCTCTAAACCACACAAGGATTAAATCTTCCTCCGACGCGAACCAGACCATCATGTGCCACCTGTCGAGAAGACCCACAACCGCTACGTCCTTTAAGCCCCAGGAGGCGGACACGAACCTGTCAAAGTCATCGACCGAAGGACGACGATGCCTAAAGTAGGCCACCAGAGTCAAATGCAAGCACGCAGAAGCTTCAAAGAATTCCAAAGAAGATAAAGTGAGGTTTTGGCATCTGCCATACAGATCCGAAACTTTAGGGCTAAGATCAATAGAAGGGAAAGGGGGAAGGGGATCCGGGTTTGAGAATGGAAAGAAGGCAGGATGGGAGCCTGTGTGAGGATGGAGTCCATCCCCCTCTAGTGGGGGAGGGACTAGGGTTGCAGCCATCACTGCTTAAGGCGATGCCTCCATGGAGAAGAAGAGCCGAGTTTCCGGGGCAATCAGTGCATACCATGGTATTTTTGGAGTGAGAGATGAAAGGTTCTCAGTGGGGAATTTAGGATCAACGATTTTTGAATGAGAAAAATTAAAAACTCAACTCATGTGATCAGTTACAATGATTTATTTTCATGGTATTTCTTTGATTTCAAGGTAAAACTCCTAGAGCCTTAGTATCCATGTTATTAAACTCATTTTGGAATCACTTTTCTTGAGTAAGAACAATATAAAAGAATCGTCTGTGAAGATGATGATTTTGGACCCTAATAGATAGGTCCAAAATTTATCTAAGTCAAATAGTACTATTAAATGTTATTTTTCTGTGATAGAGAAGTGATATTGAGTTTCATCCAATGTTTTTGAGGCATAATATATGACATAAAGAGTCTTTTCTCTTCTTTGACCAAGAACATCCCCAACGACTCTATCAGAAGCATCACACATCAACTCAATGGGTAATAAACAATCTAAGGTTTGGATTATTGGGGTAGATGTAAGAGCATTTTTGTGTTCAATGAAGGATCTCTTGAAAATCTAATCAAAATGGAAAGTGACATCATTTTCGAGAAACCAGGTGAGTGGGAGGTAAATATAACTACTGTTATGGAAGAATTAATGATAGAAACCAGCATGACCAAGGAATGAAGGGATATCCCGAATAGGGGTGGGATCAAGAAGTGACCGGATCACTTTAATTTGGGCAGGATCAACTTCAATACCATATTTTGAAACTATGTTCCCTAGAACAATCCCATTTGCAACCATGAAGTGACATTTTTCAAAATTTAACACAAGGTTACACTTGAAACACTATTAAAAGACTAGATTCAGTGAATTCCAGCATGAATCAAATGAATGTACATAAATGGTAAAGTTATCCATGAATTCGTCCATGTAGTGTTCAATGAATTCAAAATAGATACCCATCATACACCTTTAGAATGTTGCAGGATCATTACAAAGGACAAAAGGAATTCTCTTATATGCATATGTTCCAAAGGGGTATGCGATAGTAGTCTTTCCTTGGTCCTGAGGTGTGATTGGGATTTGGAAGTAGCTGGTGTATCCATCCAGAAAGAAATAATGGGACTTTCTAGATCATTGTTCTATAATTTGATTAAGGAATGGAAGAGGTTATTGATCTTTTCTTGTTTCAACATTCAATTTTTGGTAATAAATGCATACACACCATTTGTTCTTCAATAGAGTAGTGACAACCTTCCCATGTTCATTTGTGACAACAATTATCCTACCCTTATAAGTTACAACTTGAATTGGACTAACCCATTCACTATTAGAAGTTGGGTAGAGAATACAAGCCTGATAAAGCTTAGTGATCGCATCCCTAACTACCTCAAGTATGAGTGGATTGAGTCTTCTTTGTGGTTGTCTAATTGGTTTGGATGATTTCTCAAGCTGTATGTGATGCATGAAAAGAGAATGGTTGATTCCTAGTATGTCATCTAGGGTCCAACCTAAGGCCTTTTTGTTTTCCTCTAACACGTGAAAAAGTTTGGACTCCTCAGTATTATTTGGACTAATGGATCTCAATGCAACATATGATCAGCGGAACCCCAACCCTCAACAATCATGTCAGTTTGTTAAAAAAAATCAATGAACCCCACTCTGAGCCCTTTTATTCTACCTTATGCCGAGGCTTAAGGTATGGTAATCCCATTTCTCATCCCCCTCTTCATCCAAACCAAATCCAATTCCAATATAATCATGGTGGTGGTAACTTCCAACAACCTTACCCTATTTTTTGTCAACCTCACAGGATCAATCCTTTTATTCATCCTCTTGAATTCCACTATCCTAATGATACTTCTCAATTCCCAAACCAATAAAATCTCTTTACCATGAACCTAAATCAAAGTAATCCCAATTCCGAGAAAGCCTCTTCTTCCAAAAAACCATGAGAATGTGCTGTTTAATATCTTGTATCCTTCACCTGTTCCTGCCTTACAAACATTGAAACCCAAATTGGTCAAGTTTCATCCCACAGGAGCCAGTAACAACAATCAAATTCTTCCCAACTTCTAGCTGAACCATTACCCACACCTGAGGGTAATGTAAGTGAAATTCCACATTGATTGGTAAAACAAATTTCTATTCCTCAATGTAAGCACTCCAACTCCCCATTAGATGTTTACCTAGAAAATGAAAAGAAAGATAAACATGAAAGGAATCTAAATCCATTACTTCACCTCCTTCCATTCCACTTAGGAACCCAATTCATTTTCCTAAAGCCGTTAGTATTCCAAAGAAGTCCTTTGAACATGATCCCAAAATGATCGACATGTTTATATGTTTTGAATTCAACATTCCCCTCTTAGATTCCATAAAAAATCCCTATGTATTCCACGTTTCTTAATAGATTGTGCACTCATAATATTCAACTTAGGGCCTTTAAAAATGTTTCACCCAGCATTCTATTCCCATAAAGTGAAAAGATCTAGGGACCTTTATGGTTCCATTCCAAATTGGATGTTCCAACATCAATGATGCACTCATAGACCTAGGAGCCTCAATTAATGTCATGCCCAAATCTATATTATCCAACCTTAGTATTGGTCCCTTACATCCAATGAGTTTTTTCATTCAGTTGGAAAATTGAAGCAATACTAGTCCTGAGGGTATAATCAAGGATTTCCTTGTTCATGTGAATTATCTTATCTTCCCTACTTATTTATATGTTCTTGATATGGAATGTGTGACAAAATCTTCCATATCTCCCTTAATTCTAGGAAGACCATTCCTAATGACAATGAGAACCAAACTTGATGTCAATTCAATCATATTATCCATGGAATTTGGTGACCAACTGGTGAAGTTCAACATTTTCCAAGTCACGTGATACCCATATTTGGATCACTCTACATTCCCAATCCATGCTTATGAGGACACTTATGAGAGTCAATTGGACCCCATCCATCATGTTCATCATGTTCTAATGAGAGAGGATCTTGTGAAATCTGCACCATAATTAACCAAGTTATAAATTTTGAATTTGATGTTGACCTCTAATTCATAGACCTCATCAATCTTGAGGATCTTGAAAACTCTCTTGAATACCACATCAACATTGATCTCGACTTCTTCACCTTGGATTGTATTAAGGAAAATGAATATAAAGAAACTGAAAGCCCTTCCTCCATTCCTGATTTTTCTAACCCATAAATGAGAGGTGTTACTGACTTGGGAATTAAATTAATTGAGGCACCTAGGTATATGAGTGCATCATAGATGTTGGAACTTCCAATTTGTCATTGAACTGTAATGGTACCTGAATATTTTCATTTTATGGGAATAAACTACACTGTGGAAACATTTTCAAAGGTCCTATGTTTCCTCTTATTGGTGCAAAATTCCTTATGAAACTTGGCATAGTTATGGATTTTTTTTACTTCAAATAAGAGTGGAATGTTGTCTTCAATATGTATAAACATTTCGAGTATTTCAAGATTAGGTTCAAAAGACTTCTTTTGCTTAAAAACAACTTGATGAAATGGAATTGGGTTCCTAAGTGGAATAGAAGGTGGTGAAGGAATGGATTTAGATTACTTTTAATGTTTCTATTTCTTTTCACTTTCTAGGTTATCATTTAAAGGGGATTTGGAGTGATTATATTGAGGCATGGAAATCTTCATTCCCAATAAAAGTGCAATTTCACTTACATTATTCTTGGGATTGGGTAGTGGTTGACATGTGACTTGGGAAGAATTTTATTGCTATTGATAGCTCAGGTTGGATGCAATTTAACAAATTTGTGATTCAATTTTTTTAGGGCTGGAATAGGAGAATAAGGAAAGAACTTCCACTGCACTATCCCGTGGCTGTTTGGAAAAAGAGGATTGTCCTGAATTCAGATTTCCTTGAATTTGGTTCTTGGGAAAGTGATTAAGTTTTTTGGGAATTGAGAAGGATCAATAGGATAGTGAAATACAGGAGGAGGAAGAAAAGGATTGATCCTTTGAGGTTGAGGAACAATGGGAATGGTTGTTGCAATTTACCACCACCTAGACCATATTGGAATTGGATTGGGTTTTGATGAGGGAATTTAAGGGGATGAGAAATGGGATTACCATACACTAATCCATGGTTAAAGGTAGAAGAGAAGGGATTAGAGTATGGTTGGTTGATGATTCAAACAAACTGACATGATTGTTGAGGGTTAGGGTTCCGTTGAAAATATTTCGAATTGAGCTCCATTAGACCAAATGAATCAGAGGGATCCTCTTGAAGTTGTGAAAATGTGTTAGTTGGATGATATGGGGAGCTACAGATTCAATAGTTCTTGATATGTCTAGGGAATAAATATTGTGGAGAAGATGATGTTGGGTCTTTCGATGTCACAACTAGTTATAACACTAGACCTATAAGTTAACTCATCCACTATTTCATCTTGTTTGGCTATATCGATTGAATATCTTGGTCTTGTCTGAATTTAGAATGTGTGTGAGTATGGAATTGTTGTGTATTTACAACCATGGTGCTAATGGGATATCTTACAGCTGCATGAGTTTTATCAACCAGAGCTCCGTGACTAGTGTCATCAATGAGAGTTTTCTCAATATCTAATAACCCCTTATAAAACTATTATAGCAAGAGTTGGTCAAGGATTTTGTGGTTTAGGTAGTTTGCCACAATTTTTCTGAACCTCTCCCAATACTCATGGAGTGATTCATTGGGGAATTGATGGAATCCACTAATTTCCCTTTGGATATAGATATTATGATAAGCGAGAAATAATTTCTCAAAGAAAAGTCACATTATGTCAATCCACGAGCTTATAGAACCTCGAGGGAGGTAGTGGAGCCATGACTTGGTGGATTTAGATAAGGAAAAGAAGAATGATCTATGTTTTATTTGTTCCTTATAAACCCCTTGAGGCTTTGTGGTAGAGCACACCACTTGGAACTCTTTAAGGTGGAGATGTGGATCCTCACCAGCAAGGCCATGGAAATGAGGTAGAAGATGAATCAAACCCGATTTGAGTTTGATTTCATCCTCTATTTTTCAATATTGAATACCAAGGGGTTGGTAATTCATATCAGGGGTAGTAGATTATTTAAGTGTTTGTTCCCTAGGATTGGTCATTTCTAATTAAACTTGTTGGATGAGGACTGGTTCTTGAATTATTTAATTATCCCTAATGTTCCTCCTAAGTTGGTGAAGTTTTCTCTCTATTTGAGGGTCAAAAAAATCATAAAGAATTTTTGGGAGTCTATGTGGAATTCATAGAGATTTTGGAAGTAAGAGGAATATGAGTTTTTCATTGTGTTTTTTTTTAATTTTTTTAATTTTGTTTTTTATTTAGTATAACAAAAAAATAATGACTACTCAATTGAACCATTCCTGAAAACGAATCCATCTGAATTCATAAACAATTATATCCTCTAAACCGTTTAAGGTTATGGTGCTCGACAAAGGTGTACAGAAGCACTCATTTTGAATTCTAGGTGATGATACTTTTTAATAGTCGATTGTTTTCAATTGATTGTATTTTGATTGGGGGGGGGTTGTTTGCAGAGTTTAATTGAATTGATTCATTCATTAATATTGATTTAATAATTTGATAAATATTGGGGTGAGTTCATCAATAAGAAGGTAATCTTGTGATATCCTTGAGCCTTGATTTATATTGAATTAAATTAACACCCATGTCACAAGTTGATGTTGATTGGGATTCTTAAGTGTTACGGCTTTAATGTCACGAACCAGCCCGGGTACCCTGGTAACCTGATAACTGAGCTGGCCCTAACATACCCTGAAGGGCATTCCCGATCCCCTTGGGTTGGCGACTAGAACCTGGCATCGTACAACATACATGTGGGAACGATTTTTACCACAATAATGTAGAAGAAAAAGAAACAAGACAGTATGCATAACAAAAAGAAAATCCCCTGGGAGTAATGTACCAGAATACAAAGAGGCACAAAGAGCCCAATGTACTACAACCCAGGTACTAAAAAGGAAAAAATAGTCCCAAAGTCCCTAAGGACACAACTCACCATGGCCATAGATCAACAACTAGATCCACCTCAAAGAGATCCCTTATCTTTTCTGGATCTTGGAACAGGAAAGTCTAAAAACACCCGAAGGTAAAAGTAGGGTGTGAGCCTAAGCCTAGTAGGATATAACCAAAGATTCTATAACACATTCCAAATATAGATTTTCCAAATAAAATCTTTCAATTTTCACATAAAATGGTTTGGAAAATCATAAGCATATTTTAACAAAACATGCTATACATTTTCAAATGATGGGAAAATCAATTTAATAAAAGGCTTTACAATGATGGAATATTTATAAAACAATGGCTTAATAAAAACAATTATATAAAACAGTTCATATAAATTCAATACGAATGCAAGGCAGTTCATAATAATTTGAATACACTTATATCTCAAATATAAATAAACATTCGAGCAACATGGTCATCTGCAAAAAGGTACGATAATATTAACAAGTTATAGGATTATTCACTCTCTATGTGAACTCAGAAAAATGTGTATACACACATCCCTATGGCACTAGCCAAGGGAGACTTTTCACCAACCTATCAGGGATATGACCCACTGCAAGTATATTTTAGAACATTGTCGTAGCGTATAGTGTATCCAAATAACTCACTAACTACCTAAGGCTTGAATTCGCTCTTACATGATGGGCGACCTATTTTAAGAATAATTAAAATAAGACCAATCTCATTCTTCCATTTAAAAAGTTCCAATTTCATTTCATTTAAAACCAAAACAGGTTTTATTCAAAACATATATTTTTCACAAGATAAAACCAATGGGTTTCTATCGAATCATTTTAAGCCATTTTCACCAGTTTGAAATCCATTTAAAATACATTCCATCATTATAAAATTTATTTCCACTATTAAATTAAATAATTTAATATAAATCATTTCCATCACATCCACAATTTAAATTCAACAATTTAAATCGTCCAATTTCTATAAACAAAACCAATTCAATGGAATTGGGATTTTCCAAATTTTCATGCCAAAACCATTTCAAATATCTCGAATCACCGGAATCGATACTTTATCAATTTAATTGAAATAAAACTTGGGAAATTGGATTTAAATCAACTATTCAAATAAACCAAGAAAATACAATGTTAATCAATTTGGCATGTTAGGACGGAACCACCTACCTCAAAGGTTTTGACCAAAACCACAACGATCGAGAACGCTCAAGAAACATTTGTTGCTTCTTTAAGAACCTGACTTAGATCTCTTCACCTAGAAAGATTAAGACCAAATCTCATCATACTTAGTACCACACACATAGATCTACCCATAACGGGCGTCGATATAAGAAACCGAGAGAAGAGGAGAAGTAGATCTAAGTAGATCTAAGAAACTGATCAAGAATGATGAAGAACGATCAATTACCTCAAGAATCCGGCTTCGATTCACCTAGAGGATCCTTTGGATTGCCTCCAAAACAATGGGAGAACCTTCTCTGACCTTAGTAGATGACAAATCCCGTGTTAGGGCCACTTAGAAGAAAAAAGAGGCACTTAGAGGCAAAACCAAGTGAGATCCACAATTTAAGGATCCCATTTAAGTGGCCACATGATTAGTTTGCATGGTTTGACAAACTGTGCGCTAGTGGTGCGTTAGATACTACCTCGGACACCCTTCAAACATGGTTTGGCCGCACGGTTAAACCAACCGTGCGCTGCCCGTACGGAAGCTACTGCCTCCTGGACCAACTGTGCACGGTTTTGCCGCATGGTTTAGACAACCCATGTGCCGCCCGTACGACTTCCCCTTTGCCTTAAAAAAACATTTAATGTTCTCCCAACTCTCCCAAGTCACTACTCCAAAAAAGAGGTACTTAGAAACATCAAAAGTACCTGAAAATGTAACGTGATGTTACAACCTCCCCACTATAAGATCTTTCTATCCCCAGAAAGCCTATGATGAAACCTCCACATCAAAAATATGAGTCCATTGATCTCTCATTAGTGCCTCACTTTCCCACGTCTAATGAGAATCAAAACCATGATGCCATAGTACACGGACCAGAGGTATCGTTTTCCCATGAAGTACCTTGGTCTCAGAATCAACAACCCTGACTGGTTGTTCAGTAACAGATATCTATTTCAATCTCAATATCACTATAGCTCACAACATGAAATGGATCAGATAGATACTTTCACAGCTACGATACATGGAATACGTTATGTATCAATGTCAGTTGTGGTGGTAATGCTAGATGGTAAGCTACCTTCCCTATAAGACCAAAAACCTCGAAAAGTCCCACAAAACGAGGTGCCAGCTTCCGTTGCCTCCCAAGCCGTCGATGACCTAATCAAGGTGAAACTTTCAAGAACACCTGGTCACCAAATGAGAACTCTAAATGTCTATGGTGATGATCAACATAAGACTTTTACCGACTCTGTGCTGTCAACATTAACTGAAGAATCAACTGGATCTTAGCTGTCATCTCTTGGACCAAACTCGGTCCTTCCAATGAACTTTCACCAATCTCCAACCAACATAAGGGATATTTACAAGGATGACCATACAATGCCTCAAAAGGATCCATTTTGATCACAGAATGATAACTGTTGTTATAAGAAAACTAAACTAGCCCCAGATGATCATCCCAAGACCCACCAAAGTTGAGAACACTTGTGCGGAGAATATTCTCAAGGATCTGAATAGCTCTATATTTCTGGCCATCTGACTGTGGATGGTAGGCCATGATCAAATAGAACTGAGATCCCAGATCCTCTTTAAGGCCTCTCTTAAACCGAGAAGTAAACCGAGGATCCCTATCATAGACTATAGCAGATGGAACTCCGTGCAAACGAATAACTTCTTTCACATAGATATTTCCCAACTCCTCATCTTTGGTTGTATCTCGAATAAGTATAATGTGAGCCGACTTGGTTAGTTTTTCGATCACAACCCATATCACGTTCTTCTTCCTATAGGTTTTAGGTAACCGAACCACAAAGTCCATAGAGATTTCATTCCACTTCCATGCAGGGACTGGAAGTGCTTGAAGAAAACCTGAAGGTTTCGTATGCTCGGATTTCACCTGCTGGCATATATAGCAACGATATACGAACTCACCATTGTCTTGTCTCATACCTGGCCACCAGAACTGTCGTCGCATGTCATAGAACATATTCGTGGTTCCTGGGTGTACAACCCACTGAGAGTTATGGCAATCCACCATCACATCCTTCCTTGCCGATAACAGCACAATGTAACTGTTTCGATAACACAGAACACCCTCTTTGGAGAATGAAAACTGGGTGTCGGTCTCCCCACCATAAAGAGAGTCCCTAATGCTATGTAATTCATCGTCTAGCTGTTGTTCCTGATGAATTAACTCGAGGAGAGTTGAAGTCGACTGAACACTAGCTAAAGAAACTTCATTCCCCTTCCACCGAACTCCAATATTCAACTGGGAAAAAAGAGTGATCAAACTCCACTCTTCTGAAGATTCTTTCATAACCTGTGATGGAAGTTTCCCGCTTAACGCATCTACAACTACATTACCTTTCCCCGGGGTACAGGAAATGTCAAATTCGAAAGATTTTAGGTACTCTAACCAACGCCTTTGGTGGAGATTCAATTCTTTTTGAGAGAAGATATAACTCAAGATCTTGTGGTCTGAATACACATTAAACCTTTCTTCATAATGGTATTTTCTCCAACAATTAAGTGCATTCATTATAGCTACAAGTTCAAGGTCATGGGAATGATAGTTCTTCTCATGAGGTTTAAGCTGACGAGATCCATAGGCAACAACATGATTACCTTGCATAAGGACACTTACCAAACCGGAAACCGATGCATCAGAGAATACCACGTAACCTATCCCAGGCTCAAGAAGAGTTAACACTATAGTAATAGTCAAAAGACTCTTTAGCTGAAAAAAAGATCTCTGAAATTTATCATTCCAGGAAAACTTCACTCCCTTTCGAGTCAGAGTAGTCATTGGAGAAGCTAACTTTGAGAAGTCTTTAACAAAACGGCGATAATATCCTACTAAGCCATAGAATCTCTGAATCTTTAAAACATTGTGTGGTTGTTACCAAGTCATAACAGACTTTACCTTCTCATGATCAACTGATATTAATTGTTCTGACACAACATGCCCCATGAATTTCACTTCCCGAATCCATAAATCGCACATTGAGAGCTAGGCATAAAGTAAGTGATTCCTTAGAAGACTCAGAACTGTTCTCAGATAATGCACATGATCCTCCTCAGACTTGGAGTAGAAAAGAATGTCATCCAAAAAGACTACCACGAAAGTATCTAGATACTTATGGAAGAACGTGTTCATCAATGCCATGAAAACTACTAGATAATTTTTTAGGCCGAAGGGCATAACAATGTACTCATAATGGCCACACCTACTCTGAAAAGCGGTCGTATGAATGTCATGTTCTTTTATCCTCAACTGATGGTAATCAGATCGAAGACCTATTTTTGAAAAACACTTATCCCCTTTCAATTGATCAAAAAAATAATCAATTCATGGTAACAAATATTTGTTCTTTATCGTAACTCGATTGAGCTTTCTATAATCAACACATAAGTGAAAAGAACCATTAGCATTCTTGGGGAATAGAACTGATGCTACCCAAGGTGACAAACTCGGGCAAATAAAACCTTTCTCAAGAAGATCATCTAACTGAGACTTCAGTTCTTTTAGTTCAGCTGGAGCCATTCGGTAAGAGGGAATAGAAACTGGTTGAGTACCAGGCATTATGTCAATAGAGAAATCAACCTCCCTTATTGGTGCAAAACCAGAGAAGTCAGAATGAAACACATCAGGAAACTCAGCAACGACTGGAGGAAGATCACCACACATTGAATCTCTGTCTAGATCAAAAGAAAACACTGATATAACTTTCCCCAAATCTAGATAAGAGGGTCCAGATCTGCTTGACCTTGGGTCCCATTCTCCTTAAAAAACAAGAGGTACACCACTGGGTGTAGTAAGGTAGACCCGTCGAAGATAAAAATTGATCTGGGATTTATTTGAAAAATCCAATCCATCCAAAATATGACGTCAAAAGATTTCATGTTGAGAAAAAAGAAACTCCAAGAATGTTCAACATCTGATAGTGAGAAGACACAAGTTAGACTATGCAGACCCTTCTCTCTCATTGTACCGAGGGGTGTAGTAATATCCATCGCACGAGATAAAAGCGCCATAGGTAGATTAAGAAGATTAACAAGATGGGATGAAATAAAAGAGTGATATGCACCAGTATCAAAAAGAGTTGTCACTAAAGATGAAGTTATAGTAATGGTACCTCTCATAGTTTCATGACCTACATCAGCTACCTCTGGAAACTCTTCCATGGCGTGAAGAAACTTCCTTCAAGATGCCTATGGCTGGAACCCTTTTGTATGTGAAGCATTTGATTTCCACGTAGTTTCTGGAGGTTCTGATGATCCTGTTTCACTATGTAGAGTAGAGAAGTGATAGAAGAATCTCTGTATGTGCCCTAAATTTCCACAGAATCTACAGTTATTGGGTGCCTCAGTGAAAACCCTCTTAGAATTTCCTGTTTTCCCACACTGATAGAAAGTCAAAGAATCCCCTCCTGGTGCTACCGGAGGTCTGGGATGACTCTTCTGTCAAGAACTACCATGAAAAATGTCACGCTTACATTTTCCTTTAAAGGAACCTACACTACCTCTAGGAGGGAAAAGAACCTCCTTCAACCCTAACTTTCCTTCCAAGTCCATCTCAACCATCATCGCCCTATCCATCACATCAGCATAAGTTGGTAGCTTTAGTAAGAAAACCTATGAACGGATTTCTGATCGAAGTCCGAACATGAATCATCGAGTCTTCATCCTCTCATTAGATACAATCTTAGGAGAAAACTGTACCAGTTCAGAAAATCTATTTGAGTACTCAGCCATGGTTTGGTTGGCCTGCTCAAGCTTGAGAAACTCCACAGCCTTGGCCAACACCAATGATTCTTGATAGAACTAGTTAGCGAAAAGAACCCTAAAGTCTTTCCACTCCAAACCCTCATGTTTCCCAGCCATCTCCATCATATCACACCATCTCCTACTTGGTCTCTCCAGTACGAAGGTGGAACACTTCACATTGATCACATCAGGTGTCTCCAAGAACCTAAACAGGAATTCAATCTTACTCAACCATTCACCAGCCTGTTGAGTGTCAGTGGAGACATTGAAAACTGGTGGCTTCTGGCATAGGAAATCTTGAGAATGACTTCGGAGAATATTACTATGAGGATCTATAGCATGAGCCTAAGCAGGAACTGGAGGTGGTGCTTATCCCAAAGCTTGGACAGTGCGAACAATCACCTCGACCAGACTCGGATCCACAATAGGACTCGCTTGCTGAGATTCAGCAGTAGCCTCTTTTTGGATCCTATTTCCACATCTTCTCAAAGGAATGATGCTACACAACATAAAAAGTCATAGATTAACACCCAAACCAAGTAACAAGGAAATATATTCTTAAATTAAGGGATACCAAGATATGTATTCCAATCTATCTAATTCAAAATAGGGAAAATAATAGAACTAATCTAAAAGTTGTATTTCCCTAACCAACCCTGGTGAATTAACGTTCATTATGGTGAGATCTAGCCAGAAACTCAATAAAAAATACCTCCCAATTACCAACAAGAATACTCAAATTCATACTTTCATCAAGGAAAGATGCTAAACCTCCCTTTGATACCACTTTGTCATGAACCAGCCCGGGTACCCTGGTAACCTGATAACCGAGCCGACCCTGAAATACCCCGAAGGGAGTTCTCGATCCCCATGGGTCGGCGACTAGAACCTGGCATCGTAAAACATACAAGTGGGAATGATTTTTGGCACAAGAATGCAGAAGAAAAAGAAACAAGACAGTATGCATTACAAAAAAAAAAACTCCACTAAGAGTAATGTACCAGAATTCAAAGAGGCACAAAAAGCCCAAAGTACTACAACCCAATTACTAAAAGGGAAAAACAGTCCCAAAGTCCCTTGGACACAACTCACCAAGACTAGAGATCAACAACTGGATCGACCTCAAAGAGATCCCTTGTCTTTTCTCAATCATAGAAGAATAAAGTCTACAAACACCCTAAGGAAAAAGCAGGGTGTGAGTCTAAGCCCAGTAGGATACCACCGAAGATTTCTTAGTGGATGAAAAATATAGATTTTCCAAAGAAAAGCTTTAAATTTTCACATAAAAAGGTTTTTCAATTCAAAATAATATTTTAACAAAACATGATATACATTTTCAAATGATGGAAAAATCAATTTAAGAAAAGGGTTTACTATGATGGAATATTTCTAAAACAATGGATTAAGAAAAAAAATTATATAAAAAAATTTATATAAATTCAATAGGCATGTAAGGTAGTTCAAAATAATTGGCATACATTTATATCAGAAATATAAATAAACAAGGAACAACATGGTCAAATGCCAAACTGTATAATAGTATTAACCAGTTATAGGATTCTACACTCTCTGTGTGAACTCAGT
Source organism: Viscum album (assembly GCA_963277665.1). NCBI lineage: Eukaryota > Viridiplantae > Streptophyta > Magnoliopsida > Santalales > Viscaceae > Viscum > Viscum album. The sequence continues at coordinate 133,982,862 of OY728150.1, forward strand.
GAAATGTTTATACACACGTCCATATGATACTGGACAAAGGAGACTTGTCACCAACCCTTTGGGGATGTGACCCACTACAAGTATGTTATAGAACGTTGTCGTAGCATAGAGTGTATCCAGATAACTCACTAACTACCTAAGGCTTCAATGCACTCTTACATGATGGGTGAACTATTTTAAGAATGATTAAAATACGATCAATCCCATTCTTCCATTTCAAAAGTGTCAAATTCTTTCCATTTAAAACCAAAACAAGTTTTATTCAAAACCAACCTTTTTCAAAAGATTAAACCAATGGGTTTCTATTAAATAATTTTAAGCAATTTTCACATATTTGAAATCCATTAAAAACCAATTCCATAATTACAAAATTTATTTCCACAACTAAATTCAACAATTTAATTGAAACCATTTTCATCAAATCCAAAATTTAAAATCAACAATTTAAATCAGCCAATTTCCATAAACAGACCCAATTCAATGGAATTGGGGTTTCCCAAATTTCTATGCCAAACCTGTTTCAAATATCTCGAATAACCAGAATCGAGTTTTTATCTATTTAATTGAAAGAAAACTTGAAAATTTGGATTTAAATCAACTATTGAAATAAACCAAGAAAATACACTTTTAATCAATTTGGCAAGTCGGGACGGAACCACCTACCTCGAAGGTTTTTACCAAAACCACAATGGTCGAGAACGATCAAGAAAACCAGGTTGGTTCTTCAAGAACCCGCCTTCGATCCCTTCTCCTAGAAATATCAAGACCAAATCTCATCATACATGGTACCACACCCTTAGATCTACCCATAACGGGAGTATATCTATGAAACCAAGAGAAGAGGAGAAGTAGGTCTAATTATATCTAAGAATCTGATCATGAATGATGAAAAACGATCACTTGATTCAAGAATCTGGCTTTGATTCACCAAGAGGAGCCTTTGGATCGCCTCCAGAACGATGGGAGAAACTTCTATGAACTTAGGAGAAGACAATCTTGAGTTAGGGACCCTTAGAAGGAAAAAAGAGGCACTTAGAGGCAAATCTGAGTGTGATCCACAATTTAAGGATCTAATTTAAGTGGTCTCACGGTTAGTTTGCACATTTTGAAAAATTGTGCGCTATCAATGTGTTAGCTACAACCTCAGCCACCCTTCAAGCACGATTTGGCCACATGGTTAGACAAACCATGCGCTGCCCATGCAGAAGCTACTTCCTCCTAGACCAACTGTGCACGGTTTGGCTGCACGGTTTAGACAACCCGTGTGCTTCCCGGGCGACTTCCCATTTGCCTCAAAACAACATTTAAAGTTCTCCTGACTCTCCCAAGTCACTACTCTAAAAAATATGTACTTAGAAACATGAAAAGTACCTGAAAATGTAATGTGATGTTACATTTAATCCAATCTATAACTTAACCTAGAGTTATAATAATTACCATTTATTGGTTATTGTATAATATTTGTGGTTCCAATAATCCATGGAATCCTCATTCTAAAAAAACATGTCATTAATCCATGACATGTTAATTCCAATATACACAATTTTAAATTAAAGAATACACATCGAGAAAATACTCTCAATCAGGAAACATCCCTAAATTTTAACTCACCCCAATGGTATATTTACTCAGACATTATGATGATTATAAATCTGGATTGTTATCTTTATGATGTTGAGTTAATAAGATAAGAAAAATAATGGGATAAGAAAAGAGTTGTGCTCCAAACACACACACACACAAAGGGTGATGAGAATTAAAAATAGAATTTCAATTCAACGAGGAAGAAAAAGAAGGGAAGGTGTTTCAACTTGATTTCAAATATTTTAAGGGAAATAATATTTAAGAAAATAGGTTTGATGACTAAAATATATTATGAAGAAGAAACATGCACTAAAACTGAATTACAAAAAACAACACTTATGATATTAAAAATGAAGAAAAGAACCAAAGTAAATGAAATCAAAGAGAGGAGGAAGGGTATATCAAGTAAAAAACTAAGTTTGGCATGTCCTCCCAGGCTATTGTCTGAGCCTTTGTCATTCCAATTGATCCTATTATATTCTGAAATTCCAACTTCTTGGAAGAAGTGGAGGGGGATGTATTTATAGCCCAATGTTTTCGGTTGTTTACATTCCAAAACATCCCCTCCACTTGGATTTCAATTTTGATAGTTCCAACATACGAATCACGAGATAGAGTCTTATTAAAAGTTTTATATAATAATGTTGGCCAAAATCTCTCAAAATTTGGATCCATTTGGACTTATGGAGCCGATGTTATGTCTGATTGTGTATACAATTTAAAACTGTCCATTTCAATCCGTACTTTTTATTGTCCTAAATGTGAATATATTTGTGAAAAGGAATATGCCTTCATATCCAAATTCATTCTTCAATAAAGTATACTTTATATATCTCTTATTTCCCCTTGAAAAATCTCATCTCTAATGGATGGCTCTATCAGAATAAATATCAAATTTGGTGTGCTGATCTAAATTCCCATAAATAATTGTTTAATAGACATTAGATCTCCATTTGGGACCCTTCTTTTGTAGATTTGGGTCATGAAATTTTTATAAATGATTCTGTAAATATTTTCCCAAATGGTGGAGGAAAAAAATTTAATTTGGACTTCTAGATGAAGTCGAGTAATTCAATCTTCGTGGATGGTCTAGTTTCTTAATATATTATTTGGAACTTCTTGTATGGACCATATGACCCTTCAAATGAAATGATTGGCCACTTATTACTTCTAATGAAATGTTGGAAAATGACTAAGGAACTCTAAAAAATAATAATCATGGAAGTTGGATAAGTATGGTGAGAGTTATTATTATGACATTAAATAGAATTGAATCTGGATGAATTCGAATAGTACTCTAAAATTATATTTACTATTTAAACATTAATATTTCACAAAAATTATGCACATTTCATATAAAATCATTAAAGGGAGTATATAATAATTTCAGAATAAGTTAATGAAATCAGTCAACTTTTGTCTTCTTCATTAAAACAACATTAAAATAGAAATAATTTTTCATGATTATCATTCAGGAAAATTAATATCAAGACTTTTTTCACATCCTCTCTTTCATGATTCCCATTCAATAATGACATGTTACATGACCTTATTCAACTCTTATTCCGTTATTTTAAGAACTAAAATTCCAAATAGCATCCTAATATTCAAAACTGATTCTTTAATTTGGTAACAATGTGTCACCTTTGATATATGTATTTCCATGTGGATCAGTTCACCAATTGTTAGAGTTTTCTGAGATTAATTTTCCATGTATGACATACAATTACATTTAAATAAGGATTGTACATCAAGGAAACCCAATACTTCAAGATGGTTCCTTACTAATTCTATATGAATCCCTACTTCTTCCACAACAATTCTCCCAGAATCACCACCTCATGCATCCTAATCTCCTCAGATAAGTCCTCCACATATATTTACGTTATGATATACTGACCAAAAAGACAACATTTATTCATTAATAAAGAACATATTCTCTTAAAAATCCCCTAATTCTTCAAAAATCCTCAATATTCTCCTTTATATTCCTAATTTTCATTGTTACATTCATGATCCACCTACATATGATTCTCCCAACATGTTAATTATTTATATTGGATTATACAATTACAAGGATTTTATTATTTTACTAATATTATCATTCTCAATCATTCATGAATCATCCACTATGAAAAAAGTAATACAAGAGAATTTTTCAAGTTATATAATATTATAGGATTAATATATTTTTGTATTAAACAAGAGAGAAATATAATTTCTACAATTTTGTCCATATACTTTGATGAATCCTTTATACTACTTATAATTAATAATGAAATATGTGTCCCTTTATTTTCTTAAACTCAATAAACCAAGATAAACTGAAAAAACACACCTAATATCAAGGTAAACCTTTAAGTAAAAAGGGGATAGGGGAATTTCTCAATCCTCCTGAAGTGGAGGGAGGTTGTTGAACACAAAGGTTAAAACGATTCATCTAAAATTACACTATAGATTACAATTTTGTGATGATTTTTGCAACCTTTTGATTAGTACCATCAATTTCATGCTTCATAATCACTTTATATTTCTTCTCTATAATAATAGTGTACTTTTTATCAATATTTTGTTGACTAATATTTTATTAGATATTACATTAGGTCATTGAAAATTAGGTTTTCACAATATATCAAAACGGAAACATCACATCTTCTATTTGATTTTTTAGTTATTGTTTCATGCATACCTATTTTGAACATGGTTTTATTGCCAAAATGAACCATTATTTATCTATCCTAATGGAAATTATAACTTGATTATTTTTGATCCATACAATATATTTTTTTTTGAAAAAGACAATTACTCCACTTGCATATCTTTTATCCAAAATCTCTCTAAATTAATCCAACTCCAACTATGAAAAAAGTTCATTCCCTAATCAATATTCTAAATTTTGATCATGTGTTCCTAGAATTTACCTCACAATCTATTTCATAACCAAAACATGTTCCTCCTTGGTATATAATTTATAGTTATAATTTTTGTTGATAGTAATAAAAATACCTAGTTTTTTATAAGAGATACAATAAGAATCCAATCATATTCCCATAAGGCACTATATAAAACACTCTATATTCCTCAAGTTTTAAAATATTGTTTCAACCATAATTTGTGTCAAAAATAGTTTACAATCATGCATCCCAAACTTATTTATAATATATTTCTAATTTATTCCTTGGAAAAAACATGTATCCCTATTTTTGACATTCTTTTGGTTTGAGAAGTTCTGTATGTTCTCCAATCACAGAAATATTAAACATGGAGCTCATCAACTACAAAAATTAATATACATAATTTAGTTTTCTTCATCTGAATATGATTTCATCAACAAAGAAAATAGTTATAAACTACTTTACTTTGGTTGATTTCATATAAATATTTTTATTGAATCCACCTATTATGAACTCTATCTTCTTCATAAAAGTGTAAATTGAGAATAATGGCCATCCTGTTCTTATTTCATTCTATAGTGGGATTTTTCTAACATAAACACCTTCAATTCATCAACACCATTTATAAATTACATCATTTTTTCCATATAGAATTATTAATTGGGAATTATAGTTTATAATTTTTTTCTTAACATCCATCTGGTTGGTTTCAAATTTCCTCTAAAAAACAAGGATATAAAGACTATAGTTAACTCAAGTCTTCCACTAGAGTAGAGGTTTATTATAAAACAATTTATCTTAAATGAGTAGATCCCTTTCCCACAAACCATTCCTTATTTTAGGTCACATTTTCAAACAAATCATTTTATTTTTGAACACCCAATTCATTTTTATGACATTTTCATTTTCATCTTATTCACAAGCTCCAATGTTTCACTTTTATCTATATATTCCTACTATTTATTCATTTCCTTGAAACCATGATTCATATTTCCATAATTTTTAAAATAATAATGGTTACACTTGATTTAATGGGCCAGTGTAATATCTAGTTCTGATGCTCTAATTTTATATTTATAGGAAGACCATTCAAGTTATACACCCCAACAAGAAATGGTAAAATAATTCAATTAGGGTCTTCTATTACTTTCTGACCCCATAAATGATAATCTAGGGGTACCTAGATTGAACATGACATACCTTTTTAATGATCGAGGGAAGGGATCAAACAGTTAGTATATTCAATGCGATTTAATATAAACATATTATATCATTTTATCTTCTATACATATGTATTATTATAATTATTTAATTTGGAATCATATTCCTTCCACCGAGCCAACACCTTTAAACCATATTGATGTATTACCCTTTTCACTACATATAACTTTTGTTACTAACCCAGATTAAAAAAAACTATATTCCTACATATCCAAATTCACCCAATGCATAAAGAACATAAAAATCATTCATCTGAAATATTATAATAATAATAAATTAATAATCCCTATAAGATTAATCTATGATTGAAAATAGTCAATCCTGACATTTCGTGACATGGAAAAATTCCCCAAGACAATGGGTGGTTTTACTTAGAGTCCCTCTAACCATATATACTTAAATCAAGAGGGATTTCTATTTAACAACTATTCTAATACATATTTTTATAAAATATAACGAAACATTAAATTCATGTTCATAAACTAGTATATGTATAATGCAATGTAGAATAAAACTAAATCAATTACCGTACCTAAAATATTACACCTTACGTGAAAGTATGATAAGTTATATGTAGTGTCACACCCCAACCTCGGATGCCCTTTTGCTTTATTATTTTCCCAGTCTCACCTCATTTTTGTGAGGGTTAGTTGGGTTCTTGTTTGATTTTTTTTGAAGTTTCATGTTTTTGGTGGGTCTCAGTTCAGTGCGCAGTCACCACACTACTATCAGTCAATGCACATTCAGTCTGGGTGGATACACGGTCACCCGATAGTTCAAATAAATAATAAATAAATTAAATAAATTAATTTAATTGAAAAATAAAGCTAAATTAAATATCATAGTGATAAAAAAGGAGTGAATTCTTAAACAATAATAATAATGTTATTGCACATATGGTAATAATGTTATTATTAAATTGTAATAAATATACTTATTATTTAAAATAAAATGGATAATAAATAATTATTATTTGTGGTTTAATTAATTTTTATTTGTTATTATTATTATTATTATCATTATTATTATTATTATTATATAATCACATGAACAACCTAAGTATAGGCGCCCCCTTTCTTCCTATTCCCATGTGAGGCGCAGACCAAGACTCAATGCACCCCTCCTGGCTGTCTAACGGCTTCCCGTTGTGGCCCACCCTTGCGTGCTTGCTGGAAGCTCACTCTCATCATGCATCCACCTCCCCTACGCACTCGTCGGCTACCCATCTCACCACGGCGTCACCCTCCTCCCTACGGTCATACAACACCAGCCGACTGTCGCCCTCTGCTTTGCGCCAGCTAGCTGAGATTCCTCCAATCGCTCTCCTCTCCCTCCCACGGTCTTCTAGCCATGTGACCCCCCCTTCAAGTATTAGTTTCATTAGTTTATATGTGTTTTTAGTTTCTTCCCAAAACCAAGATTTTACGATTTTAATTTTATATTTAGATCATAAAATTTGTGTTTCGATCTTGATGTTTTAGGTAAGGTTTTATCTTCATTGGGTGTGTTGATTGTGTGAATGCCGATTTGCTCTGGGATTTTGAATGTTTCTCCAACTTTGAGGTAGTAAACCCTATTCCATGTACTTTTTAATTAAGTTTACTTTGTTTTTTTCTTTTTCGCACCATTATTAATTCTTAATTAGATAAGTAAGGTTTGTAAATTAATTTTATCATGGGAAATTGATTGATTTCCCTTTGATTTTATGTTGGTTTGGAATTGTTGAAGATGTTTATCTTGCTTAGTGTTTTGGAAGATATCCCGGTGGGACCTTTATGGTGAAAAGTGATTTATAATGGCATGCTTTGGATTTTGTAAACATGTTTTGATGTTGAAACAGTGAATTGGGTTTTCAAATGGTGTTTGTTCATTAAAGATTGATGATTACAGACATTTGGATTTTTAAAAGTGTTTTGTTTTCAAATGGTTCCTTGTAAATGTGTTCTTGATTTTAATAATGGTTTGGATCGTTGAAATGGGTTCCAAATTGGTTGTAAAGTTGGTTGGTTTATTGTATTTTATTAAATGAATTGTTTTTTTTAGAATGATGGAAATTTTGTTTGGCAGCTTCAGATGTTCTGTGTGTTTTTGATATAAATAATTTTTTTGGTAGTGTGTGGTTGTGTTTTATGAATTGTGTATTTGGTTTATGTGATTTTATTGTACATTTTGTCATGCGTTGGTCTTTACAGCCATAATTTTCGGTATATTTTGTTATAGTGATTTTTTGGTCAACTTCAGAGGGCGCACACACATATACTTAAGGTATATATATATATAATATATATATATCTTCCAAGTATGTATTCCATCATAGATCAGGGAATAAGTTCATTGGATTATGGATATATATATATATATATAGTTATGTGTGTGTGAGTGCAGGCCAGTTATTAGTGGTCATTACTTTTTTCGACAAGTTTCAATGTGTTCGGCATGACCCGACTCCTCTTTGAGGTAGGAGAACCCATGCATTTTCCTTTATATTTCTTTTCCTTTTATTATTTGTGTTTTAAATTCGTATATTAACTTTTTACGCACCCCTATGGTACCTCTAGTTAGTTTGTAATGACATTTTCAAGTTTATAGATTGTATTATCAATTGGATTTGACATTAAACTTGACTAGTGCTCTTTTCCATTTGTGAAAAAAATTGTTTGATGAAATGTAAAATGAATTTTCAAAGATAATTTGGAAGGGTGACTAGTGTTTCCCCATTTAAATATTTGGTTAAGTGGGTTGGGAACATGTTTTTGGTTTTATAAGGGAAATATGGTGTTTTATTTTTATTTATTTTGAAGCATAATTTGGAAAGAGCTTTTCGATTTGGAGACTTGTGTTGTATTTTATAAATGAGTGAAATGGGTGGTTTAGGATGGAAAGTAAATGGTGGATTTATGAAATTGGATTTCCAAATCTTTGATTGGTTTCAGAGTGTCCCATTGGATGAAGGCACAAACATGGTTACATTAGGTGCACACATGTTTGTGAAATCATTTGAAAATGGAACTCCAGAACTAGTCTCCCTCATGAGTAACTCTTATCCAATTCCTTTTATTTTTCATAAGATGCCTCCAGGTTTTCCCAAAATTAGTTAAGTGGTAATCCTTAAGTTCCAAAAATAAATTCAAATGGGTTCCTATGGTTTGGCCTGGTTGGCCTTGAAACATGCTTGGGTGTGTGGGTGTTTGAAAGATATGGCCTTTGGGTATCTTGAGAATGTCTGATGTGTTTCAATTTGAATTTAAATAACACTTTATCACTTTTGGGGAATTCTTGATTTAAGGTCCCATTTGGCCACATTTGTATAAATATGGTATATGGGTTGTTTTGAAATGGTTGATTAATGTTTTAATAAATGGTCGAGCATCATGATGCTAAAGGATCAATTGGAATTTTAAATTGGCAGTTTATAAATGGTTTGATGTGTGGGATTTTTATAAGGCTCTTTTGAAATATTTGAAATGTTATGTTTGGAAAAACCCTCTTTGGTTAGGTCTCTCACCTTGTTTGTTGAACATGAGATAAGAGGGTACTCATTATAGGACCTCCTTTGGTTAATTATTATTTAAGGTAGGGGACTAACCATGAGGTGGTCGGGGTGGTGCCAGACTATGTAGTGTGCTTGGTTATATATATATATATATATGGCTCGTTGTTTGAATGTCTGACACACCTCTTTGTGAACATAGCATGGAAACCAAGCATAGAAAGGGGGTTACTTTGAACTATTGCTGCAGTGGAAGTTCATGTATTGTCCAGTGGCCCATAGTAGGTGGATATTTGGGATTATTGCTATGGGATCGGCCCCCTCATCCTAACCTAAGAAAGTGTGGCTGGACGTTAGGGTGTTTGATTCTATCATGTATGGCATGATACCAGGGATAGGGTCGTAGGTATTAGTATGTTCTGATCTTCCTCTGAGTTCCTAGATTTTTTGTTATCCTTTGATACAAGAACTAACAGTACCATTTCCCTTTCTGTGCGTAGAATCTTAATCTTGATCTTGGTTTGGTTATTTATTGGAAAACATTGTATGTGTGGTTGGTTTTAAAAAGTATTTCAAAGTAGTTATTTAAGAATATTTTGTGTTCTCTCTTCTTTTTTTGTTTATTTGTTTTTGATTTATAAGGTAAATGGAATTGTGATTTTTAGTTTTGAAAATGCATTGTATATATGAAAATTTTATTTTTATAACTGCTGTTGAAACTAGTATTATTGTAAAATTTTGGAATTCGGGAATGAATGTATTATGTTGTTCATTTTTGGCATTTATACTGAGAATTTTAATGCTAATTCCCATCTTATCTTTTCAGTTGTAGATTTAGTTTCTTGGTTTAGGTTCTTGTTTCATCTTCCAGTTTGAGGTAGGTTATTAGTTGTTGGAGGTGACCAAGAGGTCACATGGAGGTATGTGTAGTCTTTTCGTCTTTCCACTGCTTGTTTTATTTTTCTTTATTTTTTTTCCTTAATTTTTTTATGTTTCTCTTATGGGAAAAATTATTCCAAACTATTTTATTTTTGATGCCTGACACTAGTTTCTATCATGGGGGGATCAAGAATGCCATTCGAGACTTGTCGCGGACCAGCGTGTGAGACCAGTTCAGGGTCGACTCAGGCTGGTTTGTGACAATATGCTATTAGAGGAGGTTATTGATATTTCTGATCTCTGGTAGATGGAGATTAGTATTTTCAGGGCTTAGTAGGTTGGTTACGAGTTGGTACCTCATCACCACTGCACGTGATGAGACTTGAGTTACTAGGGGAAGTCTTGGTATTCAATCTTTTGTCTTTGGTTGGTTTGCATTAAGGGGAAAAAATAGAGGCAGATCAGTTTACATTGCGACCTCACATGGGGTGGTGACCCATGTGATGTCTAAGTGCTCGGATCAAGGTCCTCTTAGTGTTATCCCTTACATAGGGAATCGATCACCACCATGTCGCCGGGTTAGGAATATTCACAAGTTCCTCATTCTAGTCGGTTTTTGTTGGTTGTGTTTCGTTTTGAACTCGGTTTTTGTGAGTGTGTGTTAAAAATGAAATTTATTTTTTAAATGGAGAAGTGTTTTATTTTAATTGTTTTGAAATTGGAGAAGTGGGTTTTTAAAGATAAAGTTTTTGAATTTGGAAAATTTTGGTGTGTGTTTTGATTTGTTCAGGCAAAGAAGTGTTCTAACCTTAGTATTCTTTATGGATGGTCACTTTTGGATGCTTATGTATGTATAGTGTGTGGGAGAAAATTGTTTGTAGATGATGAATGCAGGATTAAATGAACACACATGTGATGATCCATAAGGTTCCAGAGGTACGTTTTAAAATTTTAAAAGGAAGGCAAGTTTTTGGAAAAAGAAAATTATAGTAGTTTTAGTTTATTATTTTATTTCATGCCTATTTCTCTAGGCTTGGGATGTTTCTTTGTTAGAGCTTTGGCCTGATGTTGATCACTTTGTGTTTTTCTTATTTTTCTGAGTATGCCGCCTAGAAAGGTTGCTAAGGTTTTAAATGTATCATGCCCAGTTTTCGGTTCTTTTCATGTTTCACCAATCTATCAAGGTGATCAAAGTCTGTTTGAGGCAGTTGAGTGGTTTTTAGATTTATAGTTGGCCTTCGGGTTGTTGGGAAATCCCTAGGGGTTTAAGGTTCATACCATCCCAGAGTTATTTTAGGGTTTAGTTTTGCACTAGTAAATATGAGATGTCTCATCGTCGTTAGAGTTTTGGGTGTGGTTAAAGGAGGTCAGCTCTCATGAAGGTTCTTCATCTGGAAAGGAGTGCTTTCTAGAGGAACCTGTCTCTAAGAAGCTGTCTTTGTTAGTACCATCTCCTAGTTTTCATGACTGTTCTCTATTGTGCCACTAGTGTGGAAAGTTCGTGAATTTTAATACATCATCTTTCATCCCTTTGAAAACATTCCACCATTGTAGTCGTTTGAGTCATCAGGATAAAGAAGAAGTTAGGGACCAGAGGATGTGAATGCCTAACTATGAGGCAGAAGATACTTCCGCCATCCGGGCCCCAAATACAGGTTTTCAGGTGATGCTCATACACAGTCATGATTTTCTGAGGGTGTGTGGAACCTTGGGCTAGTTTATGTTTTCATTTTTGAGATGGAAATTTCCAATGTCTCTTTTTTTCAAATCTGGTCGCCTTTATTATCATATCCATGTTAGGGTGGTGTGATGACCTTGTTCTACTACAATCTAAGTGGCCTTATATGATCATACCACCGTTTCTATACCATTCAAATTCCTTGAAGGGGTATTGGGAATGTGATTAAATGGACCTATTCTAATTTTGAGTTTGGTCTTATTTGTGTTCATTAGGGAAATGCTTGGTGAAATTAATGGGGGTTATCTCTCTAATAATTCTTAGTTTGGGCACCTCTCTGGGTTTTTTCTCTAGTGTGTTTAGATTTGGGGGGGGGGATTCCTTTGTTCTAGTTCTCAGTGTATCAATTCTCCCCCTAATGGTTTTATATCTTAGTTCTGATGGTGTTTTTTCATTTCACATTAGTTTAATCCTTGTGGTGGGGTGAACCCTCTCATTTTCCCCCTTATTTTGAGTTTTGGATTCATCTGGGTTGGTCGGGTGTGACTTGGGGAATAAATATTCATCCATAAACTCCTTGTATCTTTTGGCTGATTTTGGGTATGGACTTAATACTGGACTATCTTTCATCTTGGTGACTTTCCGGGGGAAGAAAGTGTCTGTGGTCTGGATAATTTTCACACCCTAACCTCATATTTACTTTTATGTAATTATTTTTCCATTATTTCATCATTTGGACAAGGTTTGGTTGGGTTCCGGATTGAAATTTATCTATGTTTGATGTTATTGGTGGGTCTCGTGCTCGTGGGTAGTCACTGCACCGCTAGCGGTCACCGCACATTTGGTATGGGTGGATGCACGATCGCCAGATAGTTCAAATAAATACTAAATTAAATTAATACATTAATATAATTTAAAATTTAAGTAAAATCAAATTTCAAAGCAATATAACAATGATTGAATGCTTAAACCATAATAATAATGTTATTTCACATATGGTAATATTATTATTATTAAATTGTAATAAGTATAATTATTATTTTAAATAAATTTGATAAGAAATAATTAATATTATTGGTTATATTATTATTATTATTATTATTAATATTACTAGTATTATTATTAAAAAAAATACACACAAACCCTAGGGAGGGGTTCCCCCTTTCTCCCTTTTCCCATGTGAGTCATAGACCATTCGTCCTCGCACCCCTCCTGGCTGTCCAGTAGCCTCTCGCTGCGGCCCTCTCCTGTGCACTCGCCAATCGCCCCCTCTCACCACACCTCCACATCCCCTGCATGCTCCCTGTCCTCCCCCTCTCACCATGCCACCACCTCCCCCCTCAATATTTAGGCTCCCTCACCCCTTCAGTCATGCCACACTAGACAACCACCACCCTCCGCCTTGGGCCGGCTAGTCGAGGTCCCTCCAGCCGCTCTCCTTCCCTCTGGCGGTCTTCGGGCCATGAGACCTCCTCCACTCTCATATTTTTTTCATCAATTTATGGGTTTTTAGTTTCATCCAAAAAAAAATATTTTAGGATTTTAATTTTAGGGGTAGATCCTTAAATTTGTGGTTATATCTTGATGTTTTAGGTCATGTGTTGTCTTCTTTGGGTGCAGTGATGGTGCAAAAGAGGTTTCACTCCAGGTTTTTAGATGTTTCCCCAAATTTTAGGTAGTAAACCCCATTGAATTTACTTTTGAATTAATTTCAAATTGTTTCCTTATTTTCACACCATTCTTAATCGTTAATTAGGCAAGTAATGTTTTTAAATTAATTGCATCTTATGAAATTGGTTGGTTTCCCTTTGATTTTATTTTGTTTTGGAATTTTTTAGTGGTCTAGGCTTCTTGATGTTTTGGGAAATAGTAAAGTTCTACCTTTATGGTGAAATTGATTTAAAATGGCATGTTTTGTTTTTTTAAATATGTTTTGTTATTAAAATGGTGAATTTGGTTATCAAATTGGGGTTATTCAAGAAAAGCATGATGATTAAGAGCCTTTGGATTAGTAAAAGTACTTTTTTTCAGTTGGATCCATGTAAATGTGTTCTTGATTATAATGATGTGTTGTATCATTGAAATGTGTTCCAATTTGGTTGTAAAAGTGGTTGGTGTATGCTATTTTATTAAATGAATTTCATTTTTGAGAATGATGGAAAGCCCGTTTGGCACAATCAGATGTTCCATGTTTTTTTGATATAAATATTTTTTGGGAAGTGTTTGGTTTAGTTTTATGACTATTTCATTTGGTTTATGTTAGTTCTGGGTATTTTGGGTCATACGTTGGTCTTTGCTGCCTTAATTTTTGGTATATTTTATTGTTATAGTGAATTTTTGGTCAACGATAGAGGGCGTGCATGCATATACATAGGGTATATATATATATATATAATATATGTCCTCCAAGTATTTATTCCCTCATGGAGCGGGGAATACGTGTAGTGGATTATGGATATATATATATATATATATAGGTATGTGAGTGTGAGTGTGGTTCTGTGACAAGTGGTCGCCACCTTTTTCGACAAGTTTCAAAGTTTTTGGCATGACCCTGTTCATGTTTGAGGTAGGATAACCCATGTATTTTTCATTCCATTGCCATTACATTTATTCTTTTCATTTCAAATTAGTTTATTAACCTGTTTTGAACCCCTATGGTACCTCTAGTTATTTTTATTTGACATATTCAAGTTGAATGATTGTATTAGCAACAATATTTTATATGAAAATTGACTAGTGATCTTGTGCGTTTATGCGAAAAATGTTTGATGAAATGTAATAATAATTTTGAAAGGTAATTTTGAAGGGTGAGTGGTGTTTTACCCATTGATATAATTGGTTATGTGGGTTTGAAACATGTTTTGGGTTTTATATGTGAGATAAGGTGTTTTCTGTTGATGTGTTTTGAAACATTATTTTGGAAAGAGATTATTGATTTGGAGACATTTGTTGTATTTTATAAATGATTGAAATGTGTGTTTTTGTGTGAAAACTAAATTTTGGATTTATGAAATTGGATTTCAAATGCTTTGATCAGTTTAGAGTGTCCCATTGGATTAAGTCACAACTATGGGTGCATTAGGTGCACACATGGTTGTGGGATCAAGTTAAATGGAAATCAAGATCTAGTCTCCCTCGTGAGTACCTACTATCTCATTTGTTTCATTTTCTCTAAAATGATTCCATGTTTTCCAAAAAATGGGGAAGTGGTACTCCTTATGATCTAAAAATAACTTCAAATGGGTTCCTGTGGTTTGGCATGGTTTTCCTTGAAACATGGTTGGGTGTGTGTGTGTTTGAAAGATATGGTCCTTTTGTATATTGGGAATGTTGGATGTGTTCTAATTTTGTTTTAAATAACACTTGATCACTTTTGGGGAACACTTGATTTAAGGCCTCGTTTGTCCACTTTTTTATGAAGATGGTATTTGGGGATGTTTTGAAATGGTTGATTAATGTTTTAATAAAAGGCTGAGCATTGTAAAGCTAAAGGCCCGGTTGGAATTTTAAATTGGATAGTTATTAAAGGGTTGATGTGTTGGAATTTTATGAGGCCCCTTAGGCATATTTGATGTGTTATGTTTGGAAAACCCCTCTTTGGTTAGTTCTCATGAATCTGTTGATAAACATGTGATAAGAGGGTCCTCATTATAGGACCTCCTTTGGGTAATTATTATTTAAGTCAGGGGACTAACCATGAGTTTTCCTAGGTGGTGCTGAACTATATAGTGTTCTTGGTTATATATATATATGGATTTATGTTTGAATGTGTCGCACACCTCTTTGTGGACATAGCAGGAAAACCTAGAAAAGAAAGGGGTTGCTGAGAATGATTTCTATAATAGAAGTTCACGTACCATCCAGTGGCCCATAGTAGGTGGATTTTTGGGATTATTTCTATGGGATAGGGCCCCTTGGCCTGAAATGAAAAAGGGTGTACATGTATTAGGGAGTTTTATTCTGTCATGTGTGGCATTCTATTGGGGTTGGAGTCAGATGTATTAGTATGTTCTATCTTGATCTGAGTTCCTAGTTTTTCTAGGATCCTCTGATATGAGCACTATTAGTACCATTTCCCTTGCTGTGTGTTGAAGCGTAATCTTGATCTTGGTTTTTGTGTTTTCTTGGAAAACATTGTATGAATAGTTTTTTCTAAAAAAGGATTTGAATGTAGCTATTTCAGAAAATCTTGTTTTCACACCTCTTTATTTTTTTTATTATTTATTAGGGAAATGGAATTGTAATTTGTAGTTTTAAACATGCCTTGTATATAGGAAAACCATATTTTTATAAGTTTAGTGTAAACTTGTATTATTGGACTATTTTGGAATTTGGAAATGCATGGATTATGTGGTTTTTTTTGGAATTCCTACAGAGAATTTAAATGCTGACACCTATCTTATCTTCTCATATGCAAGTTTAGTTGCTTGGTTCATGTTCTTGTTTCATTTGGATGTATGAGGTAGATTTTTAGTTCTTGGAGGTGACCAAGAGGTCACATGGAGGTACGTACAATGTTGTCTTCATTCCATTTCTACTTTTATTTTTCTTTGTTTTTATTTCATTAATTTATTTGTCTTTATTTTATGGGCTAAATCATTCCAACCTATTTAGTTTTTGATTCCAGAAACTAGTTTCTATCCCATGGGGATCAAAAATTCCCTTCAGGACTTGCCGTGGACCGGACTAGGTGACCGGTTGAGGGTCGACTCAGGTTAGTCTATGACATGTAGTTTAACTTTTTAAATTAAATCATACATAATAATTATTAATTTAAAAAGTGTTCTTGTAGTTGGAAAAAAAATTTATTTATAAGGTAATTTTTTAGACAAAAAAGTGGTCATGTGGATCAGACAAGGCAAGATCGCAATTGATTTTGGTCTATTAATATATTTAATACCAGTATATAAAACTTTATACATATACATCAGTAGTATCCATGGATGGAGATAATGATTTTTTGGTTTGTCACAAAGCGTTCCACATGTGAGTGGGAGAAAGATGAAAATTGGTATTTCACTACACTTCTTTATAATTAATCAATTATTGCGTGGGATTGGGGTTAATAGTAAAAAATTCAATAATTATTAGGGTACCCAGATTTCAACAATTGGGTTCATTTCACACTTTCATTTAAGAATTACATGGCCATAATCACTATTGTGACCTAGGGGTTATCATTAGAATCCAAAATTCTATGTTAATTCATTACATTATAATGGGAGGACCTAAACTATGACCATTAATTCACCAAATTAAAAGGAACTAGATAAAAAATACAAATCCATTGTCTCTATGTGTGTGTGTGTATATGTGATGAACTAATTGTTCAATTGTTCTAGATGGAATCTGTATCATGCCAACTACTAGAATTTCAATTTTGAGAGGTGAAACTTACAAATATATTGTCTCCATGTTTGTGTGTATTTGTGTTGTATTATAATCAGGATTTAATTTAATATGTGAAAAGTATTGTTTCACTAAGATAATATAAAATATTTAGAATCACTATTTCATCAAACTTTCAATAATTCCTCATTGATATAGGAGGTGACTTCATTGAGTCTAGAACTATTATTCCATGAAATATACTCTTCATGATGGATTAACAACATCAAAACTATAATTAATACATAGTTTCTATCCATAACATTGGTTAGTGAGATTGGAAGTCTTATATAATAATGGCATATTCTTTGGGTATGATTGGTTTCTGATTGAACTTCTACTAACACTAGCATAAGTATGTAAGTTCATGAATTATGGAAATTTTTTAGGCACATAAGGACTTGAATAAATCATTTATTTGATGCTAATTTTCTAAATATTATTCTTTTCATACAATCAAATATATATGGGATTTATTTTGAGAGATATTTAGTGGTTTCCCATTGGCCTAAGTACTTACACCCGACCCATGATCTTCAATAGATGTTCAAACATAATTATTCAAGATTGATGTAAGGGAAAGGTCCCTATGTTTTTTGTTTAAGATGTGGTGGATTGAGAGGGATATGAATGTGGCCCTCATAATGAACATGGTATTTTATAGTTTTACATCCATTACTTATGATTCATTTTATTTATTTTTGTATACTTGATCAATCTCCTATGGTGAACCAATTGTTTCCACATATATATGACATGACTGGGGTTATAATTTATTATTACATGATTATACAATTTTTTATGGTTGGAATATATCTAGTATTAAATATTTAATTTCAATGTTTCATTTAGTGTTTCTTTATTTTCCTCTATTTGATGGTTATGATATTTAAGACATAATATTCTCGTTATATGGATAAGGGACTATTCACTAGTTGAAAGCCTCTAGTTTATGTGGGATGCATGTATGAGGTCATCTAAAAATCCAAAATAGTTACTTTCTAGGTTTAATGGATATGGGAAATTATAAAAAAAATTAATACAAATTATTTTTATCCTTTTATGACATTTTGGCTTCATATATAGTGGTATGTTGGGTTGGAATTAGCATGTGATCTATGGTTATCTCTATATGACAATTATTTAGATAACATCAAATATACCATAGTTGTGGGATTATTATTATTATTTATGATGGTTATGGTTTTGTGTCTTTAATCGAGGGTGATTTTGTGAATTATGAATTTTTTATTTTTTATTATCCTGGCATGTAAATAGGCTGTGAGTTTAGAAATTATAATTGGTAAAAGCTTCACATTTTATGTGAATTCTTATTTATTATTAGTAAATGGAATTTTTAAAAGGGGGTTTTAATTAATTAAATTGAAAAAGTAATTTAGTCCAGGATTTTATTATTAAATTTTGGGTGTAATATTAAATACTTAGATTCCACAGTGATGGGTTTATTAATTATAAATATTTTGAAATGACTATGGTATAGTTTAATGTATGTGATTGGTGATTAATACCATAGGTAATGTTGTATTGATATGGTATTCCATATTTATGTATGAAAACTAAATCATTAGTGATTGAACAATATTGTAAGATTAGAATTCATATGATATATAAACTATGGGTTTGGGGTGTAATCCCTGGTCATGATAGAATTTGAATTGTGATGGTTTGGTTTATATGGATAGACAAATAGTAATATATGAGTTTCTTATTACTTATGTTTGATGTTTTTATAAGTTCAAAGTTTTATTTTGAAAATGTTTTTTGTCATGAATCTGTCATTCCCCAAATTGGAAAAATTTGTTATTCCACCATAAAGATTTAGCGGGATGGAAAAAATACCACTCTATAGGTTTCACCATGTTCTCGGGGAGTGAGCCACGTCCTACATTCATGTTTATAATAGTAGTAGTAGTGGGTTGAAGTTTTCTATGAGGTTATTCCATGTTATAATAATTATATAGGGACTTGTAGATGTTCTATCTTTCTACATCTAGTGTAACAATATTCTATAATATATTATGGACAGATCAATAGAATCTATAGTATCTTTGTATTGGCAGAGACTCCAAAGGATAAGTGATGAACACTTTTTTTCATATTATTTTGTTTTTATCTTAATTATAAAAAAATACATTTAATACCAAATAAATTATCTTATTAAATTCATGTACATTATTCTAGTTCTTTTTTAGGATTTCATGATTGAATGTGAACTCTAAAATAGTTATGGAGTACAAAAGATAACTACATGAAAATTAGTTAATCAATACACATTATGTTATTTTAGAATACACATGACTCGATTAGCCAGAGTACATGCCTAAATACCCACTATATCATTACATTCCATTAAAATTTTTAAAAAAAATATGGAAATACTATATAGAAGTTATTAGTATAGATAATTACATTAGATACCTTTTATGTTTCATATGCACATCATTTACTCATCCAATAGATATACATTGTCAAAAAATTAAATTAACATTAAGGGTATTTCAAATACTATGTGGATACAGTAGAAATAATGGTGTGGAACATAGAATTAAACATGTAATTATATATGTTAGGAATCCATTTGAGCATCTTATTATTGGACTAAATCAGTCATATAATTCTATATAGTAGAAGAATGTCAACTAAAAGGACTCCCTTGAGGTTATTGTTTTAGAATATATGAAGACTCACACACTACGGACCATCCTAATTTGACCAACACACCCACCCAAGTGACTTAACACCTCAGAAGAAGTCACATGAAAAATGATAAAGTAAATATCACCATGTTTTATGTGGTTTAGAAAATGTATCATACATCAAACATTGAAATTCTAATAATATGTTTCATTACAATTAAATGTTACAAGAATCACAAATAAGCTAAATAGCTATCCATTAAGGATTAATTATATAGATTTACTGCTCTGTAATTATGTAAAAGTTTAAAAAATATAAATCATTGTTCTAATTAATATTCATGGGAACTCAAAATTAATTTTTAGGAAGAATATAAATGGTTAATAAAGATATATTGGCCTCCAATCATTTTAGAGGTCCGTCCATTTATATTTGTGACTACAATTCTCTAGAAGATATTTGAATATAGAATCCTGATCTAATTAACTATCCATGCAAAAAATTTCTTAGTTACTTCTGTTTACCATTTATTTGGAAAAACAAAATTGCACAAGTCACTTTGATGGTATCATCATCAAAGAAACTAGTTATATTCTACACATATTCTACTACTACTACCTAAATCACATGAATTCTTTATTATCTTTTTTTCTCTTTATAATAAACTAAAATCATATTAACAATTATAATTATATAATACATGATGAATAATTCAAGGAGTATCAGGAAAAACTATAACACTTAGGCTCCAAACTCTCACTTTAATAGAAAATAAATTATTTTTACCATTTCTCTGTAAATTATCCAACTCTCATTGAGACATAATGTTAAAATGGACATCAATTTAATAATTACCTTTTTATTATTTATTATGGATTTTACTTCTATGAAATATTCGAAAAATATGATAATTTTCCTCTAAATGTTCCATATGAAATGATATTTCTGGTATATGTACTTCAATAGTTCATGGAATAAAAAATTCAAAGTCATTTGATTTCACTATGATTGTCATAAACAACACTCCACCATCTTGACTCATTCTATGATCCTTTAATATATTCCCCAACCATATCATCTCAATCCTTACTACTATTTCATCCACATATTCATCATTAACTGTATAAAATGTCACAATATGATACAACATTGACATCTAATTATCATCCTTTCCTCCATTTGGGAACACAATCCAAGTGGTTATATTCTAGGTTTCTAAATTTCCACTGATGATGGAATTAGTATATCCCTATAATTGATTCTCCATCATAAATCATAAGGTTGTATCTTCTAATTCATTATTGTATATGATGGTGCATTTCACATCCTCGAGTGCTCCCATACTAGATTACATAGGAATGATCTCACAACTCCCACTACAAATGAATTGAATATTCTTGTGAATATTATAAAATAAATCAAGAAATATACTAATGATGAAAAAAACATTTAACATATTCCAAAACTTATATTATGTTTTAGGTTCATTCCCATTAGAAAACATAATATGTCTAACCAGTGGATTTAATATTAATTTACATCCAAATATTGATGATTTTTCAAATATAGTACCTCTATGATAGATATAATTTCATGGATTCAATATGTCTTTTATTATTTATTCCTTATATGTACTTGGTCTATCTAATATCATATGGCTGAAACCTTATAGAAATACCATTCTTCAGCTTTTGAATCCCCATTATTTCAAGTCCAACAAAAATAATTTCTTCTTCATAAAGGAGAAATTTGATGAAAATTCAATCATCCCATGAAATCCTAATGTTATATAGATAATTGTTCCACTAAGTGAATCATTCATATTATATGATATCATTAAACATTTGACTCCACTTAATTGGATCCTTATTATAACAATAAAAGTGTTTCTTCATCCTACATACTAAGGACCACTTTTGACATTCCTAAAAACCCATGTACCACTTCGTATAACTATCTCCTTCGATGTCACAATGAATGATAATTTTCTTCACACCCATATTCTATTATCATATATTATCATATGAAATAATAAATATAATAGAAAGAATATTAGCATGATTGACAACATATGTGGAAATGTTAGAGAAATAAATTGCCTCCTTTTTCTGAAAACTCTTCACCACCATACATTCTATATGCCATTTATTATTATATGTTTTTTTCTTAATTAGAAACAAAAATATTCTCAAGTGTTATTTACCCATGTGGTTACTAAGGAAAATCAACTGTGTAGTTGGAATCTAATTAACATGCGTGTTCATTCATTATTGAGTCTAATAGTTAATAGTTAGCAAGTGTGGATTCCTTATTTAGGATTTCTAATTCTCTATTATCTATAAAAAATATAAATTTCATCTCATAAACATTCTATTAAAATGATTTTTACTCTATTAGATCTCCATAATTAAATTTTTAGTTCAAAACTATTTGGCACTGAAACTTCTGGTTTATTGAATTCTAGATCACTAACTTCTAGAATTCCCTCCCATGCCTCCACAACCCTGGATCAAAAAGAAACATCTTCTAATTGGATATTTTATAGACATAAAATGATTATATTTGAACTGTCAAGAACTTATCTCTATATACAACTCCCATTTTGATAAACATGGATGTTTTCAGTTGTGTCTCTTATTCCAACTACCTTCTCTTCCATGTTTTTCTCCTTACATAAAACATTCTCATTATATAGACTGTCACATTTTCTAATAAATTTTTATTTTTAATCATTTCATTGGAATAATACAAAATAGTCATTTTCAAAACCTTCTAGAGATAATTTTTTGACCTTTTAATCAATAATTTCCCTATTATTTTCATCAACAAGATGGTAGGAAAGACCTCTACATATTTTTAAGTAGCTAAATTTTGGTTATTTCATGATAAATTTTCATTTTTCATTATTTCATTGGAAGAATAAAAAATATTAATTTTCCAAACACCATAGAGATAATTTCTTGAACTTTTAATAAATATTTTCCCTATGATTTTCATCAAAAAGATTGTAAGAAAGGACTCTATAGTCTTTTAAGTGGCCCAATTTTTGATATTTATTGCACCATATATATTTTTACACTTCTTGTAAAAATTGAGTTGATGAAGTCATATTGATAATATTTTTTTCTATATTCACTAGTTTATCCATGATCACATTTAGAATTATTATGTGACCCACAATGTTTGGTTCCTTTTATGAAAACATTTGATTCAATTTCTCTACCACACTATTTATTTAGTGTTTATTTAATTATCTTCTATAACCTAATACCCTTCATCAAATAGAACACTCTGAATATTTATCTATTCTATTCATAGATGTCATCAGATATTAAATATTTTAAAATTTGAATATTCTTCCACTCTATTATGGGATTTAACCGAAAGAATGATAAGAAGGAAACTGAGAGATGATTTAGGAGGCAAACCCATAATTTCATCTTTTAATAATCAATGAATGTAACAAAGTAATGTTCCCATAAGTGATATTGATATAGGATAGGTTTCCAAAAATCTGAGTGAAACATCTCTAAGATCATGGATCTCATCTTCATTTTGTTCAAGTTGAATGAAACCAAATTTTATTTCCCTATAACACATCTCTCATAGCATCCCATTAGAATTTTATTGATCTTTTTTATTCCTTTATCAATCATAAGTTTTATATTCATCTCAATGAAATATCCATGCATATAATGACACATCTATATACTAACAGACATTATAACATCTATAATTGACACTCCATCAAAATTGTTGACACAAAATAGAATCCCACCCATCACACCTCATGCTACCAAAATGGGTCATCAAATCACGATCAACTTTTTTTTTTGAAAAGTTAGTTCCATATCCAACCACATAAAGAACCCATTTTGAAATTATGTTCTTCTATAACCTCAGGATATTATTATCTTCTATCAATTTTATGAACTCATTTTTTTCCTCTAGAGATTATCATATCCATTATCAACTATCTCAAGAGATTCATCATCCTCCAAATGATCATTTACAAGCGTTTATGAAACATAATTATTTACACATCCTTGCTATACCATTTAGTTCAACAATTCTGAGGAGTCAATTACCCCTAACTCCATCATAATGCTGACATTGAGAATTGTTTTGTTTACACTATCAGATATAAAAAATAATTTGAGCTTATGAAAGTGGATTCTCATCACAAATATTCTTTATGATTTTTTAAATTCATTGAAAGATATACTCTTTTCCCATATTTCATGTATGTAAGTCCAAGTCTAGTTTATTTTCCATGACTTCCCTCTTGTGACATATGACCAAATTATTTCATAAGAATTTTTCTCTAGGGTGACAATCCTAGTTCATTGGTATTATGCTTTATTATTAATAATTCATATACTTACAAACTTATGAGTTCATTATTGATGATGATGTTTTGAACATCCTCAAACACCATGTGTGTTTTACCTTATCAATTTACCCCTTCCATTACCATTACCTCACATAATTCGTGTAGTTATGAAAATTATAAAAATACAAAATCATAATCTTCAAACATTACCTTTAATTATTTGAGCTTCCCTCATATCAGTATAAATCCTTTAATGTGATGTACTTCTAGTCTTACTTATAATATTCACATGTTGGGCAACTTTTTCATCATAATCAAAATTTTAAGATATATTGTATTATCTAACATATATTATATGTCTTTTATGAGATCAAATGTGGAAATAAAATATTATATTTAAAAGGAAACATTCAATAACAATAACATAGTCACCGATACAAGTTCCTTCTTATCCAAACATTCCTATTTAACTATATCCATTTTCTCTAGATAAACTCTAGTCAATGAAACATCTAGGTATTTTTAACGAATGGTTATTAATTCTATGTTCTCCAATAAAAAAATTATATCCCATCAATATATTCTATCAAGAACATACCTTTACCTACTTCTATGGAATCCTATGATTTTATAATCCCACTAAAATTGAAATAACACCAAATAATGAGTGATAATATCCTGAATTTCCGTATATTGTGTTGATACATATGTTTTGACCCACATTCTTTGATACTATTTATTGACAATTTTTCTGATCATTTAATTACTGGATGATTTCTTTTAAATGATTCCACTCAGTTAACTCCATGTTGTCAAAAGGGGCACACTCAATAATATTTTACCAAAATATGAGAAGCCTCATACCCTATTCACTATAATAATTTACCCCTTGAACACACTCAATAAAACTCAAACATCATAAAAAACCAAGAAAAAAATGAAAATTGAAATGACACAGTGATTTACATGCTTTAGAATATTATTCCTACATGAATTAGATAAACACTTATACTATTTTCCATTTCAATCATATATTTCTAGAATTACACTTTAATATGAAAAAATGGTATGTAAGGATAAAACTCAATGAATTAATCCATTAATTTTTTTATCAATCCAATTTAAATTACATTTTTAATTTTTATGGATAAGTTCCCCACATTCATTTTTTAGTGAAAATATAGTAGTTCAAGTTAGTTTCACTTAACTGAAATTTTTAAAAATGTCCCTCCATTTATAATGGTGAGTGATAATCCATACTAGATATTTCAATCTAATTGGATAACCTAGTTAAAAATATAATCCACACTTATTCCAAGAACTTCTTTTACCCATATATCTAATAAAAATATACGTGACATCTATAAAATGATTTTTTCCGCCAATGGAATATTTTTTCCACTTTAGATATTTTTATGCCACTACCTATAGCCCACAAATGAAGTATCCTTTATCATACTTTGTATTCTAATGCGAAAAAATATTCATAATCCAAATTATCTACACAATGTATAACTATTTTAAAAAAAAATTCCTTCCATGGGAATCCTAATTAAGTGATATTAACATATATGGTAAGTGATTATACTTAGCTAACATGACCTCTTAAACTTCAATACGTGTTTTTTGACTCCCTGCCCCATTTTCCCATGTTTTATTCTTCCCCAATGATTTTCCTCTTCTATACAAGCATGATATTTAGTTTACACTAAGATCATTCACTATTTCTAGGTACATTAGTTTGTAGAGGATCCTTTTTGGGTATTCAATAATATTACCTGTGATTTTTAACAAATAGTTTTGAGAATTTATATTCCTATAGTGTTTCCATATAACAATAAAATTTTTATTATAAGTTTAAAAATAATGGTTTTGATATATCAATAAAATAATATAAAAAATAGGAAAATTAGTCATATTAAAATTAGATAGATAATGAATATAGGGTGAGATAACTCTCACTATTTTTGGAGTTTCTGATAAAAATATAATTTAAATTAACTTAAACATAAGAACAAAAAATAAAAAATAGAATACACACATTTTTTCATTTTTAGACAAAGAAATGACCGTATGATTTAATCCTAGTGAATAGTGTACTTTATATATACTTTTTAGTGCTAAATGATAATTTATATAAGAAAACCTAATCGATATTCAATCCATGAAATGTTAATTTTTATAATTTTTTTTCCTTATATTTCTTCTGTTTTCCATATTTTTTATTTTTATTTTTTTATTTCATATTTTTCACTCAAATAAATAGATGAATAATTTTCTGATACATATCTCACCAATGAATACATATCAACTTAATTATAGTTTGAACCTAATAATATACTATTATTATAAAGTAAGGAAAAAATTTCACATCCTGAAATAGGTGAACCATATTTTGGAATTTTTGTTAGGGATGTAAGAAGTGTGTGCTCTTAGTGAAAATATTAATTTTAGAAACTTTTCTTCTATTTTCCCACATTATTTTCCGTTTTTATTATGTTTCCAGAAAAACTCATCCCAATGTATTATTATTCCTTAAATGATTAGAATATATATTTTGTAGATAGTTTTTATCCAAATGATCTAGTGATGTCATATTCATTTTCAGAGGATTACTCCCTATATGTATGTGTATTTCAAGGCGTAGGATTCCAATTTATATTATTTACATAATAAACATAAACATTTAATTTACCAAAAATTCTAAAATATATAAAAAAATATTATCAATTATTGAATCCTTCACCAAATTCTAGATAGACTAATAAGAATGGTTAAAGAGACATGTAATCTTTATTAAGATGATTTCTGAAGAAACAAATAGTTGGGAAAATATTAAAAATAATATAATTAAAATATCAATTACAATTTGAACTAATGGGAAAATATATGATACAAACCTGATATATTTTAAATTAAATTATTTTATAAATTATTTCCCATATATTAAATTGAGAATATGGGCACATCATAAAAAAATTCATACTGAAATTCAACATCCTCTTAATTCTAATTAATCATATGATATCATATTCTCTTTAAATTAGTTCTATTATTATTTCCACATATTATATATTGATATAAATAAACCAAGGATTTGGAGGACATGAAGAGTTTGGAAGACACATGAGACATCCTCAAAAATAGTTTGGACATAGAGTTAGGATATTCAAGATATATCCTCACCGCCTGAAAACATTATGAAAAATGGGGTCCTCTGAATGCATATTCAAGCTCATGCATTTTAGATTGGATATAACTACAGAAAAAAAATGACACATACCCATGGTTCAAAAATCTGGGTATAGCCCCCAAAACCATGGGTATAGGCTATACCCACGGTTTTGGGAATCGTGGGCAACCGAGGCATCGGGATAGGTCCCAAGCCTATACACACAGTTTGAAAAACCATGGGTAATGCTTTGTTTCCACCTTGTCAAAGTCACATTTATTCCCACCATTTTTTCAAGGCCTTATACCCATGGTTATATAACCGTGGGTATAAATTGTACAAACAACCTAGTGGGAGGAATAGACCCTGCGACCTGCCCTCTAAATTTGGGATGCCTTACCACTCATGCTAAGTCACTTATTTGTATATATATCAATATTTCACAAAATATCTACCTGTATATATTAATCTAATCTGTTGGTATATGTGGAAAAATTATGGGTATAGGGTTTCCCACCAATTTTTTCTATCCCGTGATTTTTCCCTCCATAACGCGGGAGAGGTATACCCACGGTTTTATAAAACCATGGGAATAGGTCTTTGAGAAAAATCATATACCCAGTGTTTTTCCAAAACCGTGGTTATAGGCCTAGAAAAAAATGTTACACCCACAGTTTTGACCAAAATCGTAGGTATAACTGTTTTTACCAAGGTTTCCCAAAACCGTGGGAATATTTCTTCATAAAAAAACCTATACCCAAGGTTTTGGAAAATCATGGGTATAAGTTCCCACACTACCCCTATACCAAGAGTTTTAAAAAACCATGGGTATAGAGATATTTTTCCGTAGTGTATGCATACGTAGAAGTATATTTTTATAATGTTTTGAGATGGCGAGAGTTGAAAGGAGAAGAGTCATCGAACCAAAAGAGTGTTGTCAATCCACTAAAAAATGTTCCAATTTATTACAATTTATTACAATTGATTTTATTACTAATTATTTCTAATTATTTCTAATTATTACTAATTATTTCTAATTATTTCAATTAATTTCTAATTATTTCTAATTATAGTTAATTATTGCTATTTATTATAATTTATTCTTATTTATTGTTATTTATGGCAATTAATTTCTATTTTTTTGCTAATTATTAGAATTTATTAGTATATGTTATTATTTATTGCTAATTATTACTAATTATTAGTATTTATTAGTATTTATTACTATTTATTAACATTTATTGCTAATTATTACTAATTATTACTAATTATTACTAATTATTACAAATTATTACAAATTATTACTCATTATTACAAATTATTACTAATTATTACTAATTATTAATAATTATTACAAATTACTACAAATTATTACCAATTATTACAAATTATTACTAATTATTACAAATTATTACAAATTATTACTAATTATTACTAATTATTACTAATTATTACTAATTATTAGTATTTATTAGTATTTATTAGTATTTATTTGTATTTATTACTATTTATTACTATTTATTGCATTTTATTGCAATTTATTGCTCTTTATTGCTCTTTATTTCTATTTATTACTGTTTATTAGTATTTATTAGTATTTATTAATATTTATTACTATTTATTACTGTATAATACTATTTAACAGTATTTATGACAATTTATTACTATTAATTACTATTTATTAGTATTTATTAGTATTTATTAGTATTTATTACTAATTATTAGTATTTATATGTATTTATTTGTATTTATAACTAATTATTTCTAATTATTAATAATTATTTCTATTTATTACTAAATATTACTAATTATTACTATTTACTATTAATTATTACTATTTATTCCTATTTTTTACTATTTTTTACTATTTATTACTAATCTTTACTAATTTTTACTAACTATTACTAATTATTACTAATTATTAAAAATTATTAAAAATTATTAGTAATTATTACTAATTATTAGTAATTATTAATAATTATTACTAATTATTACTAATTATTACTAATTATTACTAATTTTTACTATTTTTTACTAATTATGACTAATTATTAGAAATTATTACTAATTATTACTAAATATTTCTATTTATTTGTATTTATTAGTATTTATTACTATTTATTAATATTTTTAGTATTAATTATTATTTATTATTATTTACTAGTAATTATTAATATTTATTTTTATTTATTAGTTTTTATTACTATTTATTTGTGTTTATTTCTATTTATTAGTAATTATTAGAATTTATTTCTATTTATTTTTTTATTTGTATTTATTTCTATTTATTAGTATTTATTTCTATTTATTTCTATTTATTAATAATTATTAGTCTTTATTACTATTTATTAGTATTTATTACTATTTATTAGTATTTGTTGGTATTTATTACTATTTATTTGTATTTATTACCATTTATTAGTATTTATTTGTATTTATTACTATTTATTACTATTTATTTTTATTTATTAGTATTTATTTCTATTTGTTAGTATTAATTTCTATTTATTACTATTTATCAAGATTTATTTTTATTTATTAATATTTATTAATATTTATTAGTATTTATTACAATTTATTGGTATTTATTAATATTTATTACTTTTAATTACTAAGTATTACTATTTATTAGTATTTATTACTATTCATTACTATTTATTACCATTTATCAATATTTGTTACTATTTATTTATATTTATTAATATTAATTTGTATTTATTCCCATTAAAAAATACTTTTATTACTAATTATTAGTATTTGTTACTAATTATTAGTATTTATTACTATTTATTTGTATTTATTAGTATTTATTAGTATTTATTACTATATTTTAGTATTTATTACTAATTATTACAAATTAATTCTATTTATTACAAAATTTTCATATTTATTACTATTTTTTCTAATTATTACTAATTAGTGTTAATTTCCATTAATTACTTTAAAATACAGCTACTAATTACTAATTACTGCTAATTATTTATATACATTACTAATTATCATTAAAAATTATTAATTATTACTAATTACAAATAATTAATACTAATAATTTAATTTTGTTATTACAAACAAATACTGATGACAAAACAATTTAAATCTAACTTAATTATAACAAATCAACAATAATTAAAATTAATATAAAGAAATGAAATAAATACTAAATGAAACAAAACATAAATATCGTTAAACTAGATCTGTTATAATTGTTGGCGGTTTCACAACTTCTTCGTAAACAAAAAGCTAAGTCTCAAAAACCTTCACTCTTAAATTAGAGTTTTGAGGAGCGGATGAACAAGAAATTCGGGCAGAGAAAAGAAAAAACAGAGGGAGGTATATATAGGTTAGATTAGTTGCGACGGGATTATCTGCAACAGGAGTCTCGTAGCTAATCGTACTTACTACAACAGGACCCGTCACAAATATCTTCGACCGCATTAATTACCATAGGTGGTTAAAAGGTTATTTGTGATGGGGCCCGTCGTGAAAAGTGACCTGCCGACACACTTTTTGCGATGGGACAACATCCCATCACAAATAAGTTTTTACTACCATCAGTTATTTACGATGAGACCCGTCGCAATTACCCTTTGGGTGTTGAACTAGTTGCTATGGGGGATCCCCCCATCGTAAATAGGTCTTACCGCCTCCCGGCATTTGTGATGGGCAGTGCTAACCCATCACAAATACTCTTTCGTGTGGTTTGGCACGCAAACCGCACCAATCCGCACGTAACTTTATGAGACAGGGCGCCTATTTTCGTCACAAATAACCTCTTCGACAAACTATTTACGATGAGAGCTATTCCTGTCGCAAATAGCCCATTGCAAATAATGGGTTTTCTTGTAGTGATCCCACTCCACTTCATTAAAATCCCACTAAGAATGAATTTACTCTCTCTCCCTCTCACACTCTAAATCCCTCTAAATTGTTTCATATTCTTTTAATAATCTCTTATCATGCTTTTCGAAGTTCTCTCTCAAGGTAAGGTATTCTCTCATCCTCCTCTTAATTGATGAAATTTATTTTTATTATGCCATTTTATATCCAATTTTTCATTTTGATATGCTTTTTTTACACATCTATTTTACTATCCTTATGATTTCTACATAAAGAGAGACCGCATTTCATTATCCTTAAACCCTTCCATGAATCATTCTATACAGTCGTTATTCCACCAAAATTATACAATGATTTTCCATGACAAACAAATATTTTGTGAATACCCATACCCATTTTTTGTCGTGGGTATTCACCAAGGTGTACCTATCCATAATTAATTTGGTACTTCCATTTATGTGACCCAAACATCATAATCATTGGATTAAATGTGATGAAAGAAAATCTTATGTTGTTTGATCTATGTTTCACAATAATGCATGTACATGGTAAGAATGTAACGGGTGGTCCAAGCATTATATAACCCTCAAATTAACTAGGTAATGTCTTTATCTCATGTCATACCATGTATGATTCAAGGTAGGTTATCATAATAACACTATGTTATGATTTTTTAGTGTTTACCCATGACATTTTCTTTGGCTTATGTTGTTTATATTATTTCTCCATTATTATATTTCCTTAAGGATAGAAAATTATTTCATATATAGATGTTTATTTTTAATCCCTTTTATATTACATTGACATTCTTGTTGAATGACACTAATTACATTCAATAATTTATTCTTTGATTATTCCCTTACTAGGCCTTATAGACCAACACTTTCTTCTACACGTCCTCTGGTTATCCCATGCATTTTTAAGAGTGAGATGAAACTTTAGGTGCATAATAAGATGTTTTTAAACAATTTAATCATGTCTTTATATCATGTTATGTTTTTATGTATCTAATTTTATAGAACACTTATAATTTAAATAGTATGATATTTTTTTATCCTTATATAATAAATCATGAATTTAGAAGAAATAATTTTTCATAGTTTGTTTCATAGAAAGGTCTAGTTATTAATATGTATTAAGATTATAAAACAATAGTGAAATACATTTAAATAATACTAATCATAGGAAACATCCATAAATTTTGATAATGTAAAAAAGTAAGGTTTTGATGTAAAAAATTCATAATCTAGATACTAGAATTTGATGTGGCTTTGGAATAGTTGTACTTAGGAAAAATAACCCTGAAAAGGGTGGATTTTCTATTAACTTGATTTTTCACTTGGTTTATGAAAAACAGGCATTGGTGCACACCTAGTTTCACACTCCTATGGAATATTCTTTTGTTAATTCACATTATCATTATGAACAATTATTAAGGGAAAAAAATTCCCAAAAATTTTATGTTGAGAAATATACCATGGATAACAAAAATTGAACCCAAGAAATTCATATTTTAGTTTATGTATATCATTTATGAATTTTCCATTCAATTTTATTTGTTTCCCTTTATTAGTTTAAATTTTTTAAAACCCACAACCCTCTTTTTATTTCGGATAAAGTAAATGATTATAACCAGAATCAAGTAGTAAATGGAAATATGATAATACATTCATGAAAATAAAATATCCTTTGTGACTATGGATGTTTTCATTTGTTATTATCATGCATGTCTAGTTGAACTATTTAGACACCACTTCAAAACATTAATGTAATTCATTAAGAGTAAATGAAAAATTGTGAAATTATTGAATCCCAAGTATATAAGTTCTCCCCTGGACATATTTGTTGGATAAATTACCCATTTAACCTTATGATTCTCATTTTAGTGTAATTTGATAAAGGTATAGCTATGAATTGTGTTTCTTTACAAAGAGTAAACATAAATTATATGGATACATAAATTGCCCCTCATATATTGAACCACACATCAATTATATAACAGTAAAATGTGTAGTATAAATCTAATTTTGTATAATCATATAAGAAATAGATATTTTTACCATATAAGATAGAATATTTAGATAAAATTATTGATACTAAGGAAAAAATCATCTTGATGACATTTCCATTATAAGGGCATATACTGACGTGTTTCTTGAAGAATAACATGGTCTTACTCCATGTCGTGAGGTTGAATTACAATTTGATATTTAAAAAAAATAATTTCCAATATTTACAACAACAGATAGAATCACTATTCTTGAACATAAATATTTCAAGATAAAACTATTAGATAATCTAGATTAAGTGTTTATATTCCCAAGCACTTCACCATGGGGTGCACTGGTCCTCTGCATTAGGAAGAAGGTTGGGTCATTGCACCTATACATTTATTATCATGATCTAAAAAAGGACACAGTAAATAATGTGTATCTTATTACATAGATTGATGAATTTTTTGACCAGTTATGTGGATCTCAACACCGACCTATGGTTGATATTCGGTCGAGATGCTATCAAGTAATATTGAATTAGGGGAATATCCCTAGTAATAAATTTTGTACATGGTATATACACAAATAATACATAGTTATATTATATGGATCACTAATTCTAATAAAATATTCACTGAATTAATGAATATAGACATTTGGGAATACCACGATAAATTCATAGTAGTATTTTTAGGTGATATTATTGTCTACTCAAAAAGAAAGGAGGAATATGAGAATTATTTTAATATTGTATGGAACATGTACCCTTCTAGGGAAATTTTATCACCAAAAAGGGGATATCAATAGATCCTTTGAAGATAGTGGAATTTGAAGGACAACCTAGACAAACATCTATGATTGAGATTCCTATTTTATATGGGTTAGATGGGCACTAGTGTCAATTTGGGATAGTCATATTGTGATTTAAAATCCCATTAACTTTGCTAACTCACAATTGGGTGAATTTAAAATATAATGATGAATGTAAAGATAGATTCAAAGTATTAAAGAATTGTTTAATAATTATACCTATTCTCACATTAACCCTAAACGGGGAAGGATTCCTAATCCACGGTGATGCATCCAAAAAAGGATTGGGTTGTGAAATCATGAAATATGATCATGTTAGTTTCTATTACACTCATGAACTAATGATCCATGAGAGAGATACCTGACACACAATATGTAATAGAATGATGTGATTTTAATGTTTAATATTTGGAAATGTTATTTATATTAGGAGAATTATGAAATGTATATGGATCACAAAATCCTAAAGTATATATTCACACAAACGGTGAAAAATATAGGTCAATGAAAGTGCTTAAATTAGATTAAGGATTACAATTTCCCATCTTGAAAAGGCAATCAATGTAAAAGATGATCTGAGTAGAAATAATCCTTTAAACCTATTCCTAATTAGAATTAAAAGTGATATATTATTCATGTACATGAAAATTATTTAAATGGGAATACAAAAATGATCTTCATCCTACCATTCTCAAAAAACTATTCAATTTTCTAGTATTTAGAGGATCATAGATGACCAAAATGATTATGAGGAGAAACAAAAAATGATATTGAATATTATGGAGTAGAATTGTACAAATTATTGTATTATAATATTTATAATTTGGTATGTTTCCATTAAATAATTAGATGAAGAGTTAACATTTGGATGATTTTCAAATCTTGTCCTTCTCTATTCACCTAGGAATCACTATGATTTATATGTATGTAAAGAAAAAAATTGATGGGATAACCTAAAGATGGAGATTAGAATATTTTTTTTATTGATTCTTGGTTTTCCAATAATTTAAGGGTGAATGAATTAAGTTTAAGGGTAGTATGAAATCATTTCCCTTACAATTATAGAAATCGAAAAACATAATCATGGATTTCATCTTAGGATTATCTAGCACATTTACAAGAAATAACACCATATGGGTGATATTGATCACCTTAGAAAGTCATCACTTTTCATTTCTATCAAGTAATATTTAACTCTAAACCATGTTAATATGATTTATATAAGTGATGTGGTAATAATATATGGATTTCAACTATCCATTGTATCTAATTTAAAAATGATCTCTACCAAGTTTTTTTTAGAGAACCATTCAATAGAAAATGGATAAATATATAAGTATTGGTACTGCATATCACACTCAAATAGATGCAAATTTTGAAAGAACTATTTAAACTCTAGATGATATTATATGATCATGTTTAATATATTTCCATGGATTTTCAGATCATCAAATTCCCCAAGTATATTTCTCATATAACAATAGTTTTATATTTAAGAATTTAAATGAAACCTTATGAGGATCTATATGGAAAGAGTTATTGTACCAAAAATCTAGGATAAAGGTGGGGATAAAATAATTATGGGACATTATCATATAAAATAAATGATATATAAGGTTTAATTTATTAAAAATAATATGTAATCCTAACTAAGAGGGAAAAATAGATGAACACAATCATTGATGAGACATGAAGTTTGAGGTTTGAGATAAAGAGATGCATCATATGTTACTATGGAAGAATATAATGAGTTTTTGAAAGAAGGTAAAACATTTTCCATGACACATCTAACAATTTTACATCCCTAATAAAATTATAGTTGTGCCCTATTGAACATAACTACCACCAAACCTATCCTACATACGTGATGTGTTCCATGTATACCTGTTGAGGAAGTGCATGCCACACCCCTCACATGTACTGAATGTAGAGGAACTACCCATTGAAAATGATCCTTCATAAATTGAGTAGTTATAAAAATCATATATCATAGAGAAACATTTATAAAAAACAACACAACTCACATTAAAAAAGAGTTGTGGCATAAAAAAAAGTTTGAAGAGGTTATATAGGAACATGAAGAGTCAATGAAGCAGAAGCAACAACATATGTTTTAGTATATGAAATCAAAATTATTAAATAGAAATTTGTTATTTTGGAAAAAATTTAAAGTCTTTAATTTTATAAATTAAACAACATTTTTGAATGAAAAATTTCTTATTACATATATAGTTTTATAAAATAATTACACTAAGTTTTTTATTTTGGATAGTTATAAAATATAGATGATAAAATGTAAAATATCATGAGGCATCTTAACCATTGACAATACATCCATTTTACAATCACCATTAATATTATTATATAATAAGGGCATTGATAATGTCCAATTGACATGTACATAAGAAAAAATGGCCTTGACTTATAGGATCTAATCTTATAAAGCCCATTTATCAGATATTCCAAGGAAGATAGAATCACTGGGGTTTCCCTTAACAATTACCAATTACAGATTCATCAAATTATACACTATTAGAAACGTTTATAAAAAAAGTTTAAGAATATTGAGATCACAACACAAACCATGTTCGCCGAACCACCCTAAGAATGCACCAATATTTCTATCCTAACCCTTAAGATGTTCGATATTGTAATAAGGGTTTATATTTCTTGAACCTAGAAATATGAATTATATATTTTTTATTTTTTATAAAAAATTTGTTACATTTATACATTTTTATTACATTATAAATTAGAATATACTGATATTGATAAAAAATATATTTGGATGTGAAGAAATGTATGTTCTTTTTTTATAATATATATTTTCAATAAAGAAACAATTTTGATAAATTAAATAATTTAAAAAATAAGTAATATTTTATGAAAACGTTCAAATTAGATATTATTTTTTGAAATATAATTGATCATAAATTTTAATGAAGTCTCCCATAATTTTTATACGGGTTATAAAGTGGTATAAATCATAAAATCTAGTATGTTTTACTAAATAGTGATTTTAATTTAAAAAT
Organism: Viscum album; assembly: GCA_963277665.1. NCBI lineage: Eukaryota > Viridiplantae > Streptophyta > Magnoliopsida > Santalales > Viscaceae > Viscum > Viscum album. Next base: position 134,019,835 of record OY728150.1, read on the forward strand.
TAAAATTCTTATATTTACAAATTTTTTTATAATATAAATAATATTTTTAAATTCATATAATCAAAATTTTTCAAAAGTGATTTTTTTATTGTTTTATGAGGTAATAAAATTTAATAGGTAATAATAAACTACTATAAAAAAATGTGTTCTGTAATATGACCTCATAAAATGATAATGTTTTATTATCAATTCTATCTAGATTATACATTACAAAATATAGGTTTTACTTTTAAAATAATGTGTTTTGGAATTTTTTTATTAATTTTATAAATCATTGAGGATAAATCCAAATCATATATAATGTTTCATCATGTTATAACTAATTATTTATAACGATGACTCAATTCCACAACCCCAATGGTATTATTTTAGAATGAATGATTCTTGTACATAATTTGTTTTAAACCAATACCATTTGAAAAACCAATGGGGAAAACATGTGATATTTTTTGTTTGATTATTTTATTATATAGAGTCCAAAAATTATGTTTATAAATTATTAAAACAATTCCCTCTATTTTTTTAAAATACCTACCCAACCTCCCACTAATCATCACTAAAAAACCACTGAGAAATAATTTCCTCTTCTCTATATATTTAATGCCTTCTTAGGTTGTATCCATTATCCTAAAAAGACCCTCTTAAGCTTTTAGAAGTGATGTCTCAAAATAAAGTATCCTCTCATCCACCTATTTATTCAAGAAAATTTTTTATTATATAATTTGTTTCAAACTATTCATATTTGAATATATTTTTATTCATCTCCTTTTCATTCATTATAATTTTCATGTAATTATAAAATTACTTTCACTCTCACTAATCACTTCAATGAGTTGTTATGTACACATTCAATTTTTCCAAAATTATCCTACGATTTTTCATAATAAAAATTTGTGTAGTGAATACCCATCCACTTTTCTACTTTATGGTACTCTACTTAATGTACCTATACGTCATTTAATTTATAATTTCATGTCTATAACAAACATTAATTAAACACGAAATTAAATTTGGGTAAACTCATTTATATTTTTTACGATCCATGTGAAAAAATAAAGGATATACATTATATGAATGGGATGGGTGGGATCTGAAGTACATATCCATTCAATTCCTTGGGTATCTTCTTTATCTCATTAGATACCACATCTAGTGTATGAGAAGCTTCCCAAATCACACTATTTTACAATATCTTGATCAATATACTTTATTTATTCTTATGATGCATCGCGTTTTATATTGTTGCTATATTCATATGTTTCCTTACTATTATCATCAAATAACGAGCTTCAATGTTCATGTTATGATTATCACCTCTTTCTAATGACATTGAAATTATTATTGAAAAAATGTATTTTTTCACCAGGTTATTATTTTATAATTCCCTTAATTGGATTTATCTCTCACTCTTATCTTATGTGTGTACCCCAGTTATCATGTGCAGTTTTTGAGTCACAATATAAAATTAAAAGCATATTAATGTGTTTTAAATAATAATGTTTATTCCATATTTCAATTTATTATGATATGAATATAATATATTTAAGGACCTATTACAATAAATATTTTAAATTTAGTATTATTTTTGTATTTATGTATCTATTAATAAATTTCGGTTTTTTATAAATATGAGTTTTCATACTACCTATGTGATGAAATCATAATATTAACTAGATGAACCACTATCTTTAATGAATATCTAGGGATATGAATAAAAAAATCATATATATCAATGTACCCTTATTTTATTATTCAGTTACCATTATTATTTCCCATAACTATTTCCTCAATGTACATAGTGGATAAGAAGGTTATCAAGTTTATATTGAAAAGATAAATTTTCTGCCAAATAATCACTAAATTCCCTATCATGAAAGATGAACCCAAGATTCATTGACAATGTATCCCCAAATTCCCATCCTTACTGACATAAAAAATTTCACCAACTTTTTATTTAGGAAAAAAAAACTTTTATATCACTCTAAAATGACCGAACCTACTGTTACCCTTATTGGGAGGTGGTAAGCCAAGTGTTTCACCCCATGATTGCCTCCAGTCTTCTTGGGGCCAGTGACTAGCACCATGTATGGAAATAAATCAAATAGGGGGTTTTATCCTAATGAACTAAAACAAAATGAATATTTAAACACATGACATAATAATTTAACGATGAAAAGAAAAACTAACTACATTATATATAATACATTCGATAAATTCTAGGATCCATAAGGGACAATACACTACATTATCATAATGAAAATAGGAAATGAACACATCAATAAACTTTAAAGGAAAAACTAACGTAAAAAATGATTTAATGTACTCACAATAACATGGATACAAACACAAACTCCAACCATTACAATCAACCTAATGCTCCACTAAGCACTGAAAATTTAATGTCCAATAAGGTTATTTATACGTTTCTTCTCCGAACAAGCCACTACAGCTCTATATACACTAATCACATTTATTACATGTCTTTGAAATGAACATACACATTTTGTGTCGGTAGAGATACATTTTAAGGGTGAGTATAAAAATACTTAATAGGATATCTCAAGACCAAAATGTAGAGGAAAACAAATAGTTTAGTTCACGGCCTTGATAATAGGGAGTAACTGTGGATGGAAAATAGAAAAAATTAAAGATATGATCTATAATAATTCACATAGAGTAATCTAGGTATCAGTCACTATAGTTAAATCCAATGATACTATGTTATAATCATATCATAAAATCATAGGAATTATAAGAAACAAATGGACCACATAGATTATTCTTAATATCCCAAGTATACATAACACCTGGAAGGAATCCCAAGGGTAACTAAAGAGTTTTATTTTATTTTTTATATAATTTTTCTATCCTTTATTTCATATAAAATATTGAAACCAAAAAGGATTACTCACTCCTCACTAATATATAACGGTCATTCAAGGTGGAATGACACCATTTATTCCATAATAACCAATATTCTCATCATTTTAGAACTCCATATGGTAACCCAAAATAGGTATAGATATTATCCATAGGAGAACTAATCCCCACTAACATATCCACACATGATATGAGTAATCACACACCATATTAGAGAGAAATATACTGTGGGACACATGCCTCACTCATGAAAAATTGTATTATATGATGGGATACAAAACCCTTGCGATTGACCTATAGATTGAGTATCACACAAGTACCACATAATAGACAAGGGCACCACACTGTAGGTAAGGGGATGAATACATAACACCATTAGTTAATTATGATAATGATGGATCATTTATTAAACCATAGAAGATCAGGAGGTAGTTCCATCCATAAAGATTACTTTGTTCATCATACCCAATCCCCCTTATTGATCGTGAATAACCAAATTTAAAATCTACCTATCCGACATCACAAATGTCCTTGGATGGGCATACTCACCACATCATAACGATCTACATGAAAAACAATAATGGAGATGAGAAATATATTTATTGAAAACATTAACTAGATTAAAAATATAAATAATAGTATATCAAAAATGGGAGAGAATACATGATGGTACTTAAGTATAATTCCAGGTGTTAGATTCATCTATCACATGTTAGACTTGAATGTTTTCACTAATATAGAGATTAAAATGTAACATAAGGTTCTATAATCGAAATTAATTTGAATAAGTTACAACAAAAAAATTATTTTATAATAATAATAAAAAAAATATTTTTTTAATAAGACATGAATATGATTTATGGGAGTGATGATACCTCACATGACAAAATGAATCTAATGGGTCCTCTCTCGCATGGAACCCCTTCATATAGTTCCCCCTCTCCAATGAAAACCACTAGAGACATCTACCCTCTGAAAAAAATACAATTCATACCATCACACTTTTATAATAGAAAACACCTATTTTTGGAAACCTCTAACGACTACCTATATCACTATTACTTCTCATTGACATCATGTTGATGCCCGATCCTTCTTACTGATATTTATAGTTAGTTCCACCTTACACCATCTTAGGCTATTCTAACCTCCATTATAAGGTACTCTATATCACAATATTATTTGAATACACCTAATTTATTACCTTTCATCTCCATAATTGTACATTTCCACCATGGGACACTACTATGTCCAGTCAATGTAATCCACAACTGAGAGAAAGAATTTGGGAGAGGATATATAGAGGGAATTATAGGGAGACAAGAATAAAGGATAATCCATAGGTCATGATCGAACAACAACCCATGTCACTCTTGATTCACGTTCAATCAAAAAAATTAATAAGAACATGGTTAGGGTGGTGAGGAAAATTATGACTATTAATAAAAAATAAAGTCACATGCAGAATACATGAATAAATGTAGTCTATTTTGCTGATGAAATAAGAAATTTATGAAGAGAAATAAATTCACATATGAAGTCAAACCAATATTCCATGAAAGAAGATAAATCAATTATTATTAAATATTTCAATGGTAATTCCATGATGAATACAGCACAATAAAATAACAAAGCCCTTCCATGATTTAAAATCATTGATTGTTCAATCAGTCGTTGATGTTGTGAATACATCTATCAATAGAATTTCATTTTTGGACTCATTCATAGATTTGATGTAATATCCATCCAAATTATGGTTTATAAACCCTTTCTATTCACAGGTATCATTACACAATCTAACTAATCCCCCAAGGAGGTAAAATAATTTGGTTTTAAAATTTGTAATCCTATTGTTTTATTAAAATAAATTACTTAATTCAACATTTACTTATTTAATTAATCTATCTCCTGTAAGGACCCAAGCCCCAAGACTCAATTAAAACATTAAAAATATCAATTATATGGTAAAATCACTAATTAATGCACAAACATTCTATAAGTTTTCATTATTACGAAACCATTTAGGATCTATAAGCAATTCAACATAAAAATACATGTGTAGACTAGAAATACTTATTTTTACAAAATATATTTTTATGGAGTCATTTTCACACCCAAAAATGAGTTCCCTCTCAAGAAAGGGGTAATGTACACACTATGGAATCAATGGAGACGTTATATAATTATTATGAAGTTCTATATTTTGGAAAATTTACCATTTTACCCCAAATGAGGTCTCATGACTTAGAAACTCAGAATTAAACCAAGTCACATTTTGAAAAAATTCAAGACACTATAACACCCTCTAAAACAACAAATATTTTTATCAATATGGAACAACACTACATGAATTTGTTGATTAAAAACATAATGATATTTTCACATTTGAGTAACATGTAGGTTTTTGTCCCAAGGTTGATCCATGGACCACGAATAATGAATCTCCATCGGAGGAAACCAATATTCTTCACATCATATTTTTATTTTATGTTTTAAAGAATTAAATTTTGTGTACTTATACCACACATTACATGTACATATATGTTTTTGGATTCCCCTATTTTATTTAATTAAATGGATATATGTGTAAATTTTTAGGTTGTGTAATCTTATACACAACCTGTGGTTATTTATTTTTATGGTCATCTCCAATCATTTTTGTTCTATTATATTTATATTTGGGTTTGTAAAATATATCAAATATGTTTATATATATATATGATATATTATGAAATATATATATATTATAACATAAAATATAAATTAATTAAATTGATAAGTAAAAAATCATAAATGAATCATGTGACGATACTGGAACTGATCGAGGAAACAGACTCCATTAACCGTTTAAATACCCCAAGGTAATAATATATAGAGTGTTAATTACGATTTCATAATATTTTTAAATTAGATAATGTTATATTTTCAATAAAAAATATTTATTATAAAATAAAGATATTTAACTGATGATGGAGTATAATCAACTGGTTCATTCTCTATCAGATTTCAAAAGGCCAAGGTTTGAGTCCTCAATTCTACCCCAAATCCATCCATTTTTTATAAAACACCACACTTATTGTGTAATATGTTACGCCATGTTTATATTTCTCCAAAAAATTAATAATTTTTAAAATATAGATAATAAATATAAAATTATTATGATAATTTTCTACAAAATAAGGAAGAAAACAGAAAAACCATTAAAAAATACTAGAAATAAATAAGCACACAATGTTTGGATAGAATGATACAATGCTTGTAGTTTTCCTAAAAAATATTTTAAACCCATTCATTTATCAAGATTCCATATTTTCCACCCCCTTCTGATGTGATCTCAAGAACACCACTACTGACCCCCCACTAATATGGGACTCTATAAACATTATGTTCCTCAAATATCTTGTATTTTTAACTTATATCCATTTAATAATTTTGAACACCCTAAATTCATTAGTTTCATCACTATATAGGTATTTTAGAGGTAAATTTATACTTTTATCTAAAGAGAACCTATACATGCACCCGCATGAAGAATATATTCCATATATTTTTGTTATATGAGAAGAAAAAATTCAAAAAATTGTGGCAGTTATTTACAATCATATATGAAAAGTGTGTTTAATAAAAATCATATACTCTATCTATTTGGCTAGATTACATGTAACATCCCAAGTGAATAAAGAATATAACATTTTCATATTTATTAATATTTTTGATTTAAATATTAATTATACTTTAAAAAGGATGCTATCTTTGATTATGTACCTGATACGTAATAACAATTTTTTTTTGAAATCTTACATTGCACACAACATGGAATTATAAAGAAAAATAAAATATTAATAAAATATTATTTTAAATGGTAGTTAATGCCTAGCTGTTTTAATGTTAGGAATGAATAGAAATGACTACAAAATTATTATACACGTCAGTTAAATATTTTTACATTTATCCAATAAAAGTCAGAGGCTTAAAATGTGAATGAATCTAATTTTTTGCACAAATACTCTAATATTCATTAAATGGTCTATTTACCACCTTTTGATGGTGAACCCTATTTAAATCTAGTTATGGTCACTTTTATTTGTTCTACATGAAAATATAAAATTTTTCTTTAGAATCGGGACATCAAAATATACTTTGGGTAAATTTTTGGTATATTTATAATAATGTTCAATTTTTAATGAATAGTGAAAAGAGTGTATTTTAATTCAAAACTACCTTTTAATATAATTTATTTATAAGGTTATATTATATTTTTAATTGGTTTTAATGTGAAATTATATTATTTTTTCTATTTAATCTGATGTTGGTCATTGGAAGTAATTTCAGTTTGAAATTGTACATAAATAAGTGTCAATATTTTGATAGTTATTATTTCTTAAAAAAGCTCTTTTTGTTTTGACAGCGGGAATTAATTTTAAATTAATTTCTACCAGTTCTATATTATGAATTTGGAAAAATTTATTCCATATTTGGAATCAGGAGGTCCAAATTTTGTAAATAGATAACTTTTATTTTTAGGCATTATAAAAATTTTATTTAGTAATGATTTTATTTACCATGGTTAAAGGGTAAATATTAAACATAAGGGTACAAAAATAATATTGTAATAATATTAAATTACCCTAAAATGTGTTCTAATCGTATTTTTTGATAAATTTCCGACCTTTTGAATCCTTTGGTCGATTTTGGGACCCCATAGAGCCACTTGGGAGTGATAAAAACACATTATATTAATTAATTTAAAGACGAAAATAACATAAACAAATATCTTTTAGTAAATCAATTTTTTCATTGGGTTATATAAGATAACTCAAAGACTATAAATATTAATTTTAAAGATTAAAATATTTCATACATCATGATATTTGTTTTATAAATTTTAGACATCAAATAATTAAAAAGATTTTTGGCACAATAATGATGCAGTGTTTACCTCATTAATGAATGATTTAAATAAATAAGAATATAAAGATAAAACCAATATCGAAAACTGCTACAATTATTATTGGATGATTTTATTTTAAACACTAGTCATCTTATCTTCTACTTTAATATGTTTTTAACCTTTATAAACCGAAAATAATTATATAATAACATAATATTTTTAAACATTTTAAAAGAGCCCCTCCTCCCCCTTATAAAAATCCATCACTTGTAACCCATTCCTTACACTTCTCAAGCCCTTTGGCTCATAAAAAATCTTCCCAATAAAGCTCCCTACATCCCTCTACTTTTATTATAATCATTTCACAAGGCATAAGGCCATTCAATTAAACCTTTTGGTTCAAACCAAAGAGAGATACTTGATTTAAAGGTAACACCTTCCATTAAGTTCTTTTGCTTTATCTTACTTATCAAAACCACTAAAATATTTTAATTCCATTATTTTATAACAAAACTAGTATCATCAATATATTAGTTTTTTTATGAGAATTATTCAAACTACACTTACACACACCTCCATCTAATGGTTAAATATCATACCGTTTCTGTGGATGGCGAACTACTGCCTCACGAAACAATGATTGTTAAATTATCTCCTACCTCCTATCATGGTAACATTATGATGGAAATATATTTATATGTGATATATATTTTATTAATATTGTTTCTATACACATGTATTTTCCATTTATATCATTCAATTATGGTTTCCATAATGGGTAAACACAATAATTTCATTTGAGGAAGTGCGGACTACCGCCCCCTCAAAGTGATATGACTCGTTCATAAAATACATGGAACATATAAAATATGGAGATAAATAAATTATATATGATATTATATTGTAATTATAATATAAATATTTTTCATTACATGTTAATTTCCATTAAATAATATATATAAATTAATGTAGCGTTCATGCATATGTATGACTTACCGTCTCCATGAACGGTGCATTTCATTTCTTATCTCCAAATGTTATGTACTATTATAAATACATATATATACTAGATATATATGATATATATTATATCTAAATCATGAATATCGTTATATAGATAATGTAATTTCTACCACATGGACAATTTATAATTTTAACGAGTTCATTTTTAACTGAAGTTCCGACCATCGACAAAAAGACCAATATGAACTCAAAAAATTAACTAATTGTTATAAAAAGTTTATAATTGATATAAAATGAATAATAAAATTGAAAAAGGTTCTTAATAAAGTAGAAATTAACTTTATTTTATTATTTAGGAGATTAAATAATGATCGAGTCAAGTCATAAATGAGGTAAGGTGGTTCTTATCTCACTTTTAATTCCTTGAGATTTCCATTTTTCGCCACTTATTTATTGCATGTGATGTATTGGGAACTTCAATTTGATATATATTATCATTATTCTCTTTATATTCATGCACATTTTTTATTATATTAGTGTTTAATAACTTTTGGTCATATGACTCGATTGATTACAATGTGATAAGGGGTTTTCATCTCACTTTTTATTCCAGTGAGATTCAAGATATGATTGCCACTATTTCCTTTTGTATGGTGTATATACTAACCATGATTGTATTATTTGTATAATATAATTTAATTTATGGGCATTTACGTCTTCATTTTATCATCCTTCTATCATGTGGTGTATTTTTCGTAATTTACCAAATCGGTAAGGGAACAATTTAACCCAATTTTTATTCCACGGGTTAATATTCTAAATATTAATTTTGTCATGCTATGATTATGTGTGGATTCACTGTTTATTTATTTGTGTTTTAATTTTCAATCCACTTTGTGTGGATATACTTTATTTACACATAATCACTCCATTTATAAATTCTTTATTCATCGATATGAACTTGATTAGAGTAATTTTAACTCAATTTCTAGTCAATGAGTTAAACATCAAAGTTATTGGTGTTTTTTTTAAAAATATATGTGTGAATTTTCTATAATTGATTTACACTGAATATCCAATCATATTTAGTGTATTTATATTTTCACACATTATTATGTAATTAATTTATCCTTAATCTATGGATATAGTTTTTATAAGGTATTTCATCTCAATTTACATTCCATTGAGACTTCATTATTGTTATGCAACAATTTACTCTTATATGGTGAATTTACTATCCTTTGGAATATTATATCATTAAACCATTTATTCTCATGATATTATAATGTTCTTATTTAATTTTATTCCTCAATTATTTGTATTTAAGCATCTCTCATTTAAAAAAAACTCTTTAACTAAAATATCTTTTTAAATGTTTTAAAGATTTATTCTTCTAAAAAAATATCAATAATGTACATGTTTTGAAAATGTTTTTAAGGATTTATTTATATGGAAATTAATTTTTTATAATTATAATTCCTTTAAATGTTTTAAAGTTGTATGGTACACATTGATTCAAAAGTATCATTACTAAATGGTTTTGAAAATTATTTAATAAAGAATTGATTATGTCTATATCTTGAAATGATATATTACGATTGGAATTTGGAAATTTTATCTTTACATTATTATTGTCCTATGTGTTTTGAATATGTTATGGTTATTGGGAATTGTTTACATATATGGGTGGTTCTGTGATAAACCTATAGAGGGTGAACCTAATATAGCTCTCTAATGCATTAGGTAACGTGACAGAGGTAAAACTTAATGTTTATCCAAAGAGAATTAGGGAATATAAAATGATGGGTATTCCAACGTAACTCTCTATAAAGATGTGATAGATACAATGTAAGTATGTTTTTTATGCCATAAGTTAATTTTATGATTTATAATTTCTGTGTGTTATTTATAAAACTTATGATTTCATATGGTATGTTATGAATGAAAATTATGGTTTCATTGAATTGTATTTATTGATGGGACAATGTTTCCTTTCTTTATTTTATAACCCTTATTGAGATTTTTTTATGCTCACCCCATTTTTGAAATGTTTTTCAAAGGACTTGAAGATGAATAGGGTCAAGGACGGGATCAATGAAAAGTCATGCTGTCTAAAACATGGAAATAAATATGTCTTTTAAGAGTTTTTTATTTTACAAAAAATGGATACTAGGTAGAAGTTTCTACATTATAATTTTTGAAATATAATGTAATGGATATGTTCAAATTCTATAAAACTATAATCATGAAAATATCCTCAATGTGAATTCTTGACATAACTTATGATTATGTAATGTTTAAGGCTGGGTTATTATAGTTGGTATCCAAGGTCGGTTTAGACAACTTTAGGGAATTAGAGTTTTTGATAAACACATGGTTAGTATTATGTCTATTATTTTAGTAAAATCATTGTTTTATAAAATGTGCAGTTCAAGGAAAGTCGGTTAAAAATGGAAGGATGAGGACCTCAAATGACATTCGTATCTTTTCCTAATGACATGCATACAATAATTATCGCAAAGTCATGTTCAGATGATGGTGAAACTTTATCTAGCATACAACTCACTTACAAGAAGTTGATTGAGATACCAAACACCTCCACTATACCTCGATATCATTAGGGATCATGGGTTGTATTTAATAAAATCGTATTTTCTCAAAATCATCAATTTTTCATGAAAGATAAATATTATCAAGGAATTTTTAAATATTTTACCTTATCAAAGGATTTTGAAGCATGTTATGATTCTGAAAAAGGTGCTGATGAAGGATACCCTTGTGCAACCTTTTTATATTTTCTTTTATAATATATTCTCTTGAAAAATACTTATGGTGTTTTAATAGGATAAATTATTGAAAGTTTCAACTTAAACTCAGTCCGACTGGTTTATAAAAATCATGTTTTATCAACTATTTTGAAAATCTATGTCATACATGATTATTTTCCATAACTATATTTATGTGAAAACCCATATGACCCAATTTGTACAAGGTGTATTTGGATGAAGGAAGCATATGATTTTGTAGGATCTCTAAATCATTGTTGCAAAGAATGGAACTTCAACCTACATGAACAGGAAAATGATGATACCATATAGACACCATGATAAAGGTATGATGTACTTTCTATTGGGAATAGTTTTATTTTATCATATGGAGATGAAAAAATGAAAATATATACGATGTTGAGGTCTTAATGTATTGGGATGAAAATTAAAGGAATAGGAAAACCTTTTAGGTTAAAATATATGATGGATATTTTGGAGTTTTATAAAAAGGACAACCCATAAGATGGGTGATGAACCGTCTCATCCAACAAAGCCACATGAATTGAACTGACAACTGAAGGGTGGAAAGGGCACATCGCCTACCACTATCCTATGTGAAGTCCTTGGTTTGTAAGACTTAATATTTTAAGTTAAATGATTTTATGGATCAAGTATTAGTTGATTTTGTGAACTTATGCTTTATCAAATGGATATCCTTAATATAGTAAAATTATTTGGGGATTAAGTGATAAGTGTTTTTTTAGAATATGTTTTCTCTTTTGGAAACATTACATGATTAAGTAAAAATAGAATACTATGAGATCACATTTGTGGAGTAATATTTGAAATATTATTTTAGAAGAATTTATGTTTTTATTTTGGACATATGACAATTTGGCTTATTTATGGAAATGATTAACCTATCATGGATAATATGTGATTTGGTTAATTACTTTTCACTATGAGACTTTAATAGTAACTGATGTTATTTAGAGATAAATGTTAAGATTTATCTTGGAAGACTATGTGATTAAATCCTAATGAGATTTGGGTTTAAATCTTAGTTCATATTACTTTGAAAATTTTTATGGAAAATTGTTCATTGAATGGTTTTTCTTGATATCAGGTTCCCTTTTGATGAATTTTAGAGATTAAGAGAAATATTTATTTTTATAATGGATTATCCTTTTGGGGAATATTATATCATGTACTATCCAATTTTGTTTTTGGTTTATGTCTTAAGATAGGGAAAGTATATTGTTTATCTTTTGTAGATTATGTGATACTTTAGATGTTTATTCTAGCACTTCATGTGTGATCAAGTTATCTTGAAGACTTACCGTTTGGAGAAAATATGAGTTTGTGGTAGGATTTTATTAATGTATGACACTCTACATATCATGTAAGTATATTTCCTTATTATATTAGTCTAGTTGTTAATAAAATTCGACAACTCTATGAAAATGATATAAAATAAAAAATGTTACATGCTCTCGTTTATCATCAAACTTTTACTCAACCAAAAATTTATGGTATTGTGGTGGTTATATTTTCGTGATCAAGTTATCTATCACTCTCTATTAATATATGAGAGTTAGTTTCTCTTCCATATCCTTGTTTTCATGGAATCCTTGTATCTTTTGAATCGGGTGACCTCGGTACTTCTATTCCTTTACATTAAATTGATATTTTTATTGACTCTTTTTCCGATGTTGGACTTTCAGTTAAGTTTCCAAGCCTAATTTTTAAATTTCGAGGATGCAATTCCCCAAAGGGGGGATGGATGTAACATCCCAGGTAAATAAAGAATATATCATTTTCATATGTATTAATATTTTTTTAAGTAAATATTAATTTTACATTAAAGGGGATTCTATGTTTTATGGAATACCCAATATGAAACGACGAGTTTCTTTGAAATCATACGTTGCACACTATGTGTAATTATACCAAAAAATAAAAAAATGATATAATATTATTTTAAATCATAGTTAATGCCTAGATGTTGTAATGTAGTGAATGAACAGAACTATCTAAAATATTATTATACATGTTTTTTAAATATTTTTACATTTATCCAATAGAATTTAGAGGCATAAAATGTGAAGGAATCTAATTTTATGCACAGGTACTCTAATATTCATTAAATGGTTGATTTACCGCCTTTTGATGGGGACCCTATTTAAATATAGTTTGGGTCAATTTTATATGTTATATTTGAAAAATTAGAATTCTTATTTAGAATTTGGATATCAAATTTTACTTGGGTTAAATATTTGGTATTTTTCTGATAATGTTCATTTTTAATGAATAGTGAAAATACTATATTTTAATTCAAAACCACCGTTTAATATAATTTATTTATATGGTAATATTATACTTTAAATTAGTTTTAAATTGTAATTATATTAATTTTTTACAATTTAATCTAATTTTGGTCTCTGGAAGTACTTTAATTTTGAAATTGGACATGAATAAGTGTGAAGTTTTTGATAGTTATTATTTATTAAAAGCACTCTTTTATTTTGATAGTTGGAATTAATTTTAAATTAATTTCTAACACTTATCTATTTCGAATTTGGAAAAATTGATTCAATATTTGTAATCTTTAGGTCCAAATTGTGTAAATAGGAAACATTTATTTTTAGACATTATGAATATTTACTTCAGTAAAAATATTATTTACCACGGTTAAAGTGTAAACAAGAAAATAAGGGTAAACAAATAATATTATTATAATATTAAATTAAACATACATGTGTCCTAATCCTATTGGTTGATACATTTCTGACCACGGGAATCCTTAGGTTTATTTTGGGACCCCATGGATCTACTTGTGAGTGATAATGACACTTAATATTAATTAATTTAATGTAAAGACAAAAATGACTTAAACATATATCTTTTAGTAAATAAATTATTAAATGGGGTTATATAAGGTCTATATTTGACTATAAATATTAATTTTAAAGATAAAAATATTTTTTACATCATGATTCTTTTTATAATTTTCACAGATCTAATAAATAAAAATATTTATGACACAATAATGATGTAGTGTTTACCTCATTAATGAATGATGAAAATAAATAAGATTATGAAGATTAAAAAAATATCCAAAACCTTTCCAATTATTATTGGATTATTTCATTTCAAACATGATTCATCTTATATTCTACGTTAATAAGTTTTGGACCTTTAGAAACTGATTATCATTATATAATAAAATAATATTTTGGATCATTCCTAAAGAGCCCCTCCTCTAGCTTATAAAAAGCCATCAATTTTACCCATTACACACACTTCTCAAGACTATTGAATCATCCATCCTCTTCCAAATTAATCTTCCTACATCCCTCTCCCCCTCATAGTTTCCTTCCCCTAGGCATATGTCAATTCAATTAAACCTTTTGGTTCAAACCAAAGGGAGATATCTGATTTAAAGGTAAGATATTTTCATATGTTCTTTGTTTTATTTTACTTTCCCAACCTTCTAAACTCCTATTAATCCTTTATTTTATAACCAAAACAGTATACTAAATATACTATGTTGTTGTTATGATAATTAATCAATGTACACTTACACACACCTTTATCTAATGGTTAAAGAACATACTGCTTCGGTGGACGACGAACTACTGCCTCACGAAATGATGATTGTTCAATTATATCCTACCACCTATCATGGAGGCCAAAATGATGGAACTATATTTATATGTGATATAAATTATATTTATATTGTTTCTATACTTCTGTATTTTCCATTTACCTCATTCTTTTGTGGTTTCCATAACGGGTAAACACGATAATTTCATTTGAGGAAGTGCGGACTACCGCCCCCCTCAAAGTGATATGTCTCATTCATACCATACATGGAATGTATAAAATATAGAGATAATTAAATTATATATTATATTATAATGTAATTATAATATAACTATTTATCATTTCATTTTCATTCCATTAAATATTAAAGATGAAATGAATGTAGAGTTCCTCCGTATGTACGACTTACCGTCTCAGTGAACGGTGCATTTAATTTCTTATCTCCAAATGTTATGTACTATTATAAATACATATGTATACTGAATATATATGATATATATGATTTATAAATCATTAATATCATTATGTATAAAATGTAATTTTTACCACTTGGAAAATTTATAATTATAACAAGTTCATTTTTAACTCAAGTTCTGAACATCGACAAAATGTCTGATATAAACTCAAATAATTAACAAATTGTTATTGAAAGGTAATATTTGATATAAAAGTAATAATAAAATTCAAAAGGGTTTCTAATCAAGTATAAATCAACTTTAGTTTATTATTCAGGATATTAAATAATGATCGAGTCTAGTAGGACAAAAAGGAAAGTGATTTCTTGTCTCACTTTTAATTAAAAAAGATTTCCATTATTATCCACTTATTTATTGCATGTGGTGAATTGTGTACTTCAATTTTATATATATTATAATTAATATATTTAGATTCATGATATTATATGATTAAATAGGTTGTTATTAACATTTGTTCATATAACATGATTTATTACAACGTTGTATGAGGTTTTCATCTCACTTTTTATTCCCGTGAGATTCATGCTATGTTTTCCACTATTTTTTGTGTGGGTTATGTACTACACATGATTTTATTACTTTTATAACATAATTTAATTTTTAGGAATTTACATCTTAATTTTATAATCCTTTTTTATGTGGTATATGTTTCTTAAGTTACCAAATCGTTAAGGGAAATCTTTATCCCAATTTCCATTCCTTGGGTTAATCTTCTAATTCTTAATTATGTTATGTTATTATATTGTGTGGAATCCTTGTTTATTTATTTATGTTTTAAATTAAAACCTCCTTTGTGGGGATAATATTTTTATACACATAATCACTCCATTTATAAATTATCAAGTCATCGATATGAAATTGATAAAAGTAATTTTATCTCAATTTCATGTCATTGAGTTAAACATCCAAGTCATTGGTGTTGTTTTTAAAGTAGTATGTATGGATGTTATCTGATTGATTTACACTTAATATTGAATCATATTGAGGGTATTTATATTTTTCACACATTATTATGTAATTGATTTATCCTTAATCGAAGGATATAGTTTTTATATGGGATTTTGTCTCAATTTACATTCCATTGAGACTTCATTGTTGTTATGAACCAATTCACTCTTATACAGTGTACATATTATCCTTTGAAATATTATATCATGAATCCCTTTATTTTAAGGATATTATAATGTTATGATTAAATTTTATTCCTCAATTATTTTTATTCAAGCGTCTCTCATTTTGTTAAAAGCTCGTTAAATAAAATATCATTTTAAATGTTTTAAAGATTTATTTTCTAAATATTTATCCTTAATTTCCATGTTTTCAAAATGGTCTTAAGGATTTATTTATATGGACATTAATGTTTTAAATTTTTAATAACTTTAGAAGATTCAAATTGGTATGGGGCACTTTGATTCAAAAATATCTTTAGTAAGTGGTTTTGAAAATGGTTTGATAAAGAATTGATTCAGTCAATATCTTGAAAAGATATATTTTTATTGGAATGTGGAAATGTTATCTTTCATTTATTCTTGTTTTATGTGTTATGAATATGTTATGGTTATTGGGAATTATTTACGTATATGGTTGTTCCATGATAAACCTAGAGTGGGTGAGCCCGAGATAGCTCTCCAATGCATTGGGTAATGTGATGGAAGTAAACACTAATGTTTCTACTAAGAGATTTTGGGAATATTTTGTGATGGGTATTCAAATGTAACTCCCTATGTAGCTGTGATGGGTACAATGTAAGTATGTTTGGTATGCCATAGTTTACCTTTATGAATTTTGATTTCTATCTGTTATTCATAAATCTTATGATTTCATGATGTATGTTATGATTTAAAAGTATCGTTTAAGTTAATTGTATTTATTGATGGGATAATCTTTCCTTTCCTTATTTTATAACCCTTACTGAGATTTTTATTCTCAACCGAATTTTTTAAATGTTATTCACAGGACATAATGAAGAATAGGTTAAAGGATGGGATCAAGGAAAATTCATGGTGTCTAAAACATGGAAGTATACATGTTTTTATAGTTTTCATATTTTATGACAAAATTGATACTGAGTATAAGTGTCTACTTTGTAATTTTTGAAATGTAATGTAATAAATATCGCCCAATTCTCTAAAACTCTAAACCTGAAAAGATACTTAATGTGATTTTTTGACATAACTCAAGATTATGTAATGTGTAAGGTTGGGTCCTTATATTATAAAATTCCATTTATACCGAAAAAATCACTTAGTTTTACACTTTAATATACACAATAAGTCCCCTCGATATATACCGTGTACTGACACAATGTACCGTGTATCCATGTTGGCATGTAGCTCAAGTACACAACCTGAGGATCAACGAAATTATTAAATTCTATGTATATATTTCCAAATATAGAATACATTTCCAAGAATATAAATAAGAGTTCAAGTCAAGTATCAGGGGTAAATTATTTGATTTCATTTTTACCTTCAAATCCATGTAAATTAGAAATACGTGTGGTGTACATTGTAAAATATTATTTTTATCTATTTTAATATCATTTTTATTTCCTTTTATTATCTCTAAAAAATTAATGAATTGATCAACTCCAAGATATAATTTTACCACCACTTTTATTATTGAAGAGAAGCATACACCTCATTGAGTTTTTATAGGGTAAGGGGAGGAGAAAACTACAATGGACTATATAGTCTTATATATTATAGCACTTTTCTACTTTTTCTAGTTAATAAATCATAAAAAATTCCAAATGAATACTCCCTTAAATAAAAATCAAGAATAATAGTTGAAAACACACCACCTTCATCATTAATTATTGCACCAAAACTATCATCATCATCGCCATATAGGTCACATTTCATTGAACCCACTTAATAAATAGTACCCCAACCTTAACCCTACCTCATTTTAGGTGTTAGGATCCCTACTAGTGACCACATGGGGAAACTATCCTACTCTTATATTCATCTAAACATATTTGATCATTGCTCAAGCATGCCAGAGCATCTGAGGCACCTATAAGAGATGATTGAGTTACCATCCCACACCAATTTGTTTGACATAATTCTGGTCAAAACTCTTAAATTATATGATTTATTTTTATATTTCATAGCCACATTTTATTTTGATGGACCATCATATCATTTGTAGATTAGTGATACTAATAGGACCATCTTGTATGATATTTGAAACCTTCCTTTCCTTTTTACCATGGGTGAGTTTGGACAAGGGTATAAATTTCACCTCTATATCACCACTACACCACCAATATCCAATCTTTTATACCCATCACATCTTTATTTTCTCACATTATGTCAACAGGTTTTTATATACAATGTCTGAACCAATCCCACCAAAAAATTAAACATTGATAATGCCACGACATATTTCATCATCAATTAATGCCTCAACACGATCCTCCTTCCACAAAATATTGATAATGGATTTGTGTTAATTGAGATATGGAACTTCGTACATTCAAGTTATGACACAATTACTTTGTTATTACATATTTTTATGCCTCTAGAATCCAATTGATATTTCTTTGTTTTTATGGAAACTGGAATGGTGGATTTTACAATACCAAGATGGCACACCACTTAGGGGGTTTTGAGTAATCTATTATTCATGAACATAATATTCTCTATAGTAGATATACTACATTACTATTATTCACAAGGTAAGGTTCAGGAAACGGGGATATACATATTTTCTAAAAAATAAGAACCCCATAACCACTAGGGTGGATGACGTAACATGTCACATTTTTCCGTGTATTAATTCAAGACATATTATTGTTTTATTTCAAGACCAAGAACATATAAATCATGTGATTACGAGGCCTGATGTGCTGAGAAAAAATGTATAAATAATTTTGTAATATTTAATATTAAACATGCATGATTTTCATATAAATGTGAAATAACATCAATATAGGCACCCAGAACAAAAATATGAGGGTATCATTGGATTATAAAACTGTGGTTTTATCCTAGGAGCGACCTAACATTGGTAGATAGAGGTTGATTGTAGAAATTTTTCTCTGGCATCATAAAAGAATAAAATAAATTAAAAATAAATATTTTATTTTATTTTTTGATACATGACAAAAAAATAGGTTTATCTTCAACAAAACATTTTCAGAAATCCAGGGTTAATCTCATAACCCTATAATCCTAAAAAACCATGGAGAGAGATATTGAGAGAATTATATCGAGCATTATATGATGAAACATAGAATTCACAATTGGCGAATGCTGATATTGATGAATCTTGCTAATTTACACAATGTGTAAAATGGTATTCACCAATTATTTACCAAAAATCTAGGTAGGGTGTTTTTTTTGGGAATTTCATCCATTTCTTAATCTCGGACTAAATCAGGACAATTCAACAAACAATAATTCATCCATACATCCTCAATAGATTTCAATTGGATATAATTGATTATTTTTGGTTTGTTGATTATCCTTCTATGGAATGAATCAAGGAAAAATGAACAACGCCCAACATTTATTCCTCACTTTTTTTTATTGATTTATCCCTCCTTTCTTTGCACATCCATCATGGATGTTTGCTTTTTGGACCATGATTCGACAAATACTTGGTGATTGACAATTGAGAGACCATTATTCAGTGAAATGGATCAACACCATAGGCATAGTTCATGGTATGGGATGTAATCTAGATCTGGTGATGACGATAGAATAAAAGATTAATATCTGAATGGATTTGCGGCATCTATCACAACAAATTTTGACAACCAATATTGGATCTATGTAGACTAGGGTTCAAGCATCACAAATATGTGATCATTAAATTTTTCATGTTTTGGTAGAGTCTTGGGGTCTTAAGGAAGTTGAGGTGGTGGTGAAAAGTGGTGCATGGTGGAGTGTGGAGTTGGAAGAAGTCCCATGAAGGCGTGAGTGGTTGGATAAGGTGGTCGCTTCCATGAGTTGCAGAGAAAATGTGTAAATGATTTGCACTAGTAGAGGATGCAGGTGTGATAGTGAACGTGGAGTGGCCGAGGCTAGGTGTGTCGGGATAGATAAAGTGGACCTAGTTCAGATTCAGGTTGGACTCGGGTTGGATCCGGGGAAACTAGGCTGAATTTAAAGACCCGTAAAATTCAAGGAAAATTTTTTCTTAATTTTCTTTAGAATTTTACAAGAGCGCGGTTTCAGACGGCACCTAATTCCGAGGCCCGGAGTGCCCGGAATTAATTTCCGAAGTTTGGCTCGGGTACGTTCAGTGAACGAACGAGCGGGAAATTCCTAACTTTTGATCCGGTGCTCGGAATTGAAATCCGAGGGCACCGATGAACTCGCAGTGCCGATATTCGCTTAAAGAGACCTTTTCGGGAGTTGCGTTTGTTGCGGGTTGAAAGTTAGTTTTGGGGTTTTTAGTTTGAGTTAAATAAAATTTGTATAGAACAAATTTTATTATAACTTGTTAAAACCTATGAAAGGAGGTTGGAAGTGGGACCCACACCCACTAAACCTCCCTTGGGAGGATTAAGTGTGGTGGGGCCCACACGAACCCCTAATCCTTTCAAATTCTCTCAACTTGCTTAACCCCTAATTAAATGACTTGAGTTACTTTTAATTATGGGAGTTAAACCTTTTGAATTTCAAAACTTTTGAAATTCTTATGTGTTATGTGATAATAAAATAAGATGTTGTCTTATTTTATTTTGGGGTTTTTGTTTGTCTTCTTGAGAGGTGGAGAGCTCTTCTTCATCTTCAAACTCTGACGAGGAACTCGAAGAACGTTCATCTTGACGAAGAACGTTCAAGCTCCGACGAAGAACGCCGCACCTCCATTCTTCGTTTACCGTGTCAACGAAAGGGGACGCCACTTCTTCCTCGGACAACCTTCGTCGGCGTACAAGTTTCGCCAACGACGTGTCTCTTCGAACGCATCCCTTCGTCATCGGATTTGACGAACGGCTACCGCGACGCCCGACCTCCGCGACGTCGTCTTCCGCGGAACATTCACAATCTTCGAACCTTAAACCCGAGGTAGGGGTTGTTGAATATTGTTAATTCATTCCATTTCTTGCTCGTGGATCACATGTCTACGTGAGGCTTTTGAATATTTTATATAAGTGTTATTGTTAACGCGAGGGGGGCCGGACCGCACGAACATGGCCGAAACCCCCCCTCCATCGTTCTTGTTTATTCTTGCGGATGGAAGCAAGTGGCGTGGTGCCGTCGCACCACGCGGATGATCGTACTTTTATTTTACGCGGCACCGTCGCGCCACGCCGAGGTAGAATCTTCAAGAACGCGACGCCGTCGCGCCGCGTTGAAAGGAATCAAGGTACGGCGAAAGGGGCGCGGTGCCGTCGCACCGCGCCGGATGACGAACACCGCGGCCGGTTCCGGGCCGCGGCGGAAGAGAAGACCGGCGGCCGGGCCGCCGGCGTCGGAAGCCGAAGGGGGGGACCGGAATTTCCGGTCCCGTTTGAGAAAACCGGCCGGCCAGCTGGCCGGCCGGATGTCTTAAAAACCGGGGGAATTAATCCCCCGTCCAACCCATAAAACCCCCCTCTTTAAGAGGGGGGCGGTTCTTTGAAGGAGGGGGGCAGCCGGCCCCCTCGGTTCCGCACCAGCAGGCCCCCTCATGTGAGGGGGCGGTTTGTTTTAAAACCGGCGCGGCACGTGCCGCGCCGCCAGGGGGAAAACGGGGGAGGGCGGGGTCTCACCCGCGCGCCGCCTGCGTGCCCAGCGCGCCGCCGCGCCGCCCCAGCGCGCCGCCGCGCCGCCTCCGCGCGCCGCCCCCGCGCGCCGCCGCGCCGCCTCCGCGCGCCGCCGCGCCGCCTCGGCGAGCCGTCGCCGGCCGCCGCCGCCGGCCACCGCGCCGCCCCAAGGGGGGGGGGGGGGTCGGGCCGGGTCGGCCCGGACCCGGACCCCGCCGTTTCGAACCAGAATCGGTTTTTGGGCCATATCTTGAGCCTCGGACCTCCGAATGATGAACCGTCGGCGGAAACGCGATCCTTGTATCGAGACGGTCGTTTCGGTATATCGCACTCAAGGTTTCGGATTACTTTGAGTTCGGCCGGCTTGGTTCGTTCACGAAACCAACCGGGTCTTCGGAGCGGAAACGCTCATATCTCGAGCTACGAACGTCCGATTGACGCGCCGTCAGTCGCGATGTGTTCCTCTTAGTGAGACGGATCTTTTGGCATACTCCGCCCGAGGTTTGGACGCAGGTGGAGTACGGTCGGGTTGGTTTAGCCTTAAAAACCAACCGGGCCCCGGAGACGAAAATGCCAATAACTCTCAGACCGGGCGTCCGATTGACGCGCCGTCTGTTGCATTGAGTTCCTGTTGACGATACGGAACTTTTGGATACATCAACTCTGGTCTTTGTGACAGTTGATGTATCAGCCTCTCGGCTCGTGGAGCGGATCCTCCGAACGAGCTTACTGTGTGCGGGAACCCTAGTGCTGGCTGCGACTGTTACTGTGACGACTACTACTACTGCTACTGTGACTGCGACGACGACAGTACAAAGATCCTGTGTGGTTTCGACGACGACGACTACAGCACTCAGCGATCCTACGTGGAACAGTGCTACCGAACCTGTGTGAGCTGAATCTTCTTTTTACCTTGAGCGGTGGAGCGCTTGGGTGTATCGGCGGACCCGTGGTACTTGACAGAGGTGGTGCGCTTGGATGCAGCAGCAGACCCTTGGCGGTGGAGCGCTTGGTTGTAGCGGCGGACCCGCGATACTCTACGGAGTGTGTGCGCTTGGTTGTAGCGACAGACCCGCGACGGTGGAGACGTGCGTGCGGAGTACGGAGACCATGTAGATGACTGAGACCTGACGACTGCTTGACCGACTCGACTTGGAGTGAGTCGACTAGCCTAGTGGACGGAGCGCCCAGTAGTTGGCAGCAGACCCACAGTGGACGGAGCGCCTGGTAGTTGGCGGCAAACCCGCGGTACTCGACTGGAGGAGTACCTCAGTAGGCTATCTGGGTGAGCGCCCGGTATTTGGCAGCAGACCCTCAGCGGACGGAGCGCCCGGTAGTTGGCAGCAGACCCGCGGTACTCGACAGGAGGAGTACTTCAGCAGTCTTAGGTTAGTGAGCAGTACCTCGGAGTCGTGACAGGACCACTGTACACTTCAGAGTTGGGGCTCTTCAACTTTTACGGTTTCGATAATGAAAATCCTGGTTTGAGATGAGTCTATGATCTTTGTGATTTTCCTCATGATTGAGATGGGTCGCTTGATAACTTAGGTATAGGTATGGGCATATACCTGGGTAATGGTTATCCGTTGATTTCATAAACTTGTTATAATCTGTGTGGATTTACTGTTTACTCTTCTTGTGGATTGGGTTGTTCTTGGGCTCGGTGTCGGAGCCGAACAGAAATTGATGACTTAGGTATATGTATGGGCATATACCTAAGCAGTGTCAGTTGTTACTTCGTGATTGTTACTTTTCTTCGTGGTTTAACCATTGTGGATTTGAGAGACCTTCAGGGGTCTCGGGGTCCCTACTGAGTAGCGTATACTCACCCCTGCACGGGCTTTGCCCGCACTACGTTGAGTTGGTTGCAGACGACGGACAGCGTTGACCTTAGCTGAGGCTTACAGAGCGGGACGGTACCCGGAGGTGGACCACTGGGCGGGACGTGCACGGAGCGGACGGCAGGACCCGTGGAGTAGAGGAGCTATCTGTACCCACCCTTCAGGTGGGATTTCTAGTGGGCAGCTCGGTGTAGCGGTTTTACCTTTCAGTTGCTGTTTTCCCCTTTTTGAGTTGTACTTTACTTTCAGTTTGGGTTTGTATTCTGGCCCATTTACTTTTCCGCACTTTCAGTTGTACTCTGCTTTTGTTTAGTGTTTACTTTCCGCTTGTTTACTCTGTGGTGTTTGTTTACTTTACAAAGGCAATGCCTTCCCTTTTTACTGGGATTTACGCCTTGGTGCTAGTCGCCAGCCCCTGGCCTATGGAAGGCGGGCTTGGGGTAGTCACGGCACGGACCCCGAGGGCGGGTCGTGACAAATTGGTATCAGAGGAGTTCGGTTCTCCCGCGAACTCTGATATTTTCTATGTAAAGCAATAATGTTTAGCGTATTGAGTGTGGTTATCAGTTCAGGGAGTCCAGTGTTGGTGCGGCGGCCGACGTATCCGTACACCAGGACCCTGACTTCTGATTTCCGACTTAATGCACGAAAACATTGATTGCGTGTGTGTTTCAAAGTTTTCTTTGTGATTTCTTTGTGTCAGCTCACCAGGTATACTGTTTGACCGTGGCGCACCTGTTTCCTTTCAGGATGGCCCCACGACGGCAGCCAGCTAGGGTTCTGAGAGTCGAGCGTGACGACAGCCCACCGAGCGATGAGGCCTCGGTGCAGGGCCCTTTGTCAGTAGTGGCACCGACGGTAGCTCTACCCGCCGAGCCCCCGATGCTTCCAGCAGCAGCCGCTGACGATGCACGTCGCCTCAGCGCACTGCATGAGTTTCAGCGCCAGCGACCGCCCAGGTTTCGTGGGGAGACGGATCCCCAGGCAGCAGAGGACTGGCTGGAGGCAGTGATTCGAGTGTTTAGGCTAGTGAGGACACCAGCAGACCTCATGGTGATCCTCGCTGCAAGCCTACTACACGCAGCAGCAGGACGATGGTGGAGCTTGATGCTCCAGGTGCACGATGAGACATCTCTACTTTGGACGGACTTTGAGAGCATCTTCCGCTCGGAGTTCGTCCCAGCCACCCTTCGTGCGGTGCGTATCCAGGAGCTTCTACAGCTGCGGCAGGGCAGCATGACGGTCGCTCAGTACGCGGCGAGGTTCACCGACCTTTCTCGGTACTCGACAGACATGGTACGGGACCCCTTCTTCCGGGCCCGGACCTTCGAGCAGGGTTTGAGACACGAGATCAGGGCATCGCTGATCTCCCTCAGCATACCGACTCAGACAGGAGTACTGGAGCGGGCACTTCTGATCGAGAGTTTCCTTGCTGAGTCTACACCAGCACAACAACTCACCGCAGGGCGGCACGTGGCAGAGTCATCTGCAGCAGGTAGCCGACGGATGACTCAGGGTTCCAGGCAGACCAGACCTACCGGTGGCCGACTGCACGACTCAGGCTCAGTTGTACGGGGAAGCCGGGGTGGAGTCAGAGCCAGGCGTGCCGAGAGTGGGCAGTGTTAATCCTGTGGCGGGATTGGTCACATGGCTCGTGACTGTCCGACCCGCCATGCTGATGATCAGCAGTTAAGTGAAGAACCTCCCAGGCAGAGGCAGAGGTTCGACCGTGGCGGTCCGCAGGGAGGAGGCGGACGAGGCAGAGGAGCTGGACGAGCAGCCGGTGGTGGGCGACGCTTTGAGGATCTTCCACCACCACCACCAGGAGGCCCTCCCCGACCGCAAGGGAGAGCTCAGCTTCAGGCAGCCGAGGCCTTCGATCATGGAGCTCTGGGAGCCGATGGACAGGAGCAGAACTAGTGGATAACATCCTTTGTACTTCTGGTTCCTTGTTGCTTTTGTGTAGCGTCTTGTATTATGAGCTACAATAATAAAAGACGCATACCTTTGTGATATTTTCGTTCCTGTCCTCTTTCGTGATGTTACTAAGAGGTTCCAGTTTTGGCTGTTGACTTGACCCTCACTTGTGAGACATCTACTGGAGGAGACCCAGTTACCACACACTGATGCCGACAGTGTGACTCAACCCTTGGAGGCGAGAGTAACGGTTGAATCTCTTAGTAGTAGAATCGAGGCCTTACGACGTCATCCTTGGTATGGATTAGTATCATCCATGTTAGGATTGACTGTTTTAGGCAAAGAATGTGGTTCATCCAGGGGATGAGACCAGATTTCTCTTTTCGGCAAAGAAGAAATCTTACAGCTCTTGTGGGACCTGTGATAATCCAGGCCACGACAGAGAAGGTCCAGGTCATCCAGGAGCGGATGAGGACAGCTCAGAGCCGGCAGAAGTCATACGCTGACAGGAGGCGGAGGCCAATGGAGTTCGAGGATGGTGACCACGTCTTCTTGCGGGTCTCACCTCGACGGGGTATTGGGAGATTTGGCCGAGGCGGCAAGTTATCTCCGCGCTTCATCGGACCTTTCCAGGTCCTCAGCAAGGTTGGTGAGGTGGCTTATCGCCTGGCTCTACCACCTCAGTTGTACCGGGTGCACGACGTCTTCAACGTATCCCAGCTGAGGAGATACGTGCACGACCTGACACACATCATTGACCATGGGGAGATTGACGTTGACGATGGGGCGACTTTTACGGAGGTCCCGGTGGAGATAGAGGATCGACAGGAGCGGGTCCTGCGTGGGCGATCGATTCCTCTCGTGCACATCAGATGGCAGCACGGGAATCTCCAGGAGAGCACATGGGAGCGGGAGGCTCAGATGCGTGCTCAGTACGCTAATTTGTTTCCCTAGTTTTTGATGTAGCTTTACGGGGACCTAAAGCCCTGAGGTGGGAGTAATGTAAAGACCCGTAAAATTCAAGGAAAATTTTTTCTTAATTTTATTTAGAATTTTACAAGAGCGCGGTTTCAGACGGCACCTAATTCCGAGGCCCGGAGTGCCCGGAATTAATTTCCGAAGTTTGGCTCGGGTACGTTCAGTGAACGAACGAGCGGGAAATTCCTAACTTTTGATCCGGTGCTCGGAATTGAAATCCGAGGGCACCGATGAACTCGCAGCGCCGATATTCTCTTAAAGAGACCTTTTCGGGAGTTGCGTTTGTTGCGGGTTGAAAGTTAGTTTTGGGGTTTTTAGTTTGAGTTAAATAAAATTTGTATAGAACAAATTTTATTATAACTTGTTAAAACCTATCAAAGGAGGTTGGAAGTGGGACCCACACCCACTAAACCTCCCTTGGGAGGATTAAGTGTGGTGGGGCCCACACGAACCCCTAATCCTTTCAAATTCTCTCAACTTGCTTAACCCCTAATTAAATGACTTGAGTTACTTTTAATTATGGGAGTTAAACCTTTTGAATTTCAAAACATTTGAAATTCTTATGTGTTATGTGATAATAAAATAAGATGTTGTCTTATTTTATTTTGGGGTTTTTGTTTGTCTTCTTGAGAGGTGGAGAGCTCTTCTTCATCTTCAAACTCTGACGAGGAACTCGAAGAACGTTCATCTTGACGAAGAACGTTCAAGCTCCGATGAAGAACGCCGCACCTCCATTCTTCGTTTACCGTGTCAACGAAAGGGGACGCCACTTCTTCCTCAGACAACCTTCGTCGGCGTACAAGTTTCGCCAACAACGTGTCTCTTCGAACGCATCCCTTCGTCATCGGATTTGACGAACGGCTACCGCGACGCCCGACCTCCGCAACGTCGACTTCCGCGGAACGTTCACAATCTTCGAACCTTAAACCCGAGGTAGGGGTTGTTGAATATTGTTAATTCATTCCATTTCTTGCTCGTGGATCGCATGTCTACGTGAGGCTTTTGAATATTTTATATAATTGTTATTGTTAACGCGAGGGGGTCCGGACCGCACGAACACGGCCGAAACCCCCCCTCCATCGTTCTTGTTTATTCTTGCGGATGGAAGCAAGTGGCGTGGTGCCGTCGCACCACGCGGATGATCGTACTTTTATTTTACGCGGCGCCGTCGCTCCACGCCGAGGTAGAATCTTCAAGAACGCGACGCCGTCGCGCCGCGTTGAATGGAATCAAGGTACGGCGAAAGGGGCGCGGTGCCGTCGCACCGCGCCGGACGACGAACACCGCGGCCGGTTCCGGGCCGCGGCGGAAGAGAAGACCGGCGGCCGGGCCGCCGGCGTCGGAAGCCGAAGGGGGGGGGGACCGGAATTTCCGGTCCCGTTTGAGAAAACCGGCCGGCCAGCTGGCCGGCCGGATGTCTTAAAAACCAGGGGAATTAATCCCCCGGCCAACCCATAAAAACCCCCCTCTTTAAGAGGGGGGCGGTTCTTTGAAGGAGGGGGGCAGCCGGCCCCCTCGGTTCCGCACCAGCAGGCCCCCTCATGTGAGGGGGCGGTTTGTTTTAAAACCGGCGCGGCACGTGCCGCGCCGCCAGGGGGGAAAACGGGGGAGGGCGGGGTCTCACCCGCGCGCCGCCTGCGCGCCCAGCGCGCCGCCGCGCCGCCCCAGCGCGCCGCCGCGCCGCCTCCGCGCGCCGCCGCGCCGCCGCGCCGCCTCAGCGCGCCGCCACCGGCCGCCGCGCCGCCGCCACCGGCCGCCGCGCCGCCCCAGGGGGGTGGGGGGGTCGGGCCGGGTCGGCCCGGACCCGGACCCCCCCGTTTCGAACCAGAATCGGTTTTTGGGCCATATCATGAGCCTCAGACCTCCGAATGACGAACCGTCTACGGCAACGCGATCCTTGTATCGAGACGGTCGTTTCGGTATATCGCACTCAAGGTTTCGGATTACTTTGAGTTCGGCCGGGTTGGTTCGTTCACGAAACCAACCGGGTCTTCGGAGCGGAAACGCTCATATCTCGAGCTACGAATGTTCGATTGACGCGCCGTCAGTCGCGATGTGTTCCTCTTAGTGAGACGGATCTTTTGGCATACTCCGCCCGAGGTTTGGACGCAGGTGGAGTACGGTCGGGTTGGTTTAGCCTTAAAAACCAACCGGGCCCCGGAGACGAAAATGCCAATAACTCTCAGACCGGGCGTCCGATTGACGCGCCGTCTGTTGCGTTGAGTTCCTGTTGACGATACGGAACTTTTGGATACATCAACTCTGGTCTTTGTGACAGTTGATGTATCAGCCTCTCGGCTCGTGGAGCGGATCCTCCGAACGAGCTTACTGTGTGCGGGAACCCTAGTGCTGGCTGCGACTGTTACTGTGACGACTACTACTACTGCTACTGTGACTGCGACGACGACAGTACAAAGATCCTGTGTGGTTTCGACGACGACGACTACATCACTCAGCGATCCTACGTGGAACAGTGCTACCGAACCTGTGTGAGCTGAATCTTCTTTTTACCTTGAGCGGTGGAGTGCTTGGGTGTAGCGGCGGACCCGTGGTAGTTGACAGAGGTGGTGCGCTTGGATGCAGCAGCAGACCCTTGGCGGTGGAGCGCTTGGTTGTAGCGGCGGACCCGCGATACTCTACGGAGTGTGTGCGCTTGGTTGTAGCGACAGACCCACGACGGTGGAGACGTGCGTGCGGAGTACGGAGACCGTGTAGATGACTGAGACCTGACGACTGCTTGACCGACTCGACTTGGAGTGAGTCGACTAGCCCAGTGGACGGAGCGCCCAGTAGTTGGCAGCAGACCCACGACGGACGGAGCGCCTGGTAGTTGGCGGCAAACCCGCGGTACTCGACAGGAGGAGTACCTCAGTAGGCTATCTGGGTGAGCGCCCGGTATTTGGCAGCAGACCCTCAGCGGACGGAGCGCCCGGTAGTTGGCAGAAGACCCGCGGTACTCGACAGGAGGAGTACTTCACCAGTCTTAGGTTAGTGAGCAGTACCTCGGAGTCGTGACAGGACCACTGTACACTTCAGAGTTGGGGCTCTTCAACTTTTACGGTTTCGATAATGAAAATCCTGGTTTGAGCTGAGTCTATGATCTTTGTGATTTTCCTCATGATTGAGATGGGTCGCTTGATAACTTAGGTATATGTATGGGCATATACCTGGGTAATGGTTATCCGTTGATTTCATAAACTTGTTATAATCTGTGTGGATTTACTGTTTACTCTTCTTGTGGATTGGGTTGTTCTTGGGCTCGGTGTCGGAGCCGAACGGAAATTGATGACTTAGGTATATGTATGGGCATATACCTAAGCAGTGTCAGTTGTTACTTCGTGATTGTTACTTTTCTTCGTGGTTTAACCATTGTGGATTTGAGAGACCTTCAGGGGTCTCGGGGTCCCTACTGAGTAGCGTATACTCACCCCTGCACGGGCTTTGCCCGCACTACGTTGTGTTGGTTGCAGACGACGGACAGCGTTGACCTTAGCTGAGGCTTACAGAGCGGGACGGTACCCGGAGGTGGACCACTGGGCGGGGCGTGAACGGAGCGGACGGCGGGACCTGTGGAGCAGAGGAGCTATCTGTACCCACCCTTCAGGTGGGATTTCTAGTGGGCAGCTCGGTGTAGCGGTTTTACCTTTCAGTTGCTGTTTTCCCCTTTTTGAGTTGTACTTTACATTCAGTTTGGGTTTGTATTCTGGCCCATTTACTTTTCCGCACTTTCAGTTGTACTCTGCTTTTGTTTAGTGTTTACTTTCCGCTTGTTTACTCTGTGGTGTTTGTTTACTTTACAAAGGCAATGCCTTCCCTTTTTACTGGGATTTACACCTTGGTGCTAGTCGCCAGCCCCTGGCCTATGGAAGGCGGGCTTGGGGTTGTCACGGCACGGACCCCGAGGGCGGGTCGTGACACTGGAGCCGGTTGTGTTCAACCATAGAGATCAACTGTGGTAGTAGATAGTGGTGTTGGTGTACATCGAGCTACTGTGGGGCATAGTGACCAGGAGGCCGGTCCATGGTGGTCAGTCGCGGTAGTAAGTGGACCGACCGCGGTGTTTTGTCCATAGGTGACCGGTCTGCACAGAAGGTGGACCTACCACGACATTCTGTCCATGGTTCTGATAACATATATTTGTAGCATCTCAAGAAGAATGTTTAAGTCAAGGGGTCATGAGGATCTTTATTTTCCTAATTTACACTTGTATTTCTTGAGTGTGTTCCCTTGGTCCTTTCCTTGAGGGTTCGAATATGAATTATATCTACATCACTTGATTATAATTCCATCTAGTGGTCTAGTCTCATATAGAGTTGTGTTGTACCTCCAGGAAACTGGAGTACAATCCTCTACCACCCCTTGTGGAGTTTGTGGAGTTGGAATAAACTCCCTTAGTAGGATGTTGATCCTCCATATAGTGGGCCACATCAGTTGATTTTATAGAATCATTGAAATGTGATCCCCAATGTAGCGTGTTGATCCATATTTAGTTTGCGTTGTCACCTAGTGGTTCTGAGCATGACCCCATGTATTTGTATCATGGTTGATCCATATCAGGTTCATGGTTTCCCCCAGTGGTCCTATGAGTGACCCTATATCTATTAATCATAGTCTTCTGAGACCAACGTGTTCTCTTTGTGCAGGTCCCAAATGATTTTAACCTCTCCATCGAGGGTCTATGATGATAGCATTTATCATGGAGTAGGATCTCCCAGAATGAGAATTTATTTGATTTGAATCTTGTGATTTTAAGTTGGTTATGATGGCCTCTTGGCATGGAATCTCACCTGAGTATATATAGGTTGTCTTTCTCTCATAACATCTATGATACAAAAACTTTTATGTCTTGTATTGAGCTGAAGTGCCTTGTGCTACATGTTTAGTGTTTTCGGGGAATCCTACTGAGTATTTTTATAATCACCCCTACACAGGAAGTGCCCACACAATTCATGTATTGTGTATATGAAATCTATTTTGACAGTCCCTTAGGGGGGTAAATAGTAGGTGCAACATAGCTAGAGCTGGGAAGAATGAGGTTTTTAACGGGAGTGTACCATGGATTAGTCCTAACCCTTGGAGAAGTTTGGACTTATTACATTTTTTGTTGGACTTGTGTAAAGAAAATTTGTGGAGGGATTATATTTTTCTATGTTCACTTTTACTTTATTTCCAATTGTACTCTAGTGTTAGAAATATAATTGTATGAAAACATTCTTTCAGTTGTCTTACATTTCAAAATTGTGTGGCTTGGAGATGTGAACATATATATAGGCAATTTAAGATAATTCCTCCCATTTATGGGACATTCCTACTTAGTTCTAGTCACCACCCCTTATCCTATTAGGGGTATTCTTGGGGAAGTCATGACATGGACCCATTTGGGACGAGTCATGACAGATGAGGAACCTGATTCCCCTATGATTGTTATTGACATGGTACCTCCATTTACTTCATAGATAATATCTACACCCCACAAAAATATTGACCCTCTTCTTCCACAAAATCCTTATGAAAAAACAACCATCCAACATTGGGCTTACCACATACGACCCAACCTAATCCCCACCACTACACATATGCAAAGTGCCATTTTTTTATAAATTACCTTGATCACATGGATCTACACTTCAATATGAAGTACAAACACATTGATAACCTTGAAAGGAAATATTATTATATGAAGAATAATATGGGACACATTTTATAGTAACTTGGTTTAATTTTTTACACCTACTATAAAACTTTGACCTTCCCACAACCATTAACCATGTTGATCACATATCTTGAGGGGTAAGGAAGGTTCACAAATACCATGTTTTATTATTTGAGTGTAAACTCATATCCTTCCATAGGTAATTTCTCAACCCAACCGTAGATATGTACTGAGGATACTCCTAATATAGAATTTAATATTATGACACAAAATAAGAATAAGGACCACTAACTCCATCACCCATTGATGAACCCCTTTAGGTTCTGAGGATGGTGGTTGTAGACCTTTCCTCTCTAAGGTCCCCTTAGTGACGGATTTTAAATAAAAATATTATATATATATATATGTACATATATATATATATATATATATATCTTTTTTGTTACACGGTATGATATGTGATATGTATATTACGTTATTTTTAGTTTTATCTCTAGTCATTAAATTTCTGTGGGTCAATTTTAGAGGCTTCAATTTACTCTATATATTAGAGATATCTCCAAAGATAATTATTCCCTCATTTTGAGATATCTTCCATGTAGGGGAGTAATTTTTATTTCAATTTTAATTTATTTTTTTAATTTAATTCTTCCACAACTATATTCTTCCCATTCAATTTGAAATATATATTTATCATGATTACTAATTCATATAGAGAATTATGAAATATTATTTATGGGTGAGGGTACCTAAGAACTACACTAGTTTTTTTCCTAAATACTAATAAAATGAAAATTTTATGTTTAGAATAACTTGTGTCATGGATTAGAATGTTTTTCAACATTTTAATTAAATGAAATCGGAATAGGTGAATTAAATCAGAAACTCCACAAGGTAGAACTATAAAATGGGTGTGACATAATTTTATATAGAAACAATTATTTGGTTATCCCTCATAGATCACATGTTAGGAGGAGAACAATAGTATAACTATGGATGAAGATGATGAACATGGGATATCCATGTGACTAATTATTTCTCACTCACTATGTTATGGAGATTAATCAAACAAACTACGTCGTCTGGTGATATGGAAGAGAGAAACTCCCACTAGAGGTAGGATTGATTGCAACATGATTCCCAAAAAAAATATTATTGAAACCATAAAAACCATTACAAATATATTATAGAATGTTTATTTTATTATAAATAATGTTATATAGTGGAACAATAAATTCATGGGTATATTTTTTCCTTTTATTATTTGACTCATTATAGATCCAAAAGAAAATTATGGATCAAAAGATATGATCATTTTATGTTGGGAGAAGTTTTTACAAATTCCGGACAGTTTATACATATTTAATCACCACGCAATCCCATTATTTTAAACATTATGTAAAGACCCGAAAATTTCGAGGAACTTTTTTTCTTAATTTCTTTGGAATTTTACGAGACTGCGACTTCTGACGGAACCTGATTCCGAGGCCCGGTGTGCCCAGAATAAATTTCTAAAGTTTAGCTCGGGTACGTTCTGTAAACGTACCAGTGGGTTTTCCTAACTTTGGAACTAGTGCTCGGAATTGAAATCTGAGGGCACCGATGAACTCGCAGAGCCGGTTTTCACTTAAAGGGACCATTACCGCAATTGTGTTTGTGCGGGTGGAGAAGTTAAAAATTGTGGATTAATAAAGAA
This sequence comes from Viscum album, assembly GCA_963277665.1. Classification (NCBI taxonomy): domain Eukaryota; kingdom Viridiplantae; phylum Streptophyta; class Magnoliopsida; order Santalales; family Viscaceae; genus Viscum; species Viscum album. The sequence continues at coordinate 134,054,207 of OY728150.1, forward strand.
TTGAATAAAAATTGTGGAACAATTTTTAATCTTTAGCCTAGTGGTTTTATCATAATTGGGGAAGTTGGGGTTGAAGCTCCAAACTACCCATGTGAGGGTAATTGTGAGGTGGGGCCCACATGAGCCCCAACCTTTCACATTCCCTAAACCCCATTAAACACCCAAGTTTAATGTAACAACCTTACCTTAATTAATTTGACTATTAATATCCTTCTCTCTCTAATAAATTTTACCAACTCTTTTTTATTAATTCAAGTGCTTGAGTTTTGAAAGCTTAAAGCCTTTCTTTTATAAAGGTGATGTTAGTTTATTTGGGTTGGGTTAGCGATTATATCTTGGGATGGATATGGAAAATGAAGGGACTTCCTTCCAAGGAAGAACACCATTCTACATCGAAGAACGCAAGGGAATTCACCAACAATACATGATCCAAGATCGAATGCACATTGCGGGAGCAATGAACGTCAATAATCGTCGACACCTACATCTCCTCCCATGCAACGACGTCAACGAACCAACGTCCACCTTTTCGTGATGTCGTCAACGAACGGTGAACCATGAGGTTGGGAATTAATTTGTGAATTTTAAAGAACCCATGTTTATTTCCTTCTAAATCAATGATTGAGGATCAACTAAATATTAAGTTGATTCGGGATAGAATATGATTGTGGGTTGGAAATTATTGATTGCGGGGAAAACTGTAGGGGTTATTTACTTCTTTGTGAATACTTTCATCACCGTTCATCGTTTCCAAATTGGGCCACCTGTTATCGCAATAACGGGAGGTGGTCGGACCGCACAAACATGGCCGACTCACCTCCCCCTTGATGCTTGATTTTTTTGCTGCACGAGCAAGGCAGCGCGGTGCCGTTGCACCGCACGGAAATAATGAAGAATGGGCGGAGAAGCGTGGTATCATCACGTCACGCCATTGAAGTCGAACAAAGCTATGGCGCCATCTTGCCACGCCGATCGGACAAGGCCGCGACCTATGGCCGTGTTGGTGCGGGGGAGCGGCGGCCGGCTTCCGGTCGCCGGAGCAAGGAGGTGGGACCCACAGGGGGGTCCTGCGGTGACCCACCGGCCGGCCAAGCAGGCCGGTTACCATGAAGGCCGGGGGTCGTAACCCTCGACTGGCTATAGGTGCGCCCCACCTACTTTTCAGCATTTTCTTTTCAGTTGGGTTTGTATTCTAGCCCACTTACTTTTCAGCACTTTCTTTTGTACTTATTGAATTACTTCTGCTAGTACTCTGCAGTGTTTTGTTTACTTTTATAAAGGTAATGCCTTCCCAGTTATCGGGATTTACGCATTTGGTGCTAGTCGATAGCCCCTGGCGAATGGAAGGCGGGCTTGGGGTAGTCACAGCACGGGCCCCAAGGATGGGTTGTGAAAAATTGGTATCAGAGGAGTCGGTTTCACCGTAGGACTTATAACTCTGATATTTTATTTTTTGTGAAGCAATAGTGTTAAGGGTACCAAGTGTGGTCTGCAGTTCAGGGAGTCCAGTGTTGGTGCGGCAGCCGACACATCCGTACACCAGGACCCTAACTACTGATTACCAACTTTTTGCATGAAAACACTGATTGCATGTGTGTTTCCAAATGTTTTAAAGTCAGCTCAAACCAGGTCAGCTCACCGGGTATAAAACGTTGATCGTGTCTCATCTGTTCAAGATGTCTCCACGCAGACAGTCAGTTGGAGTTCCGAGAGAGTACTCGATGACGGCCCACCGAGCGATGAGGATTCAGTGCAGGGCCCTTTGGGTAGCAGATTACACCAGCCATACTAGCGAACTGTGCACGCTGGCAGAAAGCGTTTCATGAGTTCCAGCATCAGAGGCCTTTGAGGTTACGAGGCGAGACAGATTCCGAGGCAGTAGAGGACTGGCTGGAGGTGATTGCTAGGGTTTTCCGCCTAGCTGAGATGTCAGTAGAGTGGATGGTGGACTGGGCTACTAGTGTATTCTAGTGAATGACCATGAGGATGGTCCGCATAGTGATGAGGCATCGGTACGTGGACCGATGCCTGATATGGTGCCTTCGGGTAGTGTGTCAGCTATACACCACTACCTGTTGGTCAGCAGTTACAACCGGTGTTACCGGTAGGTGACACATGTAGGCTTACTGCCTTACACGTGTTCCAACATCAGATACCCTCACGTTCCGAGGTGAGCCCGACTCACAAGCAGCTGAGGACTGGCTAGTGGAGGTGGTTGAGAGTTTTCTAGAGTTTATACAGCTTCAGCATGACGACATTTCGGTAGCGGAGTATTCATCGAGGATTACCGAGCATTCTGGTTACTCGATGAATATGTTTCGATCAGTTTTATAGAACCCGGACCTCTAAGCATGGTGCGTTTAAGGATATCTAAGCCAGAACCTTTTCTCTATGCGTTCCTACTTATGATAGGGTACCAGAAAGAACCATTGTGGTTGAGAATTATTTTGCTAAATGGATGCAGCCAGTGAGGGTTAGCAGTGGGAAAGATGGAAATTGGCACCAGTCTCGGAGACTTGGTCGTGTAAAATGTTTCATGAAGAAGAAATGTTAAGGACATATAAATCTACAGAGTAGCAGATGTGGAAGCAGATCTAGGAGAGCAGCATGGGGTGGTGTACTTTTCGACATGTTACAATCACCCGCTTTTGTAGTCCCCGCCAGGCTCAGGGAGCTGGAGGGCAGGGGAAGAGAGTAGTTGCACGCAGTTAAGGAGTGTGAACCAATGGCTCTAAGAATGATTCAAGGGACAGTCTGTGTCCATTACTAGTATCCTTAACAGCAGACTCTGATACAGATCATTCCTTCCACGAATCCTGTTCCAGACCTAGAGTTTCCTGTAAGACGTAGACCTAAACCTAACATCTGGATATACCTTGGAGGGAGACTCGATAATCACACTTGTGCTGATAGTGTGATCTGTCCCACGAGGTAGGATTTTCGGTTGGAATCTCTTGGTGGTAGCGTCGTGGCCTTACGATGTTGGTCTGAGTATGGATTAGATCCACAGTTCATACATGGATTGACTGTATTAGGAAAAAAGGTTGTGGTTTATCGACAACATTGGGATGGTGTTTTCCTTGGACGGCGAAAAGGAAAACCCAGGTAGCACATGATGAAATCATGCATAATAGGGTGCATTCGATCACTCAGGAGATGACAAAACTTACCTTTGTGCCAAAATTCTCCAGATTTGCGGCACCACTTCCAGCAGAGCTTTCAGGAGTTGGGTTGACCAGTGTGCCCAACCTATGGGTGTTGGTTACATAGTTCACTGCGACGCATTAGGGACCAGACTCGGGTGTGTCCTGATGTAGGAGTGGGTAGTGATCGCCTATGGATCACGACAAATGAGACTGCACAGAGCTGACAGGAGGCCTCTAGAGTTCGAGGATGACGACCACGTCCTTATATGGATCTCACCTCAACGAAGTTTACGGAGATGTGGCCGAGGCGGTATGTTATCTCTGAGGTTAAGCAGACATTTTTAGGTGCTCAGTAGGGTAGGAAAGGTGGTTTACTGCTTGAACTTTCCACCTCAGTTGCACCGGGTGCATGATGTCATCCTCGTATCTTAGCTAAGGAGATACGTGCATGACCCTTCACACATCATCGACCGCAGGGAGTTAGACGTCAATGACTGGACGACTTCCACAGGGATCCAGTAGGGGTTGAGGATCAACAGGAGTGGGTCCTACGGGGACGGTCGATTCCTCTTGTGCACTTTCACTGGTAGCACGAGAACCCCTAGGTGAGCACATGGGAGCAGAAGGATTAGATGTGTTCTCAGTACCACTTTTGTTTCCCTAGTTGTGTTATAGCTTTACGGGGACGTAAAGCCCTGAGGTGGGAGTAATGTAAAGACTCGAAAATTTCATGGAAAATTTTTTCTTAATTTTTTGGAATTTTACGAGACTGCGACTTCTGACAGCACCTGATTCCGAGGCCCGGTGTTCCCGGAATCAATTTCTAAAGTTTAGGTCAAGTACATTCAGTAAACGTACCAGCGGGTTTTCCTAACTTTTGAACCAGTGCTCGGAATCAAAATCCGAGGGCACCGATGAGCTCGCAGAGCCGATATTCACATAAGGGGACCTTTACCCTAATTATGTTTGTGCGAGTGGAGATGTTAAAAATTGTGGATTAATAAATAATTGAATAAAAATCGTGAAACAATTTTTATTCTTTATCCTAGTGGTTTTATCCTAATTGGGGAAGTTGGGGTGGAAGCTACTAACTACCCATGTAAGGGTAATTGTGAGGTGGGGCCCACATGAGCCACAACCTTTCACATTCCCTAAACCCCATTAAACACCCTTGTTTAATGTCACAACCTTCCCTTAATTAATGTGACTCATCATATCCTTCTCTCTCTAATAAATTTTGCCATCTCTTTTTAATTAATTCAAGTGCTTGAGTTTTGAAATCTTAAAGCCCTTCTTTTATAAAGGTTGTGTTAGTTTATTTGGGTTGGGTTAGCGATTATATCTTGGGATGGCATTGGAAATTGAGGGGACTTCCTTCTAAGCAAGAACATCATTCTACATCGAAGAACGCAAGGGAATTCACCAAAAATACATGATCCGGGATCGAATGCACTTTGCGGGAGTGACGAACGTCAATAATCGTCGACACCTTCATCTCTTCCCTTGCGATGATGTCAATGAACCGACGTCCACCTTCTCATGATGTCGTCAACGAACGGAGAACCATGCGGTAGAGAATTAATTTGTGAATGTTAAAGAACCCATGTTTATTTCCTTCTAAAACAAAGAACGCGGATCAACTAAATATTAATTTGATTCGCGAAAGAATATGTTTATGGGTTGGAAATTCTTGATTGCGGGGAAAACTGTAGGGGTTATTTTATTCGTCGTGAATGCTTTCATCACCGTTCATCGTTTCCTAATTGGGATGCCTGTTATCGCAATAACAAGAGGAGGTCGGACCGCACAAACACGGATGACTCTCCTCCCCACTTGATGCTTGATTTTGTTGCGGCACGAGCAAGGCAGCGCGGCACCGTCGCGCCGCGCCGTGGTGCCGTCACGCCGCACTGGAGAACCTCGAAGAGGCCATGGCCGGAGTGGGGCCGTGGCAGAGGGGGGCGGTGCCATCGTGTCGCGCCGATCGGACAATGCCGCGACCTATGGCCGCGGTGGTGTGGGGGAGCGGCGGCCGGCTTCCGTCCGCCGGAGCAAGGAGGCGGGACCCGCAGGGGGGCCCCGCAGTGACCAACCGGCTGGACAAGCCGGCCGGTTACCATGAAGGTCGGGGGTCGTAACCCCCGGCTAGCTACAGGAGCCCCCCCCCCCCCCACGAGGGGGCCGCGTTTTGTCAATCAGGGGGCAGCGCCCCCCCCCCTGTTCAGCGCAGCTCGGCCAGCCGAGCAGGCCACGCGGGCCGCACCAGCGCGGCAGGCCAACCGGCCGCCAGGCCAAGCCGCGCCCGTCGGGCCAGGCTGCGCCCAAACAGGCCGGATCCAGACCCGAGTTGGGTCGACCCAGTTCGGGCCGACCCTGGGGGTCTCAGTCTGGGTCGGACCGGGCCCGAACCCCCTATTTTCATGCATTTTTCGTTCAAACGCTCATAACTTGGGTTACAGACCTCCGATCAATGCACCGTCAGCTGCGATGCGATCCTTGGATTGTGACGGTCGTTTCGGTATATTACATTCAAGGTTTCAGAGAACATTGGGTATGGATGGGTTGGTTTGAACCCAAAACCAACAGGGCCCTCGGAGCGGAAACACTTATAACATGAGGTCCGGACGTCCGATTGATGTGCCATCGACTTTGTTGGATTCCTATTAGTGAGATGGTATTTTTGGCTTACTCCGCTCGAGGTTTGGATGCACTCGGAGTGCGTTTAGGTTGGTTTGGACTTAAAAACCAACCGGGCCCCTGGAACAAAAAAGCCAATTACTCTCAGACTGGGCATTCGATTGATGCACTGTCTGTCACGTTGAGTTCCTCTTGTCCAGACGGATGTTTTGGCATACTTTGCCTGAGATTTGGACGCAGTTGGATAGTGGCCGGGTTGGATTGAACCCGAAATCCAATCGGGCCCCTAGAACAGAAAAGCTGATAACTTCCAAACCGGACGTCCGTTTGACGAACCGTCAGCGGCATTGGTGTTCACGTTGAGAAACAGTCCCTATGAGTATACCCTATGAGATTTAGTGGTACAGTTGAGATTCGGCCGGGTTGGTTCGCACACGAAACCAACCGGGCCACTGGGACGAAAAGGCTAATAACTCACAGACCGGGCGTCCGATTGACGCGCCGTCTATTGCGTTGAGACCCCTATGACTAAGCGGTCATTTGAGATACTTCTTAGTGGGACTTTGTGATACTTGGAGTATCGACCTGTATCTTGTGGGGCGGACCCTCTCGGAGACGAGCGTACGGAGTACGGACACCGTGTAGCCGGCTGAGACCTGATGACTGCTTGACCGACTCGACTTGGAGTGATTTGACAAGCCCAGTGGATGGAGAACTACTATGATTGGGTGAAGACCCAAGGTGGAAGGAGCGCCTGGTAGCAAGCAGTAGACCCGCGGTACTTGATAGGAGAAGTACCTCTGCAGGCTATTAAGGGGGATGCACTACTGTGTTTGGGTGGCAGACCCCGGCGGGAAGCACTTCTGTGTTTGGGTCGTTGACCCGCGGTACTCGACAGGAGGAGTACCTCAGCATTCTTAGGTTAGTGAGTAGTACCTCGGAGTCATGACATGATCACTGTACTCGTCAGAGACGGGGCGCTTCAGCAGTTACGGTTTTGATAATGAAAATCCTTGTTTGAGCTGAGTCTATGACCTTTGTGTTTACCTCATGATTGAGATGGGTCACTTGATAACTTATGTATATGTATGGGCATATACCTAGGTAGTGGTTATCTGTTGATTTCATAACCTTTGTGTTTCCTCATGATTGAGATGGGTTACGTGATAACTTAGGTATAAGTATGGGCTTATACCTAAGTAAGGGTTATCTGTTGTGTTTCTTATTTGTGGTTATCCTTGTTGGATTTAGAGAGACTTTGAGGGTCTCAGGGTCCCTACTGAGTATCGTTATACTCACCCCTTCCCGGGCTATGCCCGCACCACATTGTGTTGGTTGCAGACGACAGGCAGTGCTGACAGAGGCCGACTGTTGGAGGACTGGACGATACCCGGAGGTGGACCTCACGACGAGTCAGTATCCGGTGGTGGACATCACGACGAGACGATACTTGGAGGAGGTTGACGGGAAAGAGCGTTGAGGAGGATATTTGTACCTACCCTGTAGGTAGGATCCGTGGCGGACGATACAGGAGCTACGATATCTGTACCTACCCTTCAGGTAGGATCCGAGGTGAACGACCCAGGAGCTGCATCTTTTTTTCCAGCTGTTTGTCTTTTCAGTTGTACTTTAGTTCAGTTGTAGCTGTACTTTCAGTTGGGTTTGTATTCTGGCCCACTTACTTTTCAGCACTTTCTTTTGTAATTAGTGTATTACTTCCACTTGTACTATGTGGTGTTTTCTTTACTTTTATAAAGGCAATTACTTCCAAGTTTTTGGGATTTACGCCTTTGGTGCTAATCACCAGCCCCTGGCCTATGGAAGGCGGGTTTGGAGTAGTGACGACACGGGCCCCGAGGACGGGTTGTGACACATTGTACTTTTAAAATTCCTTTATCTATAAACACCATTTTATACATAATACCTCTCTTTATTCTCCCTACATCGTAAGTGCATCCTTGAATGCTCCGTCTTGGGTTCCCTACTACACATGTCTAGCATCACATTCCCAAAGACATACCCTGGTTCCCAAGGAATTTAACAACATTTATGGGTTTCCAGGACATATTTTCCAACAAAAAACAACCCTTTTAAAATCATTTAATTTTAGTAGTGGAGGAATTTCGCATCTAAAGCCCTTGATCCCATTGAACTCCATCTTACACACCCATGTTTTCAATTAATTCCCCCATTTGGGGATTTTCAAATCATACTATAATAAAAGAATATATAAATTGTACATATTCCGTCCAAATTGAATATGTTACATGTGATCCAATCTATAAAGGATACAATCACCTAGGAATGAAAATACATGTGCTCTAGATCATCGGGGTACCACACCACCTGAGTTCTACACCACTTGAGAACCAATCCTATAATAACCACTGTATCGTGGTATCCAAACACTAGTGTTACTATTAAGTCATTGGAAAACCACTTCTCAAAGTCTTCCAACATATGTTCCCATTATCCATGGTCTCAAACATTGTATCTTCTTCACCTATTCATCCTACCATGATACTAATTCCCATAGGTCTCTTACTTGGGTTCCACTTCACCTAGGCCTGAAACATTGGTAACAATTTTGTTATGTTCCCTACATTTGTGATCATGTCACCCATGTCATAGACCAAGGTAACCAATTCTATATATCATGGTGGATCCATCCCTACACCACAAATAGTGATCAATGGTAGGTAATGTTAGAAAGAATTTGGGTTTCACACCCCACAACACTATCCTTGATCCTAGAGAAAATAATGTGTCGAGGTACACCTCCTTATTTCCACATATGAAATTATTTTATATTCCATTATTTTTTATTCAATAAACATTGAGTTAAGAAATTCCTCTTATTTTCTATAAATATATTGAGTCTAGATACTCTTCTTCAATTACATAGTATACCCAGAGTCATGTTACTCCTATTGTTTTTCTTAAAAACCTATAGGTGAGATTCTCTACTTGGTTTACTCAACTTATTTGAGTAAAGATACTTCTATTGGTCACCATATATTCCTTGAGTCATGATAATAATCTCAGAGCTCAATAATTACTTCACTTGGATCAATTTTGTGAGTACACCAAAACGGCAGCTGAAATATAATTGCTGCATCAATGCATTATTCCAGGACAGTAATCTAGATTACCCCTGGGCCTTGAATCATTATTCTTATATTGGTTCCTTAAAGTCATTCAATTCATTCATATGTAAAGTTAGGATATAATTGGATACTAATGCATAAGGACAACAAAAACCATTTATAATTACTCTTCACTAATTATTCTTTAATGAATGACATTAAAAAGAATAAAATATACTCGTTGCCACATCTTTGGACAGATCGTTTCGCATAAACTTCCAATACAAGAAATTAATGAATTTTTATTATTATTATTATTTTAGGGCTCATTTGACACCTCCTTGTGGTTCAATCCTTGTTCCTTCATCATCCAATCACCCCCTCTAGAGGAGTTATCTCCCAAACATGACTATCAATCTTATGTGATGAAGAAAAAGAGGAGGAATATAATATTATTTATTTAAAGGGATTATGATGATAAATTATTCCCGATGTGATGGGAAAATGTTTCCATATGTGTTCAACACAACACAATACATTATTCTCTATCATATGATCATAGGATCTCATATGTGATGATAATAGGATTCCATATCTGAAATATACAAGACAATACATCTTTTCCCATGTGATGGTCACATGATCCTTTAAACGAGGATAAAGACATTCCATGTGTTATGAGTAAAAAAAATGAACCATTATATCATATGTGGAAAGCATGTCCTGACTTATGCGACGAGTATAAGATTTCCTCATGGCCTAATGTGTGGAAGATAAAATAAAATTCCTTATTATATTTTAATAGACAACAAGATTCAACTTTGAATGAATTTAAACCACTTAGAAGTTTATGTGGATGCATGAACTTAAAAGGAACCACTTTTATCCTAATAAAATGATATTAAATTTCATAAAATGTTGTTTCATTTTGAACCTAACTATATAGGTTCGTATTTCCTAGGTAGGTATACGGAAGGAAAAATATTTCACAAGTTTAGTCCCAACTCTACAACACATCTTTCTTGCTTTACGAAGTTCCCAATGACTCTCTAGATGGAGATACATTTTATAGATATATCCTATTTATATCCAAAATATAGAGTAATTGAATACATATATCGAATGAGATATATTATAATTCTATTATATACACTCTTTATAAATTTATACTGTCGTTGAATTAGTTTCTTAATATTAATTAGTATTATTACCTAGAATGATTCAAATAAAAATAATTATTCAATAAGAGATTCATATACTAGGCAGTTGGACTATTTAATGGATAACACGACCTTATATTCTCTCAGAGAATGTGTAACCTGTCATGTCACAGGTATGTCCCAAGGACCAGTTGTCATTGTAAAGTTTGTCTGCACCGACTCAACATAACCAAGTGGTAGAAACCATAAAAAAAATGATGATCTTGATTTGAATCATTTATCGATGAATGCTCTTAATTGACCATATATTTTTATTGGTGTCACTATAATGATGGATTTATTAGTCTACTTACATACCTTAAAAAATTTAGAATTTATATCCAACCAATGGTTAATCATAAAACATCAATGGATTCCATAAACCTCTAGGAAACGGTACCTATATCCTATATGATTTTCATTTGAACATATATATTATATTTGATACACTGAATACTTCTGTTATCTACCCATACAATTTAGCATCATATATTGAGTTAAACTGTCCATTAATACCTTTTTTATGGGACAATTCCAACACTAGAAATAGACCATGCTAGTTTAGAGTGACTATATTTTTAAAGGGAAACACCATGTAGACAAATCAGTAAAGGGAGGCAAACACCAATCATAAAAAAACATTCAGGATTCTGTCCCTAGATAAAAAGAATAGTTACCTCCCATATATCATTGAGGTGGTTGAGGATGTAAACAACATCCTTATCACTATTTTATATCTTTTTAGGAGGTCTCCTTTTAGTCATTGTTATATATAATTCCATAAAGGTCCACCCCATCAAGAATATGTTAAGTATGATACCATGAGGTTCTTAGAAATATATTTTGATACATAGGTACATGAGAGGAGGTCATGTTAGTGTAAGATTATTTATGGATCTTAGGAACATGTTTTCTCCCATGTTACTGTTAACATTGATCAATATTATTAGTATATTTCGACTTCAATGGTTGATCGACTTAGGAGTAATCCTATGCATGAAGGTCCTTACCCACAATTTCACACCCGGAAATTTGTAGTAATTTTTATTTTATAATTTTTATTTTTCATTAAATTTTCTTTGCTGAGATGCGGGCCAGACCCAATGAGAGATTTTGTGTTTTGCTGATAAACGAGCATTTTGGCCTCATAATGTTCGTTCATTTGCGTGACATGAATGAAGCCACATAGATTTTCTTAATCAATGTTCAGACTTCATGAAACGTGGGTACTTAATTAATTAATGTGTTAAATAATAATTTAATCGCAAAAATGAAATAAGAAAAGTGATTGAATAATTCAATAGTTGTTTAATAAAAACAATGAAAACAGTATTGGGACTATTTATATTATTTTATTATTTCAGTTAATATTATTTTTTAGTTAGACTATATTAAATTATTATAATGGTTATAAATATTTTCATCATGTTATTATTATTATTATTATTAATTTCATTAATATTTTAATGAGGTTTGGTTTATTTTTATCAAGTCATTGTGAAAAATAATAATAATTAACATCACTTTTTTTAAACCATCATTAGTTTTATACATTATATTAGAGATTTTATTTAGGTTACATTTTATCTTTATTTTTCTATCTTTCCTTTATTTTTATTTCATTTATTTATTTTATTTTTATATCAATTTTTTTCTCTCTTATCCCTCCCCCTATCTTGTTCTTGTTGCGTAACAACTTCCCCCCCTAAACCTAACCGTGCTCCACCCTGCCTTCTCTCCAGTCCAGAACCACTACTCGCCCCTCCCCTTTCTTTCTTCCTCCGACGTGGCCTCCTCCATCACAGACCTCCCTCTCCATTTCCATTGAACTGAAGCAGTGCGACCCACTGGTCCTACCCCCATCTGGCACTGCCCAGTAATCCTCCCCATACAGACACCTCCGGCTCTCCGACTCTCCGAACACCTCACACCGCACTGCCCCCCCAACTCAGAACCCTCCTACGCTGCTCCCCTTTTTCCAATAGTGATTCGGACCGGCAAGCCACCTTGTTTCCAGCAGAACACACACGCCACCCTGCTACCCCCTTGATTTGAAGCCCATCACACACCACCCTTAGAAGCACCCCCTTCCACTTCCGACAAGGCTCCAGCTCGTGCGACACCTTCCGGCACCCTACAATTGGCTCAGACATCTCCTCAGACCCTTGCCATTGGTGCGATATGCCTCAAATAATAATTCTTTCAATTTGATTAAGTTGTGGATAGGGGTTTTGTTTTTTAATTTGGTTCAATTTTGGTGTAATTGGCTTGGTGTTTTGGTGTTATGGATTGTTTGAGTTGATTGCGGTGAATTCAATGCACGATTGGAGCATTGCCTTGATATTTGGGATTTTTCAACATCGAGTTAGGTGGTTCCACATCCAATTATTATTTTATTAATCAAATTGCATGTTTACTTTTTTAGAGTGTTATTTAACTAATGTGTGTGGTGATAAGTTGATTTTCATTGATGTTTTACATCCCTTGAAATTGTTTAGTAGTGTGTCATCATAATACGTGTACTTGATGATGAAATCTTATCTCTGGTTAATTGTTAGTATTTATTAAATTGTGCAGTTATTTTATTTAGGAAGTGAAAAGGGTGAAATTAGAGTTTTGGGATAGCGTTTGTATGCGTTCAGTCTTAAATGAGTATTTGAGTGGGTTTTTGGTGTTTTAGTCATGCGACATACTTTAAAGAAAGGCTAGAAAGATTTTCTAGTGGGTAGTTTAACAGTAGTGATGGGATTTTCAACTATGTGGGTAGCTTCTTTAATTGTATGTGTAATGCAGTTTGTGTTCATGAGGTGACATTGTGTGCGTATGATCATGTAAGGGGGGTTTGGGTCGGCCTAGTGTGTAAAGAAGTGTTTTTATCTTTAAATTTTATTTATGGAAATTTGAATTGTTTTATTAAATAATTATAAAGGATGAAAATTATTTTGGTAAAATTGTGTAAATGTTTATCATTCGTAAAGTTATGGGACGTGTGTGGAAGATGATTAATAAATTCATTTAATGGTTTGAAATGTGTTTGGAAAACATTTTAGTGGGTGTATTATTTCAAATGGTTATTTTGTGTACAAATGGATATTTTGGCAGGGGTAGTGTCTTTTTTGGTTTGGCTATATGATTATGTCATGTGGCATGAACTCTGAACTACTTGAGCACAAACGGGAAGCCTGGGTACTAGGTGGGAGGACCAGGAATAGTGCGCTAGTGATACAGAAGTGTCATCGACCCGACTTCACATAGCTGGATTTTACGACTACAAAAATAACTAAACTTTTGGATGATGTTGGAGACCACTAGGTTATGGATGTGTTTATCTACTAGTGGATCATGCACGAGAACGTATATTGTTGTGTTTCTGTACCATTACTCACCGAGACATGATGTTCTAGTGTCCCACTTCCCGCTAGTATCTTTAGGGCCTATCCCATGTATTGTGATCCACTTTTACTTTGTGCTCACCGTCGGCACATGGTGTGGCATTGTGGTTACCATGAAAGTGTGTGTGTATGTGTGTGTGTGTGTGGGTTAATTTAAGTTGTAGTTTTCCCTTAAAACTGTTTTCATTAAAATTACTTAAGAACTTATTTATTTTTATTCTATTAAATTGTAAATTTATTTTTCATTTAATAATTATGCGTGGAACCGTTTCTTGGTGACATATTACTGGGATTTTAGCTCACACCCTACATACATGTTTGGGTGTATATAGATTCTATTTCTTTTTCTATCCAGTTTGAGGCATCGAGCATAACATTGGTGGTTTGATTTGTTAGCGACATCCTCGTGTTAGTTTGGTGAATGTCGCTTGAGGTTGTTGCACCTCATGGTGCATGGAGGTTTGAGTTAGTGTTTTTAGTTATTTATTTTTTTCGTTCCCTTTGTATTTTTGGTTCAAGTTTTAAACTTTAATCTTGACATAGGTTAAGGGTCCATTTGGTTGTCATATTTTTAGTTTCAATTTAATCAGCTTGTTGTTTGTTTTGTATTTATTTATTCAGTTAAATCATTACCAAGTTTTGTTTTTGGTACCCAGGAACTTGTGCAAGCCCGTGGGGATCAGGAACTCCCTTCAGGACGTGCAGTGGACTGGGTCGGGCACTAGGTCAGATGGTGACCCAGCCTGGTTCATGATAAAATGGTATTAGTGGACAAGTTTTGTTCTTGTTATTTTTAGTGTAAGGTAGATCCGAGATTGGATTGTCGGTACTCAAGTGGTAGGTGAGAGAGGAACGTCGCAAAATCTTTCTTGTTCTGATCCTCAAGTAACCACAAGTTTTATGAGATTTAATTTTTGACTTTTTTATTTGTGGATGGGGGATGTCAATAGAAGTAAACTGGTACTGCGCGCAGTCTCACATGAAGTAGAGAACCATGTGATGCCTGAGAGTACGGTTCAACACTCCTAGTGGCTGGCGCTTTCCTAGGGCGTGGTCTGCTAAACCATGTAGCTAGGTTAGGCACGACCACTAGATCTTCGTCCAGGCGATTTAGTGTTCATGATTTTTTCTTTAGTTTTGGGTAGATGTGAGAGGGTTTTTTAAGGGATGTGGACTTTGGAGTTTCCACTATTTTAGTTTGGTCTGTGTTTGGCATGATTTTTGGGGTGCGTTCTCTTGGAACTTGTTTATGGAATTTAGAATTTGGTTTTTCGATATTGAATTTATAAAAGAATGTATTAGGTTATTTCAAATTTAAGTGGGTTATTTTTCAAATGGGAAATTTTTGGGAATTTGCTTTAAATTTTTGAAGTGGTTGAGGAAGAAAAAAGAAGAAGGTATTTTCAGATACTAAAAATGTTTTGTTTTAAAAGTAGAGTAGCGTTGTTTCTTTTCAGTGGTATTCTTATGGGTTCTCACTTGTGCATGTGGACGTGATAAATGGACAATGGGTGGATCATGGGGACGGGTGCCTAAGTGGCATGAAAATTCATACTTTCGAGGCACCATGGAATATCATTGGTGATTTATTGATTGATTTATAAGGTTGATTATAGTTTCCAAGAATGTGGGTTTTTTTATAAAATGGGATTTTTGTGATCAAAATGTATTTGAAATTGTGAAATTACTTTGAGTTCAGAGTGAAGAAGACATTTTCAAAAGAGATTTTGGGTTTTGTTGTAAAGTACTTGGTTTTTCAAGCGAGTGTTTTTCTTTAAGAATGAATAGATGTTTTAAATTGGAATTTACTGAAATTGTGGCTAAGGCGTGGATGTTTGTTTTATGATGTGTTTGGATTTGTGGAAGGCTGTTTTGTGTTTCCATTTTTGGGATAATCTCCGAGAAAGGTCTCATGGATTACAAGACGGTCTCTCAATTCTTAGCTCAGCCCGGACTCCCAGGGGAGTAGTGGAGTTGGGTTTTTCCCGGTTGTGTCGAATGTTTTTAGATGTAGAGGTTTGTTTAATATCGTTGAGTTCTTTGAGAATGATGGGAATGTCTCTATTTTAAGAGGGAATATAAATGTTGTGTATGGTTAAGTTGTCTTGAGTATGTTTGGAGGAGTGAGACTCCACCGAAAAATGGTGATCATTCTGTTCTCATCGCGAGTGGGGTTGTCTTGAACAATCCTCAAGACTAGCCTTATCCTATGGTTGTACCTAAGGAAGTGATGGTTCCTCATCCGGTGAGGAGTGTGAACTGAAGGGGCCTATTCATAGAGTGCTCCTTCCATCAGTTCATGTTGTGTGTTGGACTGAACACTCAATATCCTATCTTTGGTGTGTTTAATCAGACACTCTAAGTCGTTCACTACAATTCTTAGTTGGTGTGTTGATGGAGTGGATGCTTCAGACATAAGGAGAAGTAAGTGAGTTGATTTTCTAGCAGAGGAAGTTCTATTCAAAGGTGGTCAGCTTATTAATGACTACGAGGAGGTAGATGCTTCAGACATCAGGGCCCCAAAACTTGTCGTACATGGGATGAGATTGATCCAACCTATGTCCATAGAGACGAGATGGGGACAACTTAAATTTCCTTATTTTGGAATCTCCTTTAAAGGCTTCATTTTTGTTGGGATGGGTATGAAGGCCAGGTATCCTTGTTGCATTCTTAGTTTGTGGGAGTTCCTATTGGGCCTTAAAGAGGTACGAGAAAGCAGTATTCTTGTAAAGAAGGTGGGCACGCTCCGTGAACCTTCTTGTGGACGGTTAGGGATCAAAATTGTACCCATCTAGGAGATGATTTTGTCTTGTGGGATTAACATGTTCCGGTCCAGTTTTCCACAAGTTTAGGACTTTCCGATATCAAAACCATCTCATGTTGTGGAGTGTTGTTCATTGTGGTAATTTTCCATGAAATTGGCCCGTGTTGGTGGGTTCATGATGAATGGATCAGTCAATATTGCTGAAATTAAACTGGGAATGCCTTAAGCGCTTTCCATGGTGTTATTAAATTTTAAAATG
This sequence comes from Viscum album, assembly GCA_963277665.1. Lineage (NCBI taxonomy): Eukaryota > Viridiplantae > Streptophyta > Magnoliopsida > Santalales > Viscaceae > Viscum > Viscum album. The sequence continues at coordinate 134,070,690 of OY728150.1, forward strand.
GTGGGGAGACCCAGTGCAGGTCTCACCGGCATGCCCTCATGTGTTGGTTTGGTTTAGTATAGGAATCTTTGAGGTTCAAGAAAGTGTTAAAGGTATTTATGGGTTTGTGAGTCGTTTTGGTTTGGAGAACCAACATTTGACAATAATCTTAATATGGTGGGGAGACCACCATAGGAAAAAATTGTGGAAATACTTTTTCGTCAAAGTGTTCTTTGCGGGGAAAGCCCTTACTTCCGCTCTACCCAACCACGAACATGGTAATTGGTTTGCTCAGATAGTGGGTTACTGGAAATTTGTTCTTGGAGATGTCGAGCTGCCCTGAAAATCACTATGTTAGGGGTTGGGTTGTTCCACATTGTAGTTGTGTTTGGAGGTGAATTCCTTGCAGTTGGTTATTTTTCCTAGTGATTCAAGTTTTGATGTTTTTAAATTTTCAGGTTATGGGTGTTTTGATTGTCCGATCTTTGGGTAATTGAGGTTTTGTTTTGGTGTCTTCATGGTCTTGCTTGGATCCCTTGGTTAACCTAGTCATTTGGGACTTTCTGGGGGAAGAAAGTGTCATGGTGGGGATAATTTTTACACCCAGACATTTGTATTAATTTCTTTTTCATTAAATTTGATTTGCTGAGATGCGGGCTGAAACCGATGAGAGATTTTTCATTTTGATGATAAATGAGTGTTTTGGCATCGTAATGTTCGTAAACGCGCGTGACACGAATGAATCCATGTGGCTTCGCTTGATCAATGTGTGGCCTGCACGACACGTGGGTAATTAATTAATTAATGAGTTGAATAATAATTTATGCACAAAAATGAAATAAGTAATGTGAATAAATAATTAAATATTTGTTTAATAAAAACAATGATTAAAATATTTGGATTATTTATCTTATTTTAATATTTCAGTTAATATTCATTTTTTAGACAATATTAAATTATTATAATAGTTATAAATTTTATCATCGTGTTATTATTATTATTATGAATTTATTTAATATTTTAAAGAGGTTTTGTTTATTTTCATCGAGTCTTTGTTAAAATAACAATAATTAACATCAATTTTTTCTAAACCAACATTAGTTTTCAAGATTAGATTAGAGATTTTATTTAGGTTACATTTTATCTTTATTTTTCTATAATTTTTTTCTTTCATTTTCATTATTTTTTTTCTTTTATTTTTATCTCTTTATTTTTTTCACTCTTCTCCCTCCCACTCTATTGTTCTCGTCGCGTAGAAACTTCACCCCTAACCCTAACCGTGCTTTTTCCTGCCTTCTCTCCAGTCCGCAATTTCCACTCTCCCCTCACCATGCTTTCCACCTTTTGCACGGCCTCCTCCAGCACAAGCCACCCTCTCCCTTTCCGGCGAACCGAAGCAGTGCGACCCAGCAGTCCTACCCCCATCCAGTGCTGCCCCATTAGCTTCCCCATCTAGCCACCTCGGGTTCTCCAACCACCTCGTGTCACACTGCCCCCCAACGCGGAACCCTCCTCCTCCACACCCCTTTTTCCTCCGACGATTTGGACCGGCAAGCCTCCTTCTGTCCAGCAGACCAAATGCGCTGCCCTACTACCCCCTTTCTTCAATGCCCGGTGTGCACCACCCTTGGTAGCACCCCCTTCCTTTTTCGATGAGGCTCCAGCCAGCGTGACACCTTCCGGTACCCTACATTTGGCTCAGACAGCTTCTTAGACCCTTTCCATATGTGCGATATACCTCGATTATTAATTCATTAATTTTGATTAAGTTGTGGTTAGGGATTTTGGTTTGGAATTCAGTTCAATTTTGTTGTAATTGATTTGATGTATTGGTGTTAGAGAATGTTAGAGTTTATTGCAGTGAATTCAGTGTGCGATTGGAGCATTGCCTTGATATTTTGGGTTTTTCGACATCGAGGTAGGTGGTTCCACTTACAATTATTATTTGATTAATTAATTGGCATGATTAATTTGTTTAGAGTGTTATTTAACTAATGTGTGTGGTGATAAGTTTATTATCATCAAAGTTTCACATACCTTGAAATTGTTTAGTAGTGTGTCGTCATAATAGGTGTACTTGATGCTGAAATCTTATCTCTGGTTAATTGTTAGTTTTTTTTAAATTGTGCAATTATTTTTTAAGAAGTGCAAAGGGCGAAATTGGTGTTTTGGTGTAGCGTTGGTATGTGTTCGGTCATAGATGAGTATATGAGTGGGTTTTTGGTGTTTTATTCATGCGATGAACATTTAAGAATGGATAGAATGTTTTTCTGGTTGGTTATTTAATAGTAGAGTTGGTCTTTTCAATTGAGTGGGTAGCTTCTTTAGTTGCGTGCGTAATGCGATTTGTGTTCCTGATGTGACTTTTTGTGCATATGGTCATGTAAGGGGTGTTTGGGTTGGTTGAGTGTGTAAAGCAGTGTTTTTCTCTTTAAAATTTATTTTTAAAAATTTGAATTAATTTATTAAATAATTCTTAAAGAGGAAAACTGTTTTGGATAAATTGTGTAAATGTTTTTGCTGTGTAAAGTTATGCGACGTGTGTGGAAGCTATTTAATAAATTCTTTTAATGATGTGAAATGTGTTTGGAAAACATTTTAATGGGCGTATTATTTAAAATGGTTCTTGTGTGTGCAAATGGATATTTTTCTAGGGTAGTGTTTTTTTTGTTTGGCTGAATGATTATGACATGAGGAATGAACTCTAAACTACATGAGCACAAACAGGAAGCCTGAGTACTATGTGGACAGACTAGGACTAGTGTGCTAGTGATACGGAAGTGGCATTGACCCGGTTTCACATAGCTGGATTTTACGACCACAATAGTAACTAAACTTTTAGATAATGTTGGGAGACTATTAGGTTATGGATGTGTTTCCCTACTAGTGGCTCATGCATGAGAAAATATATTGTTGTGTTACTTTACCATTAGTCACTGTGACATGATGTTCTAGGGTCCCACTTCTTGCTAGTATCCTTAGGGCCTCTCGCATGTATTGTGCTCCATGACCGTACTTCCCCGAATTGTTCTGCACTTGCATGTAAAATCCTATCTAATCAAATTAGATTAAATATATACTTAATTATGAACCACATTGAGAAATAGTTTATTTAATATAATTTTATTATGTTCATTTATAACCATTTATAGGGCATAAAAAGCTTAATTTCACTATTTCGAGAGTGTTCGTTTCATGGTTCTATGGTTGGATCAGTTGTGGATAATTATAGAAGATATTATAAAATGGATATAAAAATATAGAATTTAAAATAAATTTTATTCATTGACTTCCCAAAATTGATATGGAATCAATGATCTATATGTATTCTGACATAAGTATGATTTATTTCAGAAAATGTTAATGATATATGGGTAGGCTATTTTTTCAATTGTATAGACCATAATTAACTAGTCTCATTTATAGTAATAATATTTCCATATATTGTTTTATCGAATTTGAAATAATATATAATATAAAATTTTAATTAATTTTTAATAGTTATATATGAATTTAATCCTTCCAGGAATTTGGTTACCCGAAACAAAAACTCATTATCCATGAAGGTGGTGAACCAAAACAATACGGACGATGTTTTATTTTTTTAAATAAGAGGAGAAGAGAATAATATGGATGATAGATAATAGATTAAAAAACTCAAATTATAAGATACATAAGATACAATAGTTATTCATCCATGCTTAATAGAATTTTTTTACAAGATGAAGAAGAAGAATTAAATGAAAGACTTAGATGAGGTAATTACCTTCTCCTTTGGATGTCTCATATTAGGATTCAAATAAAGGCACCTTAGATTGGAATTTTGATGAGTCCAGTATCACTAGAATGCTGAGGAAAGTATTTTTAATTTGAATATGTATATTATTTGGTATGATAAAAATCATAGAAGGTGTGAGGATAATTGGTTGTGAAGGGTAGTATTTATAAGGGGTGGTGACTGGCGTTATTAAATATTATATTAAATAGTGTATTATTTTTCCACAAAAATACCAATACTATTGATTCTTTTGATTTTATAGAGTAAATGGGTCATTTTGGTCAGATATAATGGGTTATTACATCATACATGACTCAAAAATGCTGCCATTTTTCTTATATCATTAAATATTGAATTTTATCATACTTCATTATTCACCAAAATTCAAGTAGCATAGAAAAATATGAAAAATTCACCATAACCGTTTTTCAATGTTTAAACTTCAAAAAAATTACATTTTATGATATTAATTATTGGAATATGGAAATTTATTCTTTATATAAAATCCTTATTTATACTAAAAAATCAATTTTAATATTTTGAAAAATTATTTTACCCATTGAATAATATATTACTGTTAGAAAAAATAATTATTTAATTTTAATAGAACATAATATTTTCTATAACTCATATTTTTGAAATTAAAAATTCTATTAAATAAATTTTCATGAATATGAAATTAAAACATTTTGGTTTTATGAAAAATTAAAATACTTATTTTCTCATGTTTCTAAAATTAAATACAAGTATCATAGTTTAAATATATAAAATATTCAATATACATGATACTTAAACAATATTTTAAACTTCCATAGGTGTGGTAATAATTCTATTAGTCAGTTCACTAGTTATAATGTTTATTTTAGTATTAAAATTTTAAATGGTCCTAAGGGTTTTCCACTTTCTAAAAATACATCATATTTAATTTTTTCTAAATTCACTTTTATTTTCTCTCAATTTCATATATATTCTGATTTCTAAAATTCATATTTATATACTAATATATTGCTTCATTTTTACATTGCTGTTTATGAGTGAAATTATTATGGGTTATCGAGCTAATCAGAATTTTCCAATTTTGATTATTATCTTACTGAGTATTTTTTCTACCATTAATAAAATTTATGTTCTTATGGATTTTTTTATAAATGTATTTTTTATGTTATTATTATTTTTTTGGGTTCTATTATGCGGTGTTTGGGAATTATATATTATTATATTTAAAATATGAACCAATTATAGATTTATACAGGAAATTGCACTGATGAAATTATAGTTCGTTACACTACCCCTTTCTCAGGAAATCCTTGTTTGGGTAAACCAACATTAACATGGATATTTTGTCCTTCAGTTATTTGGTTTTCATAGGCTTAGGTAAATTGGAATAATCATTTGTTCACCGTATTTGTTTCCTTTTTACTTGAAACAAATAGAAGGCATATACAACATTGTTTCATTTTCCCTCTCTGAAACCAATAATAATGGACTCTTATACTCAAACCACATCATTATATTTTTATGAGCGAAGTGAAAATGTTTATGAGTATTCCTCAAGGCCTATGGATATTTCCTTTAAAACATTATTCATCATCCACTTATTTAATAACCTTTTCCATCCTTCATCCTCCTTATTTATCTCCTCCTCGATTAAAAAAATCATGTTTATTAATATAACTAAATCACATAAGGGTTCTTTGAGAATTATATATACCAATGTTAGTGAATAATATCTCTAATGAGTTAGATAAAAGAGGCTCTAACTACTTCTTGAGTGATTTCATGAAAGTAGTAGCTAGAAGTTAGTCACTTCGACCATTCTAAAACCAGATGAATCTTTCAATCTTCTTAAAGAACCACACCCTATATAATTATCAACAATATATGCATAAGTAATATGTACTAGATATTTATATCTATGTGATATATCCTTCTTCAATGGGACCTGATAAAATGAATGAAAAATATATATTTTAGTAAAAGTATAACTAGAATATTTCAACATCTTCATAGAAATAATTCTATCCAGATCACCTTATTAAAATTCCTCAGTTTCATCATGATAAAACTTACTTGAAACCTTATAATGTACAAAAATTTCAACAGTTTCTATCTCTTGCTCTAAAGAAATCCATTGAACTAGGTATATTGACTCCTAAATATAATTTACATCCTTATACATGATAGATTCATGCTTCACTAATACAACTCCCTATGTATCCTTGTAACACATGTTTAGTGTCGTAGGATGACTTCGATCATGCCCTTTCTAGAAGGAATGAGAGGAATGAGTCATACCTTCATTAGTATGGATGGAAATAATAATTTTAGAAATAGAAATAAGAAATAAAATAAAAAAATTTGAAACATATTTCATGTTCTTTTTCCTAATACTATGCCAACACATATATTAGGAGTAGCCTAAGGTCTTCTAGTAGAACCATTATTCTATCAATGATAGAAATAACACCATATTCCTATAGTGTCACTCTTCAAATATGATCATACAATGAATTCCTAATCCGATTTCTAAAATTCTGCAACAGAACAAATACAATCGGAAACTAGATGTATAATGTAAATAATTCAAATACATGTGAATATTTAGAAACCTACCAAGTTCTCTAATATCCTGATAATCAAAGGGTTCTAAAAAGGAATACATCACACTAGTAAGAAATACACACAAATACATAGTCATGTAATCTCATTGCATATTGATGTTGATGGACTATCTGAAAATAGAGTAATGGGATCCATTGAAGATGCATAAAACATTCAACCGGGAAAAATATAGTATTTTTCATTAATAACTAAATCATGATATGGTGTCATTACAATAGACTTGAAATCAATTATTCATACAATCCCTTGGAAAGGAAAATAAAACTTTAAATTAGTTAATTGAGGGTTGATTGTAACGATCGAAACTTTTTAATTATATTTGTTTCCAAATTTTATTTGTTGTTTTATTTTATACTCAACAAAACTATATCCTTTAATTAATTAAGTGAGTATAATTAAAATGCGACCATAGGGTTTCAACTATTATATGACCATTTGTCAATATGCCCATTGGAAACTATAATTTTAACATTGTATATTTATAAATATCGTTATCTTGGTAAATTAATACGGAAAGAAGATTGAATGGCCTCATCAAGTAGACTCGAGCCATATGAATCCCATCATTCAGGGCTTGCGAAGGAGATCGCATCACTGGGCTATGCTCTGGACTAAGATGAAGCCAAACTTCAACGTATGAAGCTTGAACGGAATTGCCTAAGCTAGAAGTTCAAGCTTATAGAAATCACCACTCGGGCAATGTTGTCCGAGCCACCCCAAGTTTCAATCACCATATCACACCTAACACCTTGGTCCTATGCTGGTGTAATAAGGGGATATGTAACGGGACCATAACTGCTTTGTGTGACCCTTTTATATAAATAAAATTTTTATTTCTTCTTATGGAAAGGTTTGTGAATTTCAAATATATGGATAAATATAGGATGTGCAATATTGATGAATTAAAAAAAAGGTATTTTAAAACTTCTTTGTATTCATTAAATAATTAATAATGTGAAATGATTTTTAAAAAATGGTCTTCTACAGTTGTGATCCGTGAAAAATTTAGAGTCCAATAAGATCGACTTGGTTTTTAGTGAATAATAATGTAAGAATAGTAACATACCCATATGAATAGTAATGAATAGAAATGAATAGTAATTTCACAAAAATAAATAAAAACTTCACCCATGAATATATAAATACATTTTAGACATCTTTAAAGTGAAAAAAAATCATAGTTTATGTTTTGGTATTTTTGTATGCCGTAAATATTTTATTTAAAATTTTATAATTAATATAATAATTTAAAATGGGAATATATAATCTTAAAATTTAATCATAAATTTTTACCTTATTGTCTTATGGTTATACGATAATTTTATGGGACCTTGATTACTTTTTTACGGTGTTACAAAATGAGTTATAGTTTTAATGTTGTATTTTTGGAATAAATAATGATTTTATTTAAAAATTAAATTAAAAATAATTATAAAATTATTTTCATAAAATGGAAGTAATTTTTGAGTTCATAGAATTGATATTATGTTAGGGTGAATTTTTAGTTTTTTTCTAAAACAGTTGAATTTTTAGTGAATAGTAAAAATGTAGTTTTGAGTTTCTAGTGTTTAATGACATCATTAACTATGTAATAATGATGTAAGATTTCTGGTCTACATATGAATAGTGAGATATTCTACGAGGTTTCCCAAGTGTCCAATACCATGGGAAAGCCCATGGTTTTGCAAATACCACGGATGAGGTGTCCCTTGAAAATTAATAATTTATTCACTCACTTTCCCTATAAACAACAAGTTATTTACCTAATTATTTTCTTTCCAAAATCAGAATCAAAGAATTTCTGGTCTCCTTACCTCACAAGAAGTCCTCCCAAGGTTCTCTCAACCCTCCCAAGGTCCCGAATATCAATCTTTTGAAGTTACTCTTCAAGGTAAGGGATTCTTTCACCCTTCTCTTTTAAGTCATGACTTCTTTTATGTTGTGTCTTATATTTTCCATATATTTATGTTGAGGGTATGTTATTATATGTTATTATTACCGTAAATTTCACATCCAAATGATGAGATACCCTTTCTTCTCTCATCAATTTGTTTTCTGAAATTTTAAAAGACGTCGTTAGGCTGCCGAATTTCTCGTAAAAGAAATTGCATCTTCTCTTTCCTTTCATGTTTCCTTTTATTGTGGTATGACATTAAAATATCCATACCATGATCTTATATCTATGTTATTCTATATTGATATTTTAATATGAGTTATTTATGATTGGGTTACCCTTGTACCCTCTATTTTTTTTATTTTCTAAAACCATGTTATACAGCCGTTATGTTGCAGAAATTTCGTCTCAAAATTTCTATCTCTTTCTCAAAAGAAATTCCCTTGTTTATATATGTGAATACCCAGACCTATTTCATTTCGATGTGTGTTCATAAATATATAAAGATGATATTTTTTATTCTGGAATTGAAAAACATATAACCCTCACTCCCTTTCCATTGGTTATAAATGATATAATTATCTTATTTTTAAGAACTTTTAAAACGTCACGATTTTGAAATGAAACCCATTTATTTTATTCTCTATGGGTTATTTATGAAATGTTTTATTATGATCTATGTGTATCACATAAAAGTAAATACATATTATGGTTTCACCCTGATATCACTCCAATACATTGGGTAAATAATTAATATCTAAAGATGACAAGTTTAACGATACCGTAGTGAATAACCTTGGGAATTTTTATAACACCTCGGGGATAAAACATGGCGATATGTTCATGAATGTCTAAATGAAATGTTGTATCCACATATCCAAGTTATGTTTCCTATTCTTTTCATTAGTATATTCCTATACTTCCATTTCTCATGTCCTTATGTTTTTATTCAACTTCTTATTAATGTCACAAGTAAACTGATTCCCTTGTTTACCATTATTGGGCCTTCTGCTCACCCTTTTCACTAAATGTATGTATCTAGGTTATGAGTTGCAGTAATTGTACATAGGATGAACCTATTATGAAGCCTTACTAGTTGTTTAGAATAATTTTTATGTTGTTTTCATGTATTATGTTCCTGATTTCTAAGACACTAGACTTTAAAGATCCTTTGTTTGTAAAATATAATGATAAGTTATGTAATAAGAAGGTGGGATGCCATAGTTGGTATCAAAGGATAGTTTATTTATTTATAGAAATTAAGCTATGAAATATTTAGGAATAATCCTATAGAAAAGTTTAAATATAAGAAAACATCCTAGTATTTTCGTGAATATTGAGTAAGTGGTTAATTAAACAAATACATCCATGTCTGGATAAGAGCAGGTAGAGGCGGCTCTAGCAAAGATGTACATAGGGGTAAAACCCAAAAACACCGCTTTGAGCTAGACTCGAACGGGAACTGGTGCACGACATTGGGTCTTGCTACACTCTTGGTTACGACACTCCCGAGGGATATGTTTGGTTAATCACAATCTTTTTATAAATCATTATGAAAGAATTATAGAGAAATTTAATTGTTTATGCATGATGTATTAAGTCATAAAATCCTTTATAGTTAAAAGATTCATAAATTAAATAAGTTTCTCATTAAGGTTTTATTCTTTCTAAAAATGGTGGGCAATAGGTGGAACAGTGAAAATGGTGACCGCAATGGACCATGCACTGATGGCCCTCCAATGGAAGCCAGAATGGAAAAATTGATGAGAATGATGAACCAACTAGCTCAAGTTATGGTAAATAACTTGAATCAAGATGAGAGACTGATCTCACTACAAAGGGAACAACATTATGTTGAGTCCTTTATGCGTCAATGAACACCAACCTTCATTGGATCGACTAACCCATTGATTGCCGAGTAGTGGATCAGCTCCATCAAAATGAACTTTTCTGTGCTACGCTGTTCAGAACAATAGAAGGTCACCCTCACCGTCTATCGCTTAGAAGGGGAAGCTGATCACTGGTGGGAGCTGACTAAAAACAGAAGGAAAAGTGTGGAGGTTGATGCTATGGAGTGGGAAGAGTTCATATTGATTTTCTTCAGTAAGTATTTTCCCCAATCCATGAGAACAAGAATGGATAAGGAGTTTCTCGAGCTGAAGCAGAAGGAGAATGAATATGTCAGAAGCTATGAGATGAACTTCACTCGACTTTCACAATATACCTCTATCTTTGTCATGGATCCAAATGGTAAGGTTGATATATTTTTCGGTGGACTGAGACCTCATATGCAGAAGAATCTAGCCAATCAAGATTATGACAGCTATGAGAAGATTGGGCGAAGTGTGATGAAATTAGAAATGGAATTTGGTGAGACGCAGTGGTCTCATAAATCAAACAAAAAAAAGGAGATTGATGGATCCAAGCATAGGGAGGACCTTTTATCAAGGAAGAGGAGGAAAGAAAGTGCAACGTCCCACATGAAATAAATGTGGGAAGAAGAATTCAGGGAACTGCCTACTCAGAAGCGGGAAATGCTACAAATGTAGAAGAGATGGCCATATTGCAAGGAATTGTCGTAGTGAGGTGAAACCTCAACTTCTGAACACTAACAACAAGGGTAATATGGTGAATTCCCCAACTCATGTCCATTGCTCTGTGTCTGGACAACTTGGGCACTTTTCTAATCACAGTCTAAATCTGAGGGCAGTGGAGGGGAACCACTATCAGCCTCAGTAAAGGTCAAGGGAGAAAATTCATGCTTTTTCTATCACGATAGCTGAAGTTGAAGCTCCAATTTATGTGGTAGCAGGTACTATTGGTGTTCTCTCAAATCTAGAAAGTAATTTGTTTGATTCTGGTTCTACGCATTACTTTGTTTCCTCCAAGTTAGAAAAGAATTTAGAATCAACCCCTAACTTGCTAAAAGTAGAGTTATCAGTCAAGAATCATGGTGGGATTATCCAAACATCATCAGTGTTTAGAAACTCTAGTATTTACTTTGGTGAGTACAATATTGTTGCAAATCTAGTAGTCATTCCCATGATAGAATTCAACATTATACTAGGGATGTACTGTCTCTCAATGTATAATGCTAAGATCAAATGAAAAAGTAAGGAAATATCAGTATTCATTAATGGAAAAACTACAGTTATCTTCCAAGGAGAGATTTCTAAACCTGATATTTATCTCGAAGAACCATCCTATATCCTTCTTTATGGAGTTTATAGGTGAAGAAGAAGAAGGAAATGAGAGTTTGAGGATAGAAAATATACCCATCATCCAGGAATACATTGACGTATTTCCTGAGGAGTTTCCTAGACCTCCCCCAGAAAGAGAGGTAGAGTTCCCAATTGAACACATATCTGGATCTCACCAATATCAAAGACCCCAGATAGGATAGAAAATGTGGATCTCAAGGAATTAAAGAAACAACTCCAAGATCTTTTGGAGAAGGGGTTTATCCGACCGAGTGTGTCTCCTTAGGAAACACATGTTCTCTTTGTGAAGAAGAAGGATGGATCGGTGTAGCTATTCATTGATTATAGAGAACTGAACGGAATCACAGTAAAGAATAACTACCCACTTCCCCGAATTGATGACTTATTTGACCAACTTCGTGGGTCTCAATTCTTCTCTTAGGTTGATCTTCAATCTGGTTATCATCAATTGAGTATGAAGAAAGAAGATATTCTAAAAACTGCCTTCTGATCAAGAGATGGGCATTATGAGTTTTTATGCCTTTTGGACTGACTAATGCACCAGATATTTCGATGGATTTGATGAATAGAGTCTTTAAAGACTACATTGATACCATTGTGGTATTTTTTATTGATGATATTATAATTTATTCCAAAAGTTGTGCAGAACATGAGGATCATGTAAGGGTTATTTTGCAAAATCTATAGAAGGAGAGAATTTTTGGAAAGTTCAGTAAATTTGAATTCTGAATACAACTAGATGCTTTCTTGGGGCACATTGTTAGCAATGAAGGAATCACATTTGACCCTGCAAAGATAATGGTTGAAGAAGAGTGGCCTTAGCCTACAACAATAACTGAGATTCGTAGTTTCCTTGGATTAGAGGGATATTATAAGAGGTTTTTGAAAAACGTTTCATGACTTTCTAATCCATTAACCATGTTAACTCAAAAAGGGGTCAAGTTCGTTTAGAAAAAGAAGTGTGAGGAAGGTTTCCAAGAGCTGAAGAATAGATAGTTTACTACACCTATATTAACTCTGCCCTCAAGTAGAGACGGATTCGTTATTTTAATTGACGCATCTCTAAGAGGGCTTTGGTGCGTCCTCATGAAAAATGACAAGGTCATTGCTTATGCATCACGAAAGTTGAAGACTCATGAGCAGAACTATCCTATACATGATCTGGAGCTGGCAGCGGTTGTTTTTTCTCTAATCATATGGAGGCACTATCTTTATTTGGATAAATGTGATATATAAACAGACCATGAAAGTATGAAGTATATTTTCACAAAAAAGGAATTGAACATGAGATAATGCAGATGGTTGTAACTCCTTAATGACTATGATTTTTCAATTCATTATCATCTCGAAAGAGAAAACAAAGTTGTAGATGGATTAAGTAGGAAAGACCCAGTTATTCTTTCCATGATGAGGATTCAAAAATATCCTTTCCTCAAAGATCTAGTAAATCTAGACATGGGAATTATAAGGGAAGGGACATCATCAACCCTAATCCAAATGATTTCTCAACCATCATTACTAGAGAAGATCAATGAAAGATAAAAAAAGATCCTTTGTTATAGAATAAGTTTGAGGTCATGAAGGATGGGAAGTTTCCTATGTTCAATACTGATCAAGAAGGCATACTGAAATTTCATACAAGTCTATCTTTTCTATCTATTCTGGAAATAAAGAAGGAGTTGCTGGATTATGCTCATAGCTCTACATTCTCTATACATCCTGGTAGCACAAAAATTTATAGGGACCTTCGTGATCATTATCGGTGAGATATTATGATAAGGGATATTGCTGACTACACTTAAATATGCCTAGTATGTTAGCAAGTGAAGGAAGAGCGACAAATTCTTAAAGGGGTATTGCAACCACTACCCATACCAACATGAAAGTGGGACAATATCACTATGAACTTCATCACTAGTCTCCCGAGAACATCCAACGGAAATAATATGATATGGGTTATTGTGGACCGTCTCACCAAGACTGACCGTTTTATCTATATTCGAGAAGATTATTATCTTGATCAACTTGCTAGGATTTACGTGAAGGAAGTGTTAAGGCTGCATGGAGTTCCACATTATATCGTATCTGATCATTATCCAAGGTTCACATCAAAATTCTAAAGAAGTCTTCAACAAGATCTGAGCACTGAATTGAATTTCAGAATGTCTTGTCACTCCAAAACTGATGGCCAATTTTAAAGGACTATTAAAACACTTGAGGACATGCTGAGAACTTTCACAATGGAATTTAAAGGTGGATGGGATCAACATCTCTCTTTAGTTGAGTTATCATACAACAACAACTTCCACTCGAGCATTCAAATGGCACCCTATGAAGCTCTATATGGAAAGAGATGTAGAACTCCTACTTTTTGGGATAAAGCTAGTGAGGGAAAGATTCTTGGGCCTAATATTGTGCAAGAGATGACATAAAAGGACCATGCCTTCCAACAACACATTAAGGCTGATCAGAGTCCATAAAAGAGATATGCCAACAACCGCTGAAGGTACTTGGAGTTTGATTTTGGGGACACCGTATTTCTTTGGATTTCACCTTGGAAGAGATTCATGAGGTTTGGGAAGAAAGGAAAGCTCAGACCTAGGTACATTTCCCCTATGAAATCCTTGATCGTCTGGGACCAATGGTTTATCATCTTTCACTTCCTCCAAATCTATCCTAACTTCTTGATGTCTTCCATGTATCCCTCTTGAGGATGTACATACCCGACCCTTCACATTTACTAAATCTAGCTGTGGTATAGCTGGAACATGACCTCGCTTATGAGGAGCAGTTGGTGGAGATCTTGGATCGTAGAGACAAGGTTCTACGCAACAAGACTACCCACCTTGTAAAGGTGTTGTAGAGGAACCACAAATGTGTCGAAGCCACATGGAAACCAGATGAGTCCATGAGACATAAGTAGCAACACCAGTTTCCATTAGAGGGTACAAGATAAAATTTCAGGGACAAAATTTCTTAATGGGGGAACAATGTAACGACCCAAAACTTTTAATTATATTTGTTTCCTAATTTTGTGTGTTATTTTATTTTATACTCAACAAAACTATATCCTTTAATTAATGAAGTGATTATAATTAAAATGTGACCACTGGGTTTTGACTATTATATGACCGTTGGTCAATATGACAGTTAGAAACTATAATCATAACGTTGTATATTTATAAATATGGTTATCCTGGAAAATTAATACAGAAAGATGATTGAATGGCCTCATCCAGTACACTCGAGCCATATAAAGCCCATATGTCAGAGCTTGGTAAAGAGGTAGCATCACTGAGATTTGCTCTAAACCAAGCCCTATCCGAACATCATTATATGAAGCTTGAAAATAACCGCCTAAGGGAGAAGTCTAAGCTGATAGAAATCACCACTCGGGCATTGTTGTTCGATCCACCCCAAGATTCTATCACAATAGCACATCTTACACTTAGGTCTAATGCTGGTGTAATATGGGGCTATGTAACGAGACCTTAGCTTCTTTGTGTAATCCTTTTATATAAATAATATTGTTATTTCTTCTTGTGGAAAAGTTTGTGAATTTTAAATATATGGATAAATATAGGATGTGTATTATTGATGAATTAAAAAAATGGTATTTTAAAAAAAAATTGTATTCATTAAATAATTAATAATGTGAAATGATTTTTAAAAAATGGTTTTCTACAGTTGTGATCAGTGAGAAATTTAGAGTCTAATAAGATCAACTTGGTTTTTAGTGAATAGTAAAGTTGGAATATGAACAAACCCATATGAATAGTAATGAATATTAATGAATAGTAATTTTACAAACAAATATAAACTTCACCCATGAATGTATAAATACATTTTATACATCTTAAAAGTAAAAAAAAACAATCATAGTTTATGTTTTTGTATTTTTGTATGCCATAAATATTTTATTTAAAATTATAAAATAAATTTAATATTTTAATATAGAAATGAATCTTCATAAAATTTAATCATAACTTTTTAATTTATTATCTTATGGTTATATGATAATTTTATGGGACCTTAATTACTTTTTCATGGTGTTACAAAATGAGTTATAGTTTTGAAGTTGTATTTTTTGAATAAATAATGATTTTAATTAAAAAATAAATTAAAACTACTTCGAAAATTATTTTCATAAAATGGACTTCATTTTTGAATTCAGAGAATCAATATTATGTTAGGGTGAAGTTTTGGGTTTTTTCTGAAATAGTTGAATTTTCATTGAATAGTAAAAATGTAGTTTTGAGTTTCGGGTGTTTAATGACATCATTAATGATGAAATAACGATTTAAGATTTCTGGTAGACTTATGAATATTTGGATATGCTATGAGGTGTCGCATGTGCCCAATACCATGGGAAAATACCATGGGAAGCCCCTGGTTTTGCAAATACCACCGATGGGGTGTCCCTTGGAAATTAATAATGTATTCCCTCACATTCCCTATAAATACCAAGCCATTTCCCTCATTATATTCTTTCCAAAATATTCCTCAATGAAGTTCTAGTCTCTTTACATCCCATGGAGTCCTCCCAAGGTTCCCTCAAGCCTCCCAAGGACTCAACCTTGAAGCTTTCAAAGTTACTCTTCAAGGTAAATGATTCCTTCACCCTCCTCTTTTAAGTCATGACTTCCTTTATGTTGTGTCTTATATTTTCCATCTATTTATGTTCAGGATATGTTATTATATGTTCTTATTACTTTCCATTTCTCATAAAAATGGATAGAGACCCTTTCTTATCTCATCAATTTTTTTTCTGGATTTTTAAGAGACACTGTTAAGCTGGCGAATTTCTCATAAAATAAATCGCATCTTCTCTTTCCTTTCAAGTTTATTTTTCTTGAGGTATGTCATTCAAATATCCCTAACATGTTCTTATCTCCATGTTATTATATATTTAAATTTTAATATGAGTTATTTATGAGTGGTTTACCCTTTTACCCTCTCTTCTTATTATTTTCTAAAACCATGTTATATTTCTGTTATGCTGTAGAAATTTCGTCTCAAAATTTCTATCTCTTTCTCTCAAGAAATTCCCTTGTTTATTTATTTGAAAACCCAGACCTATTTCGATTCTATGGGTGTTCATAAATATATAACGATGATATATTTAATTTTTTAATTTACATACATATAACCCTCACTCCCTTTCCATGGGTTATAAATGATATAATGATCATATTTTTAAGAACATTTAAAACATCTCGATTTTGAAATTAAACCAATTTCTTTTATTCTCTATGGGTAATTAATGAAATGTTTGATTATGATCTATGTGTATCACAAGAAATTAAAGACATTTTAATGGTTCTCCCTGATAGCACTCCAATACATTGGGTAAAGAATTAATCTCTAGAGATGACAAGTTTCACGACACCTTGGTGAATAACCTTTGTAATTTTTATGACACCTTGGGGATAAACCATGGTGATATGTTCATGAATGTCTAAATGAAATGTTGTAACCACATATTCAAGTTGTGTTTCACATTCTTGTAATTATGATATTCCTATACATCCATTGCTCATGTCTTTATGTTTTTATTCAAGTTTTTATTGATGTCACAAGTAAACTGATTCCCTTGTTTACCCTTACTAGGCCTTATGCTCACCCTTTCCGTTAAATGTTTGTCTCCAGGTTATGAGATGCAGTAATTGTACATAGGATGAACCTATGATGAAGCCTTATGAGTTGTTTAGAAGAATTTTTTATTTTGTTTTCATGTATTATGTTCCAGATTTCCAAGACACTAGACATTAAATATCATCTGTTTGTAAAATGTAATTAAAGGTTATGTAATAAAAAGGAAGGATGTCGTATTGATGTTTACCAAAGTGGACTACTAGATATGGGCTCAAAATTAATGAGGATTGTGTGAACTCATATATGAAAAATATAATTTTAGCAAAATATTTATTAGAGGGGAATATTTAATGACTTTTCATGTGTTGAAATTAAATTTCATATTCACACTACAAAATAATGAACAACATATTAATAAGTAATCATATCAGCTTATTTATCTATAAATTATTCATCAAATTCACCAAAAAATTTATAAGTTACCTCTTTATTCAGACTGTGAACAAAATTTACATAATGCATTACTAAATTATCTTCCATGGAATTTCAAATAAAAAATAATTTCTTAAGGGAATAAATTCATTTAATATACCTATATAATCTATGTGTTCTTATTATTCAGTTGAAGATAGTCTACAATAAATGATCATCTTAGTGGTGCCTTATGGTGTTTAAAATATAAATTTGAATTGTGATTTATCTAAACTACATGATATGTGTTCCCTCATGGATATATACGAGGTTTATTTACATAATCAAGATTGGTATCTAAAAATTTATGGATTATTGGGCTAGTAACATATACACCACCATATAGATCACATAAAAATATTCATGAAATATCAAGCCTTGAACTCCAACAATAACATCTTCCAAAACGTCTACTAAGAATAAAATGGATCTATTTTTTATTTGTACCACCACTCTTGCGGGATTAAGATATTCCATTTTAAATAAATAAAATAAATAGCGAGGAAATAAATTAATAAATGGACCAATATCACAACAAAGCATCTAAAATAGGTTGATATACAATGGATAAGGGTATAGAAAATGGGCATATATCTTGATATTTGGTTGGTAACTAGGGTGTGATAAAGGATGAGACACTTATTCATAAGAAAATACACTTATTACTTTAGTTCCTCCTATTACTATAGAAAAAATCATACAAAAATGTATCAAACTTGGGATTGTTTCAGTGCTTTTAGTAGGGGAATATTGATCTCAACTTTTTGAATAGTTTCCCAAATTTTTTTTAAGTGATTCATCTTGAATCGTCTTTAATAATATCTATGTTGATGGGAATGGTGGTGGTAAGTCATTATTTATCCTTTATTTTCATTAGAGTTTTGTGTCATGTATATTTTTTCCTTTGGTTAGCTCTAAATCCAGCATCCTTCCTGTCTTCAACCAGTTTTCCCGGTTGGTCACGTTTTTTACTAATTGATCCTCTCGGTTATATTCTTCTCACTCTACTGCATATTCTTAATATCCTAGTTATGCATTATCTAGTTCAGGGTTATCATATATTTCTTTTTCACTACATGGCTGGTCTGATCCATCTTTTTTAGTGGTGAATATCTTTGTCACTTCATATTTTTACCATAATGACATTTTCCATCATATCTGGGACTAGTTGGTATATAATTTTTTCTCGGCATTTTTAAAAGATATCCCATAAAATTAATTAACTGATATTGAAACACTATTATTTTTGACCCCGGCTTTTCAACACTGTATTATTTTTTTCTATACAATGGTTTGTGCACTGATATATGTCCCCTTATAGGTTCAAATTTTATACAAATAAGTTAGTTAATAAAACAATTGGTTATAGGGTAAAAATCAAATTAGTTGATAGGGTGGAGGGTGTTGTAATTATAGGAATTTTTTGTTGGAATAGGGATAGTAGGGGTTATAGTATAGATATTTTTATTTCTATAAAAAATTGACATATTTGGGGCCTACCCATGTTTAACATTATTGAAATTGTCTTGAATAAAAAATTGATGCACTACACTCCATTCCCTACACTTCAAAAAAAATTTAGCGATGCGATTAGATAGTGAGAATAATCCAAATATCATAGTTTCTTTTTGTAATTGACTATTTCTTTTCAAATCCATCCATAAAAACATTATTAATTATCCAATTATAGTTTATAATAATGGATATGAATAATAATTTCTTATTTCATGGATACCAAATATTCCCATACATATTGTACAAAATTATTAGGCATTTTGTGTAATATTCTCAATGAGGCCATTGGATTCAACTTAGGACTTGTCAATATATATTCCCCCATATATTGTATCCAAAATATTTCCATCGTCACCAATCATTCCATGGAAGAAAAATTAATATATGTGGTTCTCCCCCACTTAATGTTATGGGAAATATAAAGGAATCTTATTAAACCATACCTAAAACTCCTAAGGAGTCACTTATGATTCATTTATAATGGATTATATCTCCATCTATTTGGTTGTTCTCTTGATGGTTGGGATGAATTTCTAAAGAAAAAAATATATTCAGCTATTCCTAGTATTGTAAATTTCATAGTTTAATGTTATACAACCATTTATTTTCCACTACATCAGTAGATAAATATAAATCACCCAAATTAACATCATTCAAAACCATCCCTTTGGGTATAAAAGTTGATAAAACATATAAAAACTATTAAATATGTTTTTAGGTATTCTTAAAAAACCATATAATTTATGAATCAATTTAATTAATATAGTTTTCTTATCAAATTCATTTTATAATGATTTCATTTTAATTTTATTATTTTGTTTTATAAACTATGTTACAGAGAGGTCTTTAAGGGACTATTTGAGATTTCCATCCATGAATTCCTAAACAAATTTATTTTAAAAAAATTCTGGAATATGACCGTTTTTATTATTAAATCAAAGATCTATTTTCCATCTAGGTATAGGAAGACCCATTAAATAACTCGAAGGCTTAAGACCAAGTGGCTCATGAACATGTCATAAAGGCCCAGTGCATCAGCATGCCTGCATCACCCCTATTGCATCACTAGGCCTACATCATACCCATGTCATTGTCTGCCGCATCATTCCTGTATCACTTCCTTCTTGTTTCATTCTTTCATCACCACCTACATCACAAATACTCTTTGTTCATTCCATTATTCAAACCCTATTCTTTTATATGTCATATTACAAGAATTACAGCTTTGGAAACGCACCAACAATGATGCATGATCAAATTGATATCTATAATCTTAAATTGAGTCTTTAAGGTTGTACTCATTTAAATATGATCATAAATCTAGGTTCATATTCGTGTTCAACATTCATTTTATTTCAAGGTCAAAATCAAGAAATTGGTTATTTGAATATCTGGTCGAAAAAATTATTTTTCAGGTTGTTGGAACTTCCACACTAGAAAATATTTGATGTTTTGAAAATTTATTTTCAAGGTGTGTGAAAACAAATTTATTATTTTAAATGTACTAATAATGGTTAAACAAGGTTTTATACAAGATAGGTGTTCAAAATTTTTTTATCACATGGTTAATTAGAAAAAATAGTATTTTTATGAAATTTTATGGTTTTAAAAAATGAACAAAAAATGAAATAGTAATTTCAAAACTAAATGAATAAATTGTGGCCAATTTAGGGTTTATAGACATATTAAAATTCCATAAAAGTTTTTACGGTTATCTACCCTTCTTCTGAAATTCATGTAAGAGAGAGAATCTAGGATTATCTCTAATATATCCCTTATTCTAATACTGATGGTGAGAATAACCCTAACTGTGGACTACACATGATATAACATCTTTCTTATATGTACAAGTGTTTCAGTGGACCCTCCCAGTTGACATAGTAAATTACTAATATGACTTTTCTATTACTAAATAGCCAAGAGTTCCCACTACCACCTCTACACATGATTTAATTCATTCAATACTCCACCAAAATAGATCTATATTATTCTATAATATAATTTCCCAAACGTGGTAGATAGAAAGGAATAGTAGTGAAAATTAAAATTAAAATTATCATAATTCAAATCTAAGTATCATATCACATGAAAATTTAAATAGTTATTTTACTATCGATATAACATTTAAATAATAGAGAATGATTTTTATTTATGTAAGAATACAGACTCTGGAATCATTTAAATGATTATCAACCCCTTCCCCAATTAGGGAGATTTTAATTCTTCATGAAAAATATATACAAGATGATTGCATAACAGGAAGTCATTAAAATCATAAACATTATTAAAAACGAGAAAAGAAAAATTGAAGCATAAAATCTCTAGATCACTTGAGTAGGTCTTCAGAGGGAAGTAAATTTCTCCAGTGTACATTACACTTTTGCTATAGATGAAAAATTTACTGCATTCAATCTACTAGTTAAACCACCAATTTCTCTTTATTTAAAATCTTTAAATTCTATTTCTTCCTCACATCATTAAATATATTTTTAATTTTGATCCATTAGCAAACACACAATGTTAATTCATTAGTTCTTGAAAAATATCCATTGTTTTTTGATAAATGTGGCATCATCCATTTGGGTTTATAAATTATTACATGTATTTATAGAGATTTTTCTTGATGTTAAGATAAATATATTCAAGATTTTATCACATCCCATACTTTTTTGTTCGTGTAGTTTCCAACTATATTTTTAGGATTTAGGTTGATGATGAGGTGTAATGTATTAAATCAATCATATGGAGGAAAACAGAACATGTTTTGGGTAATTCATATAGTTGATTTGATACATGAATAGTTTGTTAGGTTCATAAAATTATAGTTGAATATAATTCCAGGGATAGTTGAGATGAATGTGTGGTCACATGGATCATCAACATGTAGTCTCTTAAGAAAATTGGAGAATTTTATCTTATAATTAGTGTATTTATTGCATGGTATATTATATCATGTGGTATATCACCATTAATGTTTAGTACGATGTGAAAATTGGTCGATTTTGAAAGGCATAATATGCAATTTTACTTAATTAGTTCTATCATGACCCATCCTCGGGGCCCGTGCGGTGACTACCCCAAGCCTGCCTTCCATAGGCCAGGGGCTGGCGACTAGCACCAAAGGCATAAATTCTGATAACTGGGAAGGCATAGACCTTATAAAACATCAACACATCCAACCAGAGTACAAATAGAAGTAATACACTAAGTTAAAAAGATAGCGCTAAATTGTAAGTGGGCCAGAATACAAACCCAACTGAATAGTACAGCTACAACTGAATAAAAGTACAACAGAAAATGCAAACAACTGGATGATAGAAGCAGCTCATGGTTCATCCACCTCGGATCCTACCAGAAAGGTATGTACAAATATCCTCCTCAACGCTCTCGCCCGCCAACCTCCTCCGAGTACCGTCTCGTCGTGAAGTCCACCTCCAGGTATTGAATCGTCATGAGGTCCACCTCCGGGTACTGACTTGTCGTGAGGTCCACCTCCGGGTACCATCCAGTCCTCATACACTCGGTCTCTGTCAGCTCTGTATGTCGTTGGCATCCAACACAACGAGGTGTGGGAATATCCCATGTAGGGGTGAGTATAATGATTTTTAGTAGGGACCCTGATACCCTCAAGGTCTCACTAAATCCAACAAGGATAACCACAAAGAAGGATCTCAACAGATAACCCTTACATAGGTATAATCCCATACTTATACATAAGTTATCAAGTAACTCATCTCAATCATGATGAAACACAATAGTTATGAAATCAACGGATAACCACTACTTAGGTATATGCCCATACATATACCTATGTTATCAAGTGACCCATCTCAATCATGAGGTAAACACAAAGATCATTGAATCAGCTCAACCCAAGATTTTCATTATCGAAACATCAACTACCGGAGAAACTCCTCCTCTGTCGAGTACATTGGCCCTGTCACGACTCTGAGGCGCTACTCACTAACCTTAGGCTGCTGAGGTACTCCTCCTGTTGAGTACTGCAGGTCAGCTGCCAACTACTGGGCACTCCGTCTGCTGAGGGTCTGCCGCCGAATATCGGGCGTTCTCCATAATAGCCTACAGAGGTACTACTCCTGTCAATTATTGTGGGTCTACTGCCAACTATCGGGCTCTCTGTCTACCGTGGGTCTGCCGCCGAATACCCGGTGCTCCGTCCACTGGGCTAACCGAATCACTACGAGTCGAATCGGTCTAGCAGTCGTCAGGTCTACAGCTACGCAGTCTCCGCACCCTGTACGCTCCTCTCTAGGAGAGTCCAATCCCCGATCTACTGGTCATTACTTCAAAGTATCACAATGTCCCACAAATAAGTATCTCAAAGGATCGCCTCATCATAGGGGTCTCAACACAAAAGACGACGTGCCAATCGGACGCCCGGTCTGTGAGTTATTAGCCTTTTTGTCTCGGGGGCCTGGTTGGTTTCGTGTAGGAACAAACCCGGCCATATATCAACTGTACCCCGGACTCTCATGGGTATACTTCAAAGGAAACGTTTCATAACGAGATTACCAATGCTGCTGACGGTTTGTCAAACGGACGTCCGGTCTGAGAGTTATTGGCTTTTCCGTTCTAGGGGCCCGGTTGGTTTATAAGCTAAACCAACCTGACAGTACTCCATCTGCATCAAAACCACATGTGTAGTACTCCAAAAGAACCATCTCATCAAGAGGAATCCAACGTTGTTAACGACACGTCAATGGTACGTCCGGTTCTCATGTTATAAGCATTTCCGCTCCGAGGGACCGGTTGGTTTCGAGTTCGAACCAACCCTGTCATACCCAAAATTCACCGAAACCTTGAGTGTAATAAATCAAAATGACCATCTCTATCCAAGGAATTCTACACAGCTGATGGTGCATCGATCGGAGTACGACAACTCATGTTAGGGGCGTTTAACTGATGATTGTCCGAAAATAGGGGGTCTGGGCCCGGTCCGACCCGGCCCAACACCCCCTGGGTCAGCCTGAATCAGGTCGACCTGACTCGGGTCCGGGTCCGGCTTGGTAGGGCGCAGCTCGGCCCACCTAGTGCGGCCTGACATAGCACTGGTGGCCCGGCCGGGCCGACGTGGTTCGGTCCACGTGACCCACGCGGTTGGCTGTGTGGGCGGGCGACTAGGGACTGGAGACACCTAGTGGGGCCCGCCATAGCCATAGGTTCCTGGGGTTACACCCTCCCGGTTTCTTCGAAATAGCAGGCCGTGGTGGCTGGACTTTGTGTAACCACGATAACCCCTCGGGTCCCGTCTGTAGGTGGCGTCAGCGGTTGGCACAGACAGCCGCCCCATTGAAGTCCATCACGGCCTTAGGCGGAGGCTCTATTTGACCGGCACGGTACGACGGTGCTACGCCCGACCGCTGCAGCCCACCCCAGCCACGACCTCTTATAGCTCCGGCATGGCGCAACGACGCTGTGCCCCTGCCCCGTGACTCGGCAAGGCCGGGGTCCGGCTCTACTCCGCGCGACACGATTGTGTCGCGCCTTTGTGGTGAACCGACAATCAAGCCTTGATGATCCACCTGTGATCGGCCCGATGCCAGCCAGTTCTTCGTAGTCCTCCTCCATCATCCATAGTCAGTAAATGAAAGGGGAAGGGTCGGACCGTGTTCGTGCAGTCCTAGCACTTCCTCATCAATATGGTATCAAGCGTCCAAATGAAACTCAACAATTGAAGAACGATGAAGAATGGTATTAAAACCTGAACATAACAACCCCTACCTCGATCATGACGTTGCACGTCGTCGAGCCGCAGAAAGAGGCAAACATCACGATAGAACGTCATCGCGGAAGAACGGTATCAATCCCATCGACATTGGAGGAAGAAAGAACATTGTTGTTGGCGATGTTCACCCGTGGCGGTGTCTTCTTCTTTGACGTGGAGGAATAAGAAGATAGGGCATGTCATCGGTGACTTCACGTTCTGCGAATCGTAGAGCGTTCTTCATCAAATCACTCTTCATCGGGAGAAAAACACATTTCTTTCCCATCCTCCAGAGGTTCCTCAAGGTTCTCCAAAATATTAGCCAACCCATACTAAAAAGTGGCTTCCCCTATTAATAAACATGCCATCCCTTTTCAAATTCAAAACTATTAATTAATTAAAGTGTTGGCACTATTAAAAAGGGAGAGAGATTGTCTCTTTATTAAAGGGGTTGTCACATTTAAAGAAGGAGAGATAAATGGGGGGTTTATGAGAGTTAAGGAAGTTTAGAGGTTGGGGCTCGTGTGGGCCCACCTCTCATTTATCCATAGTTGGAAGAATTTAACTTCCAAGATATAAAAATAATATTGTTCAACAATTTTATTTATTTTTAACTAAATCCCCAAATAATAAAACATAACTCTCTTAGAACACAACTGTGGTAAATGTCCCCTTAATCAATTACCAGCGCTACGAGTTCATCGGTGACCTCAAATTTTAATTCCGAGCACCAGTTCAAAAGATAGAAATACCTGCTAGTTTGTTCACTAAAAGTACCCGTTCTAAACTTAGGAAATTGATTCTGGGCACATCGGTTTTCAGAATCAGGTGCTGTCAGAAACTGCATACTCATAAAATCTCAAAGAAATTAAGAAAAAAAAATTTATTTGAAATTTTCGGGTCTTTACATTACTCCCACCTCAGGGATTTACGTCCCCATAAAGTTTCAACACACACTGTGGGAAACAAAGGTGGTACTGAGCACGCATCTGTGCATTTCTCTCTAATGTGTTCTCCTGGAGGTTCATGTGCTGCCAGTGAAAGCGCACCTGAGAAATCGACCATCCGCCTAAGACCTTCTCTTATCGATCCTGTATCTCCACTGGAACTTCCGTGAATGTTGCCACCGTCATCGATGTCCAGCTCCCTATGGTTGACGATGTGTGAAGGGCCGTGCACATATCTCCTAAGCTAAGATATATGGAAGATTTCATGAACCTAATGCAACTATGGTGGAAATGTCAAGCGGTAAACCACTTCCCCTACTTTTCTAGGGACCTCGAAAGGTCCGAAGAAACACAAAGATAACTTTCCTCCTCGGCCAAATCTCGGTAGACCACATCGAGGTGAGACCCGTATAAAGATGTGGTCTCCATCCTCAAACTCTAGAGTCCTCCATTTCCTGTTTGGAACTAAAAACTAAAAACTCCTACTGTTATGAGGGTATGGTTGGATGACTCAAGAGTGATCAGCCACACCCTTCTATGCATGAGTTTATCCTGTGCTGCCTGGGGTTTCCTTTTCACCAACCAAGGAAAAACCATTCCATCAATGTAGGTAAACCACAACCTATTTGCCTAATACCATCAATTTGTGTATGAAATTTGGTTTCCCAGTCCATACCCAAACTAACATCATAAGGCCTCGACGCTGCCACCAAAAGGTTCCAACCAAAACTATCGCCTCTAGGGTCAGATCACACCGTTAGCATAAGTGTGATTATCGAGTCTCCTCTCAACGTATCTCCAGATGTGAGGGTCAAGTCAACAGATTAACCAGAAACTCTAGGCCTGGGAAAGGATTCGTGGAAGGAAGGGATGATTCGTATCAATGTCTATTATTACGGCAGCTAGTAGTAGACACTGACCGTACCTTGAATCATTTCTAGAGCCATCGGGTCACACTCCTTGACCGCATGCAGCTACTCTCTTCCCTTTCCCTCCTCTCAGAGCCTGGCAGGGACTACAAAGGTGGGTGGTTGCAACATGTCAAAAAGTACACCTCATCATGCTGCTCTCCTAGCTCTGCTTCCATGTCTACTGCTCTGTAGATTCATCTGTCCTTAACACTTCCTCTTCTTAAAACATTTTACACGCCCAAGTCTCCAAGACTGGTGCCAGTTTCTTGCTTTCCCACTGCTAACCTTTATAGGCTGTATCAACTCAGCCAAATAATTCTCAACCACAATGGTTCTCTCTAGCACCCTAACATAAGTCGGAATGCATAGAGGAAAAGTTTTGGCTCAGATATCCTTTAAACACACCTCGCTCAGAAGTCCAAGCTTTAAAGCACTGATCATATCGTATTCATCGAGTACCCATAATGATCGGTACGCCTAGATGAATACTCAGCTTCCGACATAATGTCCTTCCGAAGCTGTTTAAGCTCTAGAAAACTCTCAGCCACCTTCTCAAGCCAGTCCTCAGCCGCCTGTGAGTCGGGATTGCCTCAGAACCTGAGGGGTATCTGATGCTGAAACATGTGTAAGGATCTAAGCCTACATGTGTCATCTACCGGTATTGCCAGTTGTAACTGATGACCAATAGGTAGGGATATAGCTGGCACACTACCCGAAGGTACTATCTCAGGCATCAGTCCATATACCTAAGCCTCATCATTATACGGACCAACCTCATGGTCACTCACTGGGAAAGCACCGGCAGCTAAGATCACCATCTACTCTACTAGTGTCTAAACTAGGTGTAGAACTCTAGAAATCGCCTCTATCAAGTCAACTGCTGTCTTGGAATCTGTCTCGCCTTGTAACCTCAGAGGCCTCTGCTGCTGGAACTCATGCAACGTGCTCTGTCAGCGTGCACTGTCTGCTAGTACAGCTGGTGGAATATGCTTCCCAACGGGTGGTGGTGCTGCTGGTACACAACCTGATGGTGCCAACATAGGAAGTGGGCTCTACACCGGGCCTCTTTGTTCGGTGTTCCATCATCGAGTACTCTCTCGGAACTCCAACAGACTATCTGTGTGGAGAAATCCTGAACAGATGTGACATGGTCAAATGATTATACCTGGTGAGCTGACCTCGTCTGAGATGACTAAAAGACAAACTATTGAAAACTCACACGCAATCAGTTTTTTCGTGCACTGAGTCGGAAATCAGTAGTCAGGGTCCTGGTGTTTGGATACATCAGCCGCCGCACCAACATTGTACTCCTTGAACTAAAAACCACACTTGGTACCCTTAACATTATTGCTTCATAGAAGAGAAATTGCATAGTTATAAGTTATGCGGTAGAACTGACTCCTTTGATACCAATTTGTCATGACCCGTCATTGGGGCCCGTGCTGTGACCACCCCAAGCCGGCCTTTCATAGGCCATGGGATGGCGACTAGAACCAAAGGCGTAAATTCAGATAACTGGGAAGGCATTGTCTTTATAAAACATAATCACATCCAACCAGAGTAAAAGCAGAAGTAATACACTAAGTACAAAAGATAGTGCTGAAAAGTAAATGGTCCAGAATACATACCCAACTGAATAGTACAGCTACAACTGAATGAAAGTACAATAGAAAAGACAAACATCTGAATGATATAAGCAGCTCCAAGGTTGTCCACCTCGGATCCTACCTAAAGGAGAGGTACAGATAGCCTCCTCAACACTCTCGCCCGCCAACATCCTCCGAGTAACGTCTCGTCATGAAGTCCACCTCTGGGTACTGACTTGTCGTGATGTCCACCTCCGAGTACTAACTTGTCATGAGGTCCACCTCCGGGAGCCATCCAGTCCTCGTACAATCGGTCTCTATCAGCACTGTCCGTCATCTGCATCAAACACAATGAGGTGTGGGCATAACCCGTGCATGGGTGAGTATAACGATACTCAGTAGGGACCCTGAGACCCTCACGGTCTCACTAAATCCACCAAGTATAACCAAAAAGAAGGATCTAAACGGATAACCCTTACTTAGGTATAAGCCCATACTTATACCTAAGTTATCAAGTAACTAATCTCAATCATGAGGAAACACAAAGGTTATGATATCAACGGATAGCCACTACTTAGGTATATTCCCATACATATAACTAAGTTATCAAGAGACCCATCTCAATCATGAGGTAAACACAAAGATCATTAACTTAGATCAAACCACGATTTTTGTTATCGAAACCACAACTGTTGGAGAAACTGTTCCTCTGTCGAGTACAGTGGGCTTGTCACAACTCTGAGGCGCTACTCTCTAACCTTAGACTGCTGAGGTACTCTTCCTGTCGAGTACTGCGGGTTTGCTGCCAACTATCGGGCGCTCCGTCCACTGAGGGTCTACCGTCGAATACCGGGTGCTCTCCCTAATAGTCTATAGAGGTACTCCTCCTATCAAGTACCGTATGTCTGCTACCAACTACCGGACACTCCATCCACTGTGGGTTTGCCGCCAAGTACCGGGCACTCCGTCCACTGGGCTAACCGAATCACTACGAGTCGAATCGGTCAAGAAGTTGTCAGGTCTACAGCTACTCAGTTTCCGCACTCCGTATGGTCATCTCCGGGAGGGTTCGCTCCATGAGCTACTAGTCATTACTTCCAAGTATCAAAAAATCCCATGAAGAAGTACCTCAAAGGACCGCCTCATCATAGGGGTCTCAACACAAAAGACGGCGCGTTAATCGGATGCCCGGTCTATGAGTTATTAGCCTTTTGTCCCGGGGGCCTGGTTGGTTTTGTGTACAATCCAACCCTGCCATATCTCAACCTTACCTTGAAATCTCATGGGTATACTTCAAAGGAAATGTTTCTTAATGAGATTACCAATAGCGCTGACGGTTCGTCAAACGGACGTCCGGTCTGAGAGTTATTGGTTTATCCGTTCTAGGGGGCCGGTTGGTTTATATGCTAAACCAAACCAACCATACTAATCTGCATCCAATGCACAATTGGAGTATTCTAAAATAACTGTATCATTAAGAGTAATCCAACGTAGTCGACGGCACGTCAATCAGACGTCCGGAGCTCACGTTATAAGCGTTTCCGCTCTGAGGGACCGGTTTGTTTCGAGTTCGAACCATCTCGGACATACCCAAACTTCATCGAAACATTGAGAGTAATAAACCAAAATGACCGTCTCGATCCATGGAATCCTACGCAACTAACGGTGCATCGATCGGAGGTCCAAAACTAATGTTATGGGTGTTTACCAGAAGATGGTTCGAAAATAGGGGGTCTGGGCCCGGTTCGACCCGGCCCAACACCCCCTGGGTTGGTCCGAATCGGGTCCGGTTCTGGCCTAATAGGGTGCGGCCCGACCCGGCATGCGTGGCCGGGCCCAGCTATCGTGGCCCGTCGTGGGCGGCCCGGCCCGACGCGGGCAGCACGGCCCGACGCGGGCAGCCTGGCCCGACGCTGGTGTCTCGGCCCAACCGACGTGGTCTGATCCATTTGACCCATGTAGTTGGCTGTGTGGGTGGGTCACTAGGGGCTGGAGGCCCCCAGTGGGGCCCTCCCTAGCCACAGGTTCGGGGGTTATGCCCCCTCGGTTTCTTCGAAATGGCCGGACTCTGTGTAACAGCAGGACCCCCTCGTGTCCTGTCTCTAGGTGGCACCGACGGCTGGCGTAGCCTACCGCCCCTTTGAGGTCCTCCACTGCCTTAGGCCGCAGCTCTGTTCGACCGAGGCGGCACGACGGCGCCGCGCCCCACCGCCCCGGCCACGGCCCCTTGTAGCTCTGGCACGCTGCGACGAGGCCGCACCCCTTTGCCGCGGCCCGCCCCGGCCGCGACACTTTTGCTCCGGTGCGGCTCGACGACGCCTTGGTCCAGCTCTACTCTGCGCCGCATGACGGTGTCGCGCCTTTGTGGTGACCCGACAATCAAGCATTGACAATCCGCCCATGATCGGCCCGACGTCGGCCGGTTCTTCGTAGTCCGCCTCCATCATCCATAATCAATAAACAAAAGGGGAAGTGTCATACCATGTTGATGCAGTCCGAGCCCTTCCTCGTCAAGATGGTATCAAGAAGCCAAACAAAACTCAACAATTGAAGAACGATGAAGAACGGTATTAAAACCTAAACATAAAAACCCCTACCTCGATTGTGACATTGAACGTCATCGAGCCACAGAAAGAGGCAAACATCACGATAGAACGGCATCACGGAAGAACAATATCAATCTCGTCAACATTGGAGGAAGAAATAACATTGTCCTTGATGATGTTCCCCCGTAGCGGTGTCTTCTTCCTTGACGCGGAGGAAGAAGAAGATAAGGCACATCGTCGGTGACTTTAGATTCTTCAAATCGTAGAGTGTTCTTCATTGAAGGCGCTCTTCATCGGGAGAAAAACACATTTCATTCCAATCCTACAGTGGTTCCTCAAGGTTCTCCAAAATATTAGCCAACCCATATTAAAAAGAGGCTTCCCCTATTAAAAAACATTCCATGCCTTTTCAAATTCAAAACAATTAATTAATTAATGTCTTGGCACCATTAAAGAGGGAGAGAGATGGTCTCTTTATTAAAGGGGTTGTCACAATAAAAGAAGGAGAGATAAATGGGGGTTTTATGAGAGTTAAGGAAGTTGAGAGGTTGGGGATCGTGTGGGACCCACCTCTCATTTATCCACACTTGGAGGAATTTAACTTCCAAGATATAAAAATAAAATTGTTCAACAATTTTATTTATTTTTAACTAAATCCCCAAATAATAAAACATAGACTTCTTAGAATGCAACTGCAGTAAAGGTCCCCTTAAGCAATTATCGGCGTTGCGAGTTCATCGGTGCCATCAGATTTCAATTCCGAGCACCGGTTCAAAATATAGAAAAACCCGCTCCGTCGTTCACTGAACGTACCCGAGATAAACATCGGAAATTGATTCCGGGCACACCAGCCATCAGAATTATGTGACTTCAGAAATTGCATACTAACAAAATTCCAATGAAATTAAGAAAAAAAATCCTTGAAATTTCCGGGTCTTTACAAGTTCAATTTAATGGCCACATGAATTTATCAATTTTAATTATATACAATAATTACAGAATTCCGAAAAAACATATAATATCCATGTTTTCTTTAAAAAAATGTCCATCCACATAAGATAACTATAATAACATAGTGGATTAAATATATTATTTATTCTAGTTTTACTAAAAAATCAATATAACTATTAAAACTCATTTTATATAGAGTTTTCCCTCTAACCCATAAAAATAAACTTATAATTCAAACATGTGACAATTATTCTATAAATAATAAATTGGTGGGGTTAAAAGAATATAAATACATAATGAAATATTTGAAAATATTT
This sequence comes from Viscum album, assembly GCA_963277665.1. Taxonomy (NCBI): domain Eukaryota; kingdom Viridiplantae; phylum Streptophyta; class Magnoliopsida; order Santalales; family Viscaceae; genus Viscum; species Viscum album. The sequence continues at coordinate 134,102,748 of OY728150.1, forward strand.
TCCCCAAAAGATATTAAATTCCAAAATTCAATTATATTTCATTGAAACATATATACCATAAGTCTAGATTTTTAGTATCATAATATAAATTCCTTTAGTCAATATCCTCCTTGAGGAAAAAACCATTTGTATTCTCACCATAATAGAAAATGATTCATTTGATATCCTTATCATTATAATAAAAAACCCTTGAGTAAAGGGAATCCTCATGGAAATTAAAAATCGCTGGGTAAAGATAAAATTTAATGTAAAAAAATATTTTAGTTGATATCCTCTATCTGGTTATACAAAAACATTGAGTTATGATTCACTTCATCGAGTTACAAAACTATTGAGTTAAGATTCCCCACATCACAATCCAAAATACTTGATTTGATATTATCCTATATAAAGTAGAAATCCATATGTCCAGATCCTTTTCAAGGAAACTAAAAAACCATCAATTTGAGATCTTGCAAATTAAATTAGAAAATCAATGAGTTGTGATTATCTTCATTGAAATCCAAAATTTTTGACTTGATATTCTCCTCTTGGAATTACAAATTTATGTTGTCAAAATCCACATCATGGTGACCCAAACACCATGAGTAGAGATAATAATATTGGTTATAAAATTATTTAGAGTTGATATCTTCTAACTGGATATTACCTTTTTATAATCTTTCTTTGGTAACATACCTGATGTCAAAGGAGTACGAAAACTGCACTGTATTACCTTATAATTGGATTGATTACCTTTTAGATTAATCTAATTTTAAGAACTGTATTTTATTAGTAGTAAAAAATGTGTATAATGAACATTACTATGGAATATATGATACATTAATCACATATATAACACAAGTCAAGTGTTGGAATAAAATTATCATTTTAAGTGAATAAAATACAAGAATGATCTCTATATGAAAATTTTAATGAATCTAAAGTTTATAAATAATATTTACCTTATTATATAATTATATATCGTATAATGTAACATGGTTATAGAATTCACATTCACTTATTTGTTTTTATTATAACATATTATATTTAAAAGAATATTAAGAATAATGACTATTGATAATATATTTTTTAAACATTGGTCATATGATTAGTTTAAAAATAGGGTTTTGAAAAATCCAAATAACACACATAAAGAATGTGATTTCCTTAACCAGTTGGATCACACACATTGAATCCCATTTATCAAATCTTTTGAGGGAGATATCATCATATGTATTTTCCCCTAACCAAGATAAATCTATGATCCAACAACTAAATATTGATAAAAACCATTTATGTGAGAAGTTCAAGATCATCGAGATTGCAGCCCCATGTTTGTACCCCAAACCACCACATAAAAGTTTCACCATCACAAAACTTACCCTTAAATTTTTTACAAATGTTTTAGAGCTATATTTATCAAGACCATAATAATGAGAACATTTCTGTTGTATTTTCAATAAAATAATTTTAAAATTTTATTCTTATCATTACAATATAAATGATTTGGATTTTTATACAATAAGAAAGAAAGTGTATTTTTTGGGTAATATTAAAATTTTTAACACCCTGAGACTTTTTATTATTTTCATTTCAAAATAAATATAATTTTTTAATTCATTTTCTTTATGAAACACCATTTTATGCTTACTCTATACATAAAAATGAGTTGGCTTTCATTAAATGCAATACCCAGTTTTACCTTACAATAATATATTAAAAAAAATTAATTTTTAATATAATATATATATTATATATAAAATTAAAGGTTATAAATAGTAATAACCTAATTTTGAATTTCTTATATTTAATATAATTTTATCATTCATATTATTTATTTTCTATACATGATATAAGAAAAAATTTATTTTTTTCAGATTAAAGAAGTATTTTCTAAAAATGTAGTTTTGATTCCTTTTAATGGGGAACCCATTTAAAATAAAATATTTGAAACTTTTGTATATTTACTTTTATAAACAAACTTATTATTCTAAATCATAATATCAAAATTTACAATGCATTATTTTTTTGTATTTTTCAAATAAGATTAATATTTTTATGAATAGTAAACAAAAAATAAATTTTAACGGAAATCAATTTTTTTAACCAAGATAATTTATAATGTTAAATTATAAATTTTATTGGTTTTATAGTATAAATATCTTATATTCTTATCAGTTAATATAGTTTTGGTCATTGGTATACATTTTAACATGTATTTTTATTTAAAACATTTCCATCTTTTACAATGTTTAATCTTTTAAAAACATTTTTTACATTTGAACAACAAGATATATTTTAAATTAATTTTTGTAAATTATGTGTCTTTAATTTTTAAAAATGGATTCCATATTTTTAATTAGTGGTTAAAAAATATGTAAATTTGGTCATTTCATTTTTCACCTATATGAATAGTCACAATAGTAATTTGTTTATTATCACATTTAAGCGTAAATCAGGTAATTAAAGCTAAAGATAATATTATAAAAGTACACTAACACCAGTAAAATTCCCATTGGATGAATATATTATACCCTTATCACCTAATTTTCAAAATTGATCCATTTAATTGACATTTTTCTATAAATATGACATGAAAATTATTATAATTAATGAATGTGAAAAAATGTCACACTCTCATTTATTATAAGTATAATAATTTTACTATTAAGATATCTAAGAGATAACATCGACTATAAATATAATATAAAAATATAAAAAATAATAATTACTTCATAGTAATTTATTTATAATTTTTCTATATTTAATGATAACAATTATTGTTTCCATAATAGTGAAGTATGAATTGTATTATTAGAAGAAATATCAAAATAATGATATTAAAAATATGAAAATAAATATAATTTGACCTAATTATTGACACCCAATAATTTTTTAGATTACATGGAAATTTTAATTACATATTTAATGTATTGGATCAATGTTATCATGTTGGTTTCGTATTTTTAGGAATGAAAAATACCGAATAATATTAAAATTGAAAAAATGACATCTTACAACAAATAATATTTTATTAAATGATATAAAATTTATCAAATTATAATATTTTGAAAACTAAATTTTACAATGTCAAATATTTCATACATGATATAAATTAGTGTTTATTTTGAATTTCATAGTAACTGTATTAAGCATATAGTGTAAAAATACAAGAAGACAGAGTAAGAGTTAAAGTGTTTAACTAAGGGTTAAATCCTAAAGATAAGGTTAATTTTATAACATAAAAATGTCTAAAATTTATATTGGATTGGGTTTCTATCCATAACCATATTATCTTAGAAATAAATCCCATTTTATCTATTTAAAACTGAATATAAATTTATAATATATTAATGTTCTATGATCTTCCAAAAGTTTCCCCCACCTCCCATACAAAAGAGAACTTATCCATATTCTGTATTCACAAATACAAAGCATTTTTTACCAGCCCATGCCCATTGCATCTCCCAAATTCCCCAACATAATAATATATTCCATAAATTGGGTATAAATTTATCTTATGGAGTCCTTTTGTACCAATGAAAAAGAGTCACTCAAAGAAGAGGTAATTGTTTTACCAATTCAATTCATTTTATTTTCTTTTACTTACTCTTCCTATTTATTTTCAATAATAAATTAATATATACAGTATAATATATATTATTATATTTTATTATTATTATGGTAAAAATACATTCCTCCTTTTACCCATCCAACAAAAAAAATATTACTATGTATTTGTATGTACGACTTACCGACTTCGTGACGCGATGAGATTCATCTTCTACATTCACCATTCAAGAATGATTATAAAAATATATATTTTTAATAATTATTAAATATGTGACCTAATAATTATAATATATATATATATATATGTAAAAATATTTAATTCATGTACTTTTATTCAATATGATATGGAAACGGAAGCAACGTTATTTCATATGTACAGAATACCGTCTCCATGAACTGTGTATTCCATTTCACAGATATATCTTTTATATATATTTATATTCTAAATATATAAAATATATAAATCATTTTATAAATTGTGTATTTAATTAAATCATGGTATATGTAATACAATCAAGAATAGCAAGTCAAACCACATTGGGTAAAGAAAGTTATTATTACCGAAAATGTTGCGTTAATGTGGAAATTGTTAATAAAAATGTAATATAAAGCCATAAAAGAATCATAAATGATATAATAAATATTATTATGATTCTGGTATAAGTTAATAAATTGTTTAAAACCATTGTATAAGAGTTTTATGTACTTACAGTGAGTATCAGATTCAAGGTATGTGAAATTCTATCTCACTTTTAATTTTCGTGTGGTATAAGCCAAGCTCAACACCTATTTCTTTTGTGTGGTGTATGTAATGCCCCTATTATACTATATATCAGGAAGTAATTTATATTCATGATCATTTATGATTCATTTTAAGATATTGGGATTATTATTTAAGGTTTCAAAGCGGTATGGGAAGCTATGAATGTTTAAACAATTAATCCTTATTCCATTTCAATATTCTTTATTTTTTCTTATAAACCTATTTACATAATTACAGGGAATATAAAAGAAAAAATATATATATTTTTATGTACATTAATTTTTTTTAAATAAATATTTTAATATTTTTATTTTGCAATCTCATTATTATTTGAGACTGTTTATACGTAAGTATCTACTTAGAATCCTTTGTCATCCATGTCCTTGTTTTTAAAAAGTGTTTAAGGATTAATTTATATGGACATGAATGCTATAAATTATTAATTACTTTAAAACATTTCAATGTGGTATGGGAAAAATTGATTGAAAAATCTTTTTTTAATATATTATTTTATAAATTTGGCTAGTTTTAATGTTTTCAGAGTAAAAGGGGACATTTCATTCAAAGTGTTCTTATGATTTTATAAGATTATTTTCATCTATGTCAACATCCATTATTGGATTTTATTATTAACTATGATTTATTTGTTATGAAAAATTATATTTGAAGGGTTAAGATATGTTTGACTATGGATGTTATCATTTAGATACCATTTTGGGTTTATGGTTAAAGTATTAGTAATTCGTATTTTATTTTTGAATATGAATGATTATATTGTTTATGTTTGACCATTTTCATATGAGGAATGTATTGGACTTATTTAGTGATGGGGCCCCCCACTATATCCCCTCGATGCATCAGTAGGTACAGTGAGATGATATTATTGGAAAAAAACCTTTTATTTTCTTTCAAAAATTTAATCATTGTCAAGAGGATAGATCTTGACACAAATCAGACAAGTTTTACCCATATAAAGAAACTATCATGAGGATAGATCCTAATAGTAGCTATCTTGATGATACATCAGGTTAGTGAAGACATCCAAAATTATGAATTCCCTCATTATGATATTAGTTATGGATATTCCATGTGATTATTATATTAGTAGAATATCCATGGTTATGATTAGTTTATATGGTATTATTTATTACTACTATATTATGATCGAGATTATGTTTAAAGTATTTTTGTTTCAGTTATAAATCATTCCTTAACGTTTATGATTATTTATTCATACTAGTTTTTTTTGTTTTTATACCCTTACGGAGCATTTGATCTCACCCCTTTCTAATGTTTTATTTTCCCATGATTCCATGAAGTGTATTATGATTGATATGAAGGGTTAAGCTATTATAATAATGATATTGTCAAATGATTATATATGTTGTATTTTATGTTTAAAATTGTAATGTTATGTTGATGAATGCAATCTATTTTCCAAGACTACTAAATTTATCTATCCTTTAGGAATTGATTCCCAATAATCATGATAATGCATTAAAATATTGCAATGGATCATGACTTATGGGGTTAGGGTGTTATAGTTGGTATCATTGGAACACTGACAAAAACTTTAGAAATTAGATTTTGAAAACAGAGATGAGAAAACATAACCCTATAAATAATATTGGGGATAATTCTATGCATAAGATATCATCTTTTATATTTTTTAATGGATATACATAGTTAATCGTATGGAATTATGGATTTAGAAGATGATGGAATAAATTATAGATCCTATAAACTATTCTTCTTGACTATATCACTATTATTAGTGTTTCTCACTCTGTGGTTGGATTTTTGGTCACTGGTAAGAATCATTAAGATTATACAAGTAATGGTTATACTACTAATAATGATGAGGGAAAAAATTAACTTAGATGAAGAAGGTATTAATTAGTAAAACGTTGAATCATAGATAATAGTTTTTGAGTTAAGCAGAAATATTGGGGTTATTTGGTATTTAGATTCAATAATTAATAGATTAATGGTTCTATTGTTATAATATTCAAGAGATATATAAGGATTTTACTATAGAAATTATTCATTAAGTATTTATAGGCATGCATGTTTTAATTAAGGGTTTTAGGCGATAAAATGTTTGGTATGAGTCAACAAGTGGTATATTACATTTTTTGGGGAATATGGTGTTATGCTTTATTTAGGAAATTTAGAGACCTTTTTAGATGGTTAATTTGGACTGAATTATTTTGAAAAAATCATAATGTTGGAGTGGAGGATGTTGAACTTTGGATTTTACTGTTTGAGAATAAAGTAGGATACATTTGATACATTGTGATATACGTTTTGGTTTTAGTAAACATTCAGAGACATAAGGAAATAATTTCAAGCCATATAATTTATCAAAGAGATTCAATTATGAAAAATTCTTTTTGATAATTCATTTTCAAGTGTAAGGGATAAAAAGAAAATAGATCGAAGCATAAGGAAATAATGAGATTTTTCTTATGTCATAGGAAAAAATCAAATAAATTATTATATAATAATTATTCCTATTGAAAGTATCATGAAACAAAAAATGATATCCTCGTACATTTTCTGATTAATTAAATTATCCCTTAGATCATTTCATATTTATAGCTTTGTGATGCTACCTTTTTCCACATCATGTTGTCCAACAATCTCCATCAGAACATGATGGTTGCTTTTTTCATTCATGTCAATGTTTTACTACATGGAATCATAGTATGTTTTATCATCAATGACTGTTATACTTCACTAAATTTATTTTATACTGGAGATCTTATAGATCTTTTTTCCAATATGGGATTTCTATAAAGTTGTTTTGAAATGTCAAACCCCTAGTTTTCGATCTCGAGTTTAAATTACAAGGATGAAATTTATTGGAGGGGAGAATGTAACCCCTATAAGACTTTAAAATATTTTAATTTATTAATAATTATTATTTTTTGTTGATTGATTTTTTAACAACACCATTTAAATATTTCTCTACAAACAATAATGAGTTGTCATGCGTTACACGCAATACACATTTTTACTGAACAATAATATATTAAAAAAATATTATTATTTAATATAACATATAATGTAGCCATTAAATTAGTGGTTAGGAATAATATTAAACAAATTATAAATTTTATATATTCAATTAAATTTTAAAATTCATATTATTTATTTTCTATACATGATTTAAGAAAAAAATTAATTTTTCAGATAAATGAAGTATTTTTTAAAAAATGTAGTTTTTCCACCTTCTAATAGAGAATCCATTTATGATCCAATGTTTGACACTTTTATGTTTTTAATTTTACCAAATAAACTTATTATTTTAAATCTTAATATAAAAATTTACTTTGGTTTAATTTTTGTCTTTTTCTAATAAGTTTCATGTTTTGATGAATAGTAAAAAATACTAAATTTTAATTGAAAACAACTTTTTTATAAAAACAATTTATAGTGTTAAATTATAAATATGATTGGGTTTAAAGTATAAATTTATTATATTTTTATCAGTTAATATAATTTTGGTCATTGTTATTAGTTTTACCATGAATTTTGATGTAAAAATATTTCAATCTTTTGCAAAGTTTTATCTTTTAAAACCCCACTTTTCATTCCGACAATGAAATTTATTTTAAATTAATTACTAAAAGTTCCATGTTTCGTAAAATGAATATTTTATTCATATTTGGAATTAATGGGTCCAAATTATGTAAATAGGGTTTTTTATTTTTTGGCATTATGAATAGTCACTTTAATAATTTTGTTTACCGCAGTTATGGGTAAATCGGGAAATTAAAAGTTAAAATACTATACAAAATACCATAAAATCTATAAAAATTATATTTTTTGAATAAATTAGACCCTTATCACATATGATTAGATATTAAGTAATTTAAAGGACCCTTTTCCATGAATATGACAAATATATTATTATAATAAATGAATGTGACAAAATGTCACACACTCATTTAATGTAAGTATAATAATTTTAATATAGGGATATATAGGAGATAACATATATTATAAAGAGTATATAGGAAGATAAAATAATTTATTACCTCATATAAATTTATTTTCAATTCTTAGAGATTAAATAATAACAATTAATATTGAAACAATAGTGAAGAAGAGGTAATTGTTTTACCAATTCAATTACATTTATTTTATTCTTATAATTCCTCTTGATATGTTATTTCCATAATAAATTAATTTTTAAAGTATAATATACATGATTATAAGTTATTATGGCTATGGGAAAACTATATTCTTCCTTTTACCCATCCTACAAAATATAATATTACCATGTGTGAGTACGTACGAGTTACTTTCTCCACGACACGATGAGATTCATCTTCAACATTCACTATTGAAGATTGATTATAAAAATATATGTTATTTATAAGTATGAAAATATTAAAAAATAATGCCTGTATAATATATATATATATATTTATATTTATATTTATATTTCATTCACTTACTTCCATTCAATAAAATATGAAAATGGAAACAATGTTCAAGTGTACCTATGACCAACCGTTTCCACGAATGGTGTATTTAATTTCATATAACTATCTATTAAATATATTTATTTTCAAAATATATTTGATATATAAAAAATTATATACATTATAGAATTATATAACTAATGATCTATGTAATACGATCAAGAATGACAAGTCAAAACATGTACGATAAAGAAATCGATTATTACCTAAAATATTGCTTTGACTTGGAAAATTTTAATAAATGAGTAATATAAATCCATAAATGAATTATATATGACATCATAAATATTATAATGATTCTGGTATAAGTTAATAATATTTTTTAAACTATTATACAGAATTTTTGGACACATACATAGAGTATTAGACTTAAGGTGGGAGAAATTACATCTCAATTTTAATTTTCGTGAGATATAAGCAATGTTCACCACCTATTTCTTGTGTTTGGTGTCTATACATCCTATATTATATTTTATATGATTAATAAATTAATATTTATGGTATTAAAAGATTCATTTAAAGATATTGGCCGTATTATTTTAAGTTTTAATGTGGTATGGGACACTTGGAATGTTTAAAGAATTAATCCTTTTTCTATTTCAATATTCTTTATTTTATCTTACCAAAATATTTATATGTATATAAAATGATTATGAAAGAAATTTTATGTCTTTTTTTATGTTCATTGAAATGTTTTCAAAAATTAATATTGTGATGGTCATTTTTCACTATCTAATTATTATTTATTATTGTTTATACGTAACTATCTTCTGAGACAACTTTGTCAACCATTCCAAAGATTTCAAAAACGTTTTTATTATTTATTTACATGGGAATAAATGTTTTTAAATGATAATTACTTTCAAAAGTTTCAAATTTGTATTGGACCTATTAATTCTATAATCTCTTTTTAATATCTTATTTTATAAATTGGGTGGCTTTTAATGTTTTCAAAGTAAAAAGGGACTATTTATCTCAAAGTTTTTTAATGATTTTATTATATTATTGTCATCTATGTCAATATACATTTTTGTATTTTATTATTAACTGTTATTGATTTATTATGAAAAACTTTACTGAGGGGTTTATGATATGTTTGACTGTGGAAGTGGTACTTTAGATACCATTATTGGTTTACGGTTAAATTCTTCCTAATTTATATACATTTTCAAATATGAATGAAAATTGTTTTTTTTCATTTTCATTTTATTAATGTATTTGACACAGTAATTTATGGGTGGGGCCAGCTATAGCCCCTTTAAGCATTGGTAGGTCTCATGAGATGAAATTAGTTGGCAAAAAACCAATCACGTTTACTGTCCAAGCACTTTATCATTGTCTGAAGGATAGATCTTGACATAAATAAGATGTGATTCCACCTGCAGACTTAAACTATCAGGAGGATAGATATTGATAGTAACTATCATTATGATAAATGTTGATAGTGCAGATGAACATCATTATCCATTCTCTAATTATGATATTAGTTAAAGATATTCCATGTGATTGTTCGACTTGTTAAATATCAATGGTTATGATTATTTTATATGATATTATTTATTCATTATATATTATGATCAAGATTAATTTTAAAGGGATTTCTGTTAAGTTATACATGTTACCATAAAAATGATGATTATTTATTCCTAATTGATTTTGTTGTATTCTTACACTAACTAACCATCTAAGATCACACCTTTCTTATGTTTTATTTTCATAGAAATACATGAACTGTATTAAGATTGATATTCATGGTTAAGCTAGTGAAATAATGGTGATATTAAAAGATTATATATGTTGAATTTTATTTTGTAAATAGTAATGTATGCTTGATGAATGTAATATATTTTACAAGTCTACTAAACTGATCTGTCCTTTGGGATTTGATTCCTTGTAATGATGCCAATGTATTTAAATAACGCACTTGCACCGGACTTATAGGTTTGGGGCATTAAGAAAAATTAAATTTTGGATTTAATTTTAATAAATTAATGTATTTTTTAAATAAATAATATTTTTATGAAATATTAATTTTAATAATTTTTATTAAATATAAATTATCATATAACTTTTTTGAATTCAAATGTAGTTTTTATAATGGTTTATTAATTATTTTTATAAAAAACATCATTTCTCAATAAATTATTATTTCATTTATAATGTGATAATTAAAATTTTAGAAAATTATTTTTTAAAAAATTATATTATTTTTAAATCATAATTTCAAAATTATCCAATTTTTTTTCTAATTTTTTGAGATAGTTGAATTTTCAGGTGAAAATAAAATACTGTTTAAATATATGATGTGTGTTATGAGATTATAATGACCCAAATGTTATGTAATAAATAATATAAACGGTATCCAATACTGTGTATGTTTTTCCATTTAATACAATTTGATTTGATATTATATTTATTTTCTAAATCCATTTTGAGTATTTCAAAATCATTTATTTATTTTATGGTATTAATATCATTTCTATGAAAGTGTAACTCACTTCATCACAAGAAAGGGTATTATTATATTAATTAATTCCCTTTACTTTATAAAATAATTAAAACAAATTCAATTTATAAAAATATTTGTGAAAAAACCATGGGAAGGTTATTGGTATTGGTTATTTTATTAAATAGAGTCCAAGACCTATGTTCGAGAAATAATAAATAGTTCCCCACTCATTTAGAATATAAACCCCCCTAATATACCACTTATATTCAATAAAAATTCTTGTATCACTTACTCATTCTTCCCCCTAACCACTATATTACCCCCATGTTTCCTCGATGCTCTCAATAATCCCCCTAAGATTTTGGAATCACTCACCCAGGTAAAGAATCATCACCTTTTCTTCTTTAGTAATGTTTCTCTATTATCTTGTGCCTTAAATTTAGAATTTTTAATGATGGGATATGTTTATCACAGTCCCTGTGACATCCCATATGATGCCAAAATATTTAGGGACCTATTTCTCTCTCATCAACCCATTTTCTGAATTTTTATGTGACGCCGTTTTGTTGCTGATATTTCACCCCAATTTTCCATGACAAAACAATTGTTTAGTGGATACCATAGCCATTTTTATTTAAGGTTTTTCAAATTTTTGCAACTATACTTATTTTAATTGGTACATAAATGTATGTATTTCAATTTCCTTTTTTTGGAATAATATATGTTGATGAAGTAATCTTTGTTGTATAGTCTATGTGCCACACCTAATCATGATATTAAAATCAATTTGATGGGGTCAACTATAATTATATAGCTATATAATTCATTGGGTATTGTTTAGTATCACAAGGCATAATTTTGAAAAAAGAGTTTACCCAATTCCTTTACTGGAATTTTTCTATAATGATGTATTGGTAGTGATCCTTGACCTATGTTTATGATATAATGTTTGATGTTGTTTCCAGATTTCCCATGTTTTTATTATCATGTTAGATCATTCCTTATTATTAATTTTTATGATTCTATCACATTGAATTCATTAGTGATATTCCTATTTTCAAACATGTATCACCTTATGACATGTTTTTTCGCTTATCAGGATTTATAACTTACCCATTTCTTATGTATATCCCTAGATTATACAATTTAGTATAAAAAATCATGGAATCTTAAAACCATGTTCACGATTTTTTAAATAATATTATTTTATCACATGCTCCATATGTTATTCAATGTACTTAATTCCTAAATAAACTGCACTTATTTGTCTTATGGGTTGTATTATGTTTATATTTATGAAATAAATCAAGTATTAATGTGAAATACTAAGAAATGTTATTATAGTTGGTATCAATGTAAAATTTTAGTTATTATTGGGATTAGGATTAGAATACTCTAGAAAATGGATCAGGAATAAGACAAATTATAAGAAAACATCCCTAAATTTTTCTAATTATATATTAAGTGTTTTATTGTAAAAATATATCCTTATAAGTATACAACAAGTGTACAAGGTTCAGGAACATATGTACCAAGGGGTAACAACTCCCACAAGGTGCATTAGGCCTAACTTGACATAGTTAGGTACACGAAAATGGGAAATACTAGACACTGGTTTTGACACTCCCACGTTATATAAATTGGTAAATTCATAAGATCATTATAACATATTATTAAGGGAACATAAATTTTTCATAATAATATATGTTCGGAAAATTATCATCGATAATATTGATTAAAGCCTATAAATTCATATGCTAAGGAAATAAAGGTATGTCGTATGTTATCCCATTAGTGTAATTAAATTCCCACTTATGTGTCTGATAGTTTAAAAATATCCATCCAAAACTTTCCTTGTATTCTATATAATGAGAGAAAATTGGAGGAATCTGGTAAGAAATAAACGCTACGGGTAATATGGTGACAATCCAATGATATTCCCAACCTGATGGGAGCTGGAATAAAAACATTTGTGATGATACTCTCTCAGATTTCTCAGTTTATAAATAGAAAACTAGATCAGAAAGAGTTCCCAAATCCCTCCATAAAAGAGTGAACTAAAATTAATTACATTATATGATGTATCATTTGATCCCTTAATCGAATAAAAATGGACCAACTACATTGAGATGATATTCTCTCTCCTTACATGTTATGAACAAATAAATATTTTAGTAGATGTTTATCATATGGAGGGAGAAGATTATCAGTCATGTTTATTTATCAAGAATACAAAGCCTAAGAAAAATATAAAAGTGATTGAGTGGAAGGAATTCTAGATAAGGTTTTCTAATAAATAGTTTCCTCACAAAATCTGACTTAAAATTGAAAGGGATCCCCTATTCCTCGAGAAACAATGATAATGAATTTATCAAGGATTATGAGTAAAACAGAATAATAACTACATGATATGCCGTCATCTTTTTTTTACCCTCAAATTCAAGTTTGAAATCCTTTTTGGTGGGCTAAAACCTTGTCTATGAAATGACATGGAAATCCATAACATTAATAGCTATGAGGAAATAGTATTATCTTCCCTCAAATTATAAATGTATGTCGATGAATCTAACAATTATCACGAGGATTTTAGGTGAAATGTTGATTGTAATTATGGTTGTTCTATAGAGAAATATAATAGTGGTAAGAAATTTTAACCTTCAGCTTGTCAATGGTGTGAAAAGAATCACCCCAAAAATTTCCAAAGGGAATGAGGAAATGTTGTAGGTGTGGGAAGGAAGGGGACCAAGCAAGAGATTACTTACAGGAAAAACCCTCCAATGATATAGAGGAAATGAATCCTCTAGTCAAGCCTCATCACATGGTTCATTTCATCAACTTCATGGAACTAGGGTAGTTCGGAAATCATTGCACTAAGAAATGGGTTTTCATAGATAACCAACAACCTCCAAGGAAGTAAGGGAATACTTTTTCCATCACAACTACTGAGGCGGATCATGACAACATTGTGGTGATAGTTACGCTAGTTATTAATTCATGTTCAATGGACATAATTTTTGTTTCTTGTTCTATGTTTTAGTTCATATCATGATTTTTTTAGTATAATTACTCAATCTCCACCAAAATTCAAGGAATTAGAGATGTTGATGACAACAAAAAATGGGATTATTATTTCATATGATGTATAGAACTCCTCCCCGATCAAAATTTGCCAGTTGAACTTCCCAGAAAACTTTTTCATACTTTGGTGGAATTTGATTAAATTATTTTTATGGAATGGATTTCCCAATACATATCAAACAAAAATTTTCATTACCTAGAAATCACAATATTGATCATGAAAATTTATTTAATTCTATAAAATATAAATTATGATTATGAAAATTATTTATAACCAACATTATAATCAGGGATATTATTCCCAAAAAAGTAACTATATCTAGATCAAATTATTGAGTCTACTGAATGAAGCATCCTCAAATAAAATACTGTTATGATGCAATATGTTGATGTGTTTCTTGAGGTATTTATTGGTATTCCTCCTAGCTAAGAGGTTGAATTTCAAATTGTTCTTATACTAGGGTCATTGACACTATCTAAGAATCTGTATAGAATGGATATTGTGGAACTTAATGATTAAAAAAACAACTATATTAGAATCTAGATAAAGGGTTCATTCCCCAATGTGCTTCACCATAGGGTGTGCCAGTACTCTTGGTCATGAGGAAATATGGGTCAAGGTGCCTTTGTATTGAATATCATGAGCATGACAAGATCATGATGAAGAAAAAGTATCATATTGCATGGATTCAAGACATGTCTCATTATCTACAAGTATCACATTATTTATTTATGTTGGATCCTTAGTTGGGATATTACCAAGTTAGAGTGAAGAAGTAGCATACCCCCCAAGTCTACTTTTTATACACGGTACAAGAACTATGAGTTCATAGAAATTCTTTTCGGAATCACTAATTCTCTATAGATCATAATGGATCTGATTAATAGTCTTTTTAGATCACCTCAGCTAATTTTTGATAGACTTTATAGATGACATTATATTATTATTCAAATCCAAGGAGAAGTATGGGGATCATTGGAGCACTATGCAAAAGACCTTGCAAAAAAGGGATGTTTTTGGAAAAGTACTATAGATGTGTGTTCTTATTGAAGGATATCTCATTCAAGAGGAATATCATTGCATGATATGGGATATATATGGACTATTCAATGAAATCTGAAATGACGGGATGGTTAATGCCAATTTTTTTAATATATATATACCTATTTTTCATGGTTTATCTCAGAATGTTTGTCAATTTGTTAGAAATTTATCATGATTTTCAAACTCTATAACCAATATAAATTGAAAGGGAGTGACGTTTTATTAGAATGAATAATTTTAAAAGAGCTGCGAAGAGTTGAAAAGGTGGACTATCACTACACCTATACTTATAGTACCCATAAGTGGACATCATTATGTTGTATTCAGCGATGCTTTGAAGAAGAGATTGGGTCGTGTTTTAATGAAAATAGACAATGTTATATCCTATGTATCAAGTTAGTTGAAAGTTCATGAATAGAAAAACACAATGTATGATATAGAGTTAGCTAGAGATATATTTTCATTAAAATCCTAGCAGCATTCTCTTTGGGTAGAACTGTGAGATATATATGGATAACAAAATCATCATGTGTATTTTCACACATAAAGAGATAAATATGCCCCATCAAAGTAGATTAGACCTGATTAAGGAATATGAATGCTCAATTCACTAATATCATGAGAAAATAAAATCTGTGGGTGATGTTGTAATTAGAAGGGATCAAATAATTCCATCATTGATAATAATTGAGATGGATCAAATCATTCTATATTTGAAAATGATGTAAATGGGAATCCTAAAGGAAGGAATATCATCAGTCCTTTAAAAAATTATTTCTTAACTGCCTCTCATGGAATGATTAATGTATGTTCGAAGTGTTGATGTGGGAATTTAGAGGAACATGAAAACCATAATAAAAGTTAAATCCTATGGTTTTAATGTCAATGAAGAAGGTGTTATAAGATTTGGGTGATGAATATGTGTAAAATAAAATTCTACACTAAAGATGGAGTTTTTGGATGATGCATATAGCTCAACATTATCCATAAAGAAAGGAATCACAACGATGCATCAATATATTTGAGAATACGTTTTCTAGGAAAATATGAAGATAGAGATCGTAGAATATATATGAAGATGTATTGTACGTTACCAAGTGAAAGAAGAAAAGGAAAAAAAATCCATGGGGATGATGAAAACCTTACCCATACCTTTATAGAAATGTGGAACCTTAAACATGGAATTTTTCACCTGAAATACTTAGACATCTAGAGGAAATAATAACACATACTTTTTGGTGGATCATCATTAAAAGACTACACACTTCATTGTGATTTGATAGGATTTATCTCTTGATCATTATGTAACAATATACATTAGAGAAGTGGTGAGGCTACATGGAATAACAATATTGATTGTATCCAACATAGATCCAAGATTCACCTCTATGCTCTAGAAGAGTCTCCAACATTTTCTTGAAACTAATTTGAAAATCAATACAACATACCACCCACAAACTAATGGCCAATCTTGGTAGACTGTCTTGAAAATTGAGGTCATGTTGAGAGCATGTTCAATTGACCAAAAAGGAGGATGGGACCAACATCTTCCTCTACTATTGTTCTCTTACGATAACAGTTTCCACTCATGAATACAAATATATCCCTATTATGACCTTAATGGCAATATGTACAGAACACATACTTGTTGGAATAAAGTTGGAGAATGATACTGTTAGGTCATAAAATTGACAAGGAATAGGTTGAAAATTTTAAGACCATTCAGTAGTACATCAAGGGTTATTAGAGTTTATAGAAGATCTATACTGATAAATGTAGATTAATCCAAGATATTGATATTGGATACATTCTATTCCTCCACATATCTATATGGAAGAAGGTGATGATATTTAGGAAGAAGAGAAATCATATCTCATGAGACATAATTTCTCTTGAGATCCTAGATCACATCAGAGTAGTGACCTATCATCTAGAACTCCTACCCAACCTATGTCAAGAACGTGATTTATTCCATGTATTACTCTTGAGAAAGTACATACAAAACCCTCACATATACTTAATTGAGAGGTGGTATCTTTGGACAATGATCTAACATGTGAATATCAGTCGTTGAAGATCATATATTATAAATACAAAGTTAAATGAAATAATACAATATATCGGTTCAATGTGTGATGGAAAAAACATAAGTATAAAGAGGTGATGTTGGAATCAGAAGATGTGATGAAACATATTTACCCTAATCTATTTTAGTGTGGGAAATTCGATGTTATAATGTGAAAATTCTTATGGGTGGAATATCATAACGACCCAAATGGTTATAAATAATAATTCCATTTTTATTTAATTAAATGTTTTCTTATATAATATGGTTATAAAAACCATGTGGAATTATTTGGTCTTATTATATACTATTTGATTTTAAATACTATTATGAATCATTACCATTGATAATATAGCTATTGAAAAGTGATCTTATGACTAATATAAATATAGGATTTTAACAATTACAATTGACACACACAAATGAAGTGATGGCCTCAACTAGTAAGATAATACCCCATGAATCCCATTTATTAGGGAATATAAAGGATATAGAATCACTGAGAGTTTCCCTTTTCCAAACCCCAATCGGTATACAACAACTTATGTATGAGGTAAAACATTTACGAGAGAAGTTGAAGTTCATCATAATCATGGCCCAATCCATGTAGGATGATCCACCCAAGGATATTGTCACTATTTTTCTTCTTACCCTTAGGGCGTTCGATGTTTTATTAAAGAGATGTGTATCAATAAAATAATAATATGACTATTTATATATTATTTTCAATATAATAATGTTCATATTTTTTTCTTATTATTACTTTAAAAATGTTTTTTAAATTTATACAATAAAACACAAAGTGTTATTTCGGGAAATATTTAAATTCAATTAATGATTTTATTTTAATGAATTAATGGTTTTCTAAATAAACAATAATTTTATAAAATATTATTATTAATTAAATTTTATTAAATATAAATGATGATATAATTTTAATGAAGTCCAATATAATTTTTTGTAAGTGTTTGAAAACTATTATTGTCAACAAACCCATCATTTCTATATAAACAATAATTTTATTTTAAAATTGAAAATATAAATATATAAAAGATTATGTTGATAAAATGAATGTTATTTTTTGAATCAGAATTACAATATTATCCAATGGTTATGTTTTCATAATTTTATTAGATAGTTGAATTTTCGAGTAAAAATTAAATAAGGTAAAAATAAATTCTATGTACTATTACATCATAATGACCCAAAAATAATTTAATAAATACTATAAAGGGTATCTACATCCATATATATGTTTCCAATATAAAATAAATTTATCTTATTTATTTTATAATGAAATTATGGATCCTACAAAACCATAAATATATTTTATTATCTTACTATAATTTCTTTAATAGTATGACTCACTTACACATAATCACGGGTATTATTTTATCATTTCTTGACCTTATCCTTATTAAATAATATAA
The DNA here is from genome assembly GCA_963277665.1 of Viscum album. Classification (NCBI taxonomy): domain Eukaryota; kingdom Viridiplantae; phylum Streptophyta; class Magnoliopsida; order Santalales; family Viscaceae; genus Viscum; species Viscum album. Next base: position 134,121,626 of record OY728150.1, read on the forward strand.
AACACAAACATTTTTTTGATACCATGGGTAAAATTAAGGTTTGTTTTTTGTTTTTTGTTATTTTTTTATTTGGAGTCTAAAACCTAAGTATGAGAAATAATAAATAATTACCAACTCATTTTCTATATAAATCCATTCAATATACTACCTCTATTCTGTATAATTTATTACAGAATGTCCCCACTTGACCCTATCCTTTCTATAGTCCTCTTAAGGTTCACCAATCTCCCAAGAAGCACCGCTTATGCATTTGGAGTCACACACTCAAGTAAGGGATCTCCACCATCTCTTATTCATTCAAGTTTCTTTATTATATTATGAGTTATATTTCTAATTACTAATGTTTGGATATGTATTTAAAAATCCCTATATTTTCCCATTTATTTCCATATGATGATATACCCATTTCCCTCTCATGAACCCAATTTATGAATCATTAATCGACAACAATATGCTGGATAAATTTCACTGTGATTTTCCACCCCAATACAATTATGTAATGAATACCATACACATTTACATTTAAGGGTGTTCACCTTTAGGAACATATATTTATTTTACATGGAAATTATATGTATTTATTATGAACTACTTTATCATGAAAGAAAATATGATGATGAATGAAAACATGTGGTATGATCTATATAGCACACTTAAGCATTAAAGAGAAATGAAAGTGATGGGTGAGCCCAAAATTATATAGAGTTCCAATGAATTGTGTAATGATTAGTCTCCTGATACCTGATATTAGGATAGAGTGTGAACACAATTCCATTATGGGATGTTTTCCATCCTTATGTCATTGTAGTTAGCCTTGAACTATGTTTATGATACACTGTTTTATGTTGTTTCAACATTTCCCATGTTATTAATATAATGTTATATAATGCCTTATTATCCATATCAATAAATCTCACACATTTTATTCCCAATTTATATGCATATATTCTAACATGTATCAACCTATTAAATTTTTATTACCTTACTAGTATTTATAGACCACCCATTTCTTATATATGTCATAGGTTATCCTATGTTGTTCTAAAAACCATGGAATTTTAGAAGCAATTTAATGGAGTTTTAAATAATTTTGTTGTATCCCATGTTCTATATGGTATTTTATGTATTTAATTCCCATATAAACTAGACTACTTGACTATAATAGTTTTATTACATATAAATTTATGTTCTAAAGCATGTAATATGGTGAAATAAATAGAGGGGTTGTTATAGGAGTGATTTCTCACTAAACAATGGATTGATAATCCAGAAAATTTATTTCTAGTATAGAAATATTATGTAGGTAACCTACAAAAAGGATTAGGAAATGCATTCTATATATTTATAATGAAAAAGTTTCTCAAAATCATAAAAATGGGTTTTTAGGGTATTTTTGAGACTTTTCCACCATATAAAACACTTTATATGTGGGATAACTATGAAAAAAATAGAATTTAATTTTCTATAATTTGACGTGATTATTAGTATATCCAATAAGGACATGAAAATAAGAAATTATGGTAGTTTTATGATGGGGTGATTTTCTAAAATTCTAAGTAGTCTACCTATGGGTAAACTTATCATTGTTTTTTTACACACACTGTACAATTATCTACATGTTTATATCTATATGTGAGCCATCTTATATGAAATAATTTACATATTTTTTTTTCAATTCACCCACTGCTCTATTCGTGCATCCCACCAAGTTTTACTTCATGTGCCCAACCATTTTCATCCTACCATGTGTTCCCTAGATCACACACCTAGAGACATTTAATGGTACCAAAGGGTGTTACCACTACATCAAGGAATATATAGTAGGTATTTCTAATAAAAATACATCTCATCTACCTATTTTAGACTACTAGTAAAGGAGGAACACACCCGAAGAACTTGAGTGCATAATGCTCTAGCCTACAATCACTTATCATATATATAACTATCCCTCAAGTGAATTTAAAATCAATATCCAAGTAGAATAGATTTAATTTTCATACAAATAACCTATTAAATTGATATTCCTATATGGTGTTGGGAAACCAGGGCCTTACAGCGCCCATACACTGACCAACTAAACACTACAATACCTGGGCTCTCAGATACCTAAATACGGATTAAACTACGATGGTTTCACATTTACCCGGACTCCTACTTGGGTTTCAATTCTAGAATTCCTCTTACATGGGAACAAAATAACCCATACATATAAGAAGTGTTCTAATTATTCCAATCCATGTACCTCAGATCCGATTTTCACTGACCTCCTACCTAGGAACCAATTCACCCAGGTCTCCTTCTTGATCTCCCATTTGGTCATGGTCATGTAAGCAAGCACACATTTCCCCTATGTCACATAACTATGAACCCATAGGTCTATAATATTGATGATCACCCCCTTAAACAATTTTAAGATTATTTATCTGAAGCGGTATTTGGAAATTGGCCTCATCCATCCACTTCTGTCACTCCCCCTATAAAAAATGTAGGGTCATCGTATGAACATTTCATGTCAGGTGAGAAAATAATTATTGCATGTTACCCACAAACCCAACCCTGATTCTATAAGAAAAAATGATAAACGATACATCTCTTAGTTAAATGAAATACATTATGACTTGATACTCTTATTGGTTACATTATACACCACTAGTCAAGATACCCCTATTGGTTTGAACAAACACCATGAGTCGAGATAACCCTATTGGTTCCCATCCCATACATTGAGCCAAGATACTCCACTTTATTTCCTTAATATAATTTAGAAAATATAATCATATTAGTTTCCACATAACCCTTGAGTCTATATACTCCATCAGGTTCCCTTAGGTTACTCATTAATTGAGATACACCTCTTAACACATTAGAATCCCTACTCCTAGAATATCTTCATGAGTAAAAACAAAGGGAAAACCATGTGTAAAAACTAAATCAAATCTGGGGTTCATTACACTAATTTTTATTTCTCTACATTTATTATCTCATGATCCTCTTCATTGTTTCTAAATTAATTAACCTAACTCATATGATAGTTTAGGATTTAAGGGGAGACACTTGAGTAAGACCCACAACAACCATTTCAATGTACATTTCACATAGTAGTCTTCACCACATGTCTATAAAAATAATATCTTATAGACATTACTATATGATATAAATAAATACATTTTATTCCTATGAAATAAACAAAAACAAAAAACAAATACAAAATGTATTTTTATTAATATTACTAAAAGATACATAGGAAACCTCCTAGAGATTAAATCTTAGAACCATTATTATCCCATATCCCCCTTTGGAGGTGGTATATACCAAACATGGCCAAAAAATTTATATAACAAGGATAACTGAAAAATATCCCTATATGATGAGAATTATATAACTTATATGAGGAAAATAAGATAATATATCATTACCTGTGTGAAGATAATATTATACCCTTTTTGATGAAAATAAGATGATACATCATTCCCAATGTGAAACACATTTGATGCTTAATGTTATGAAAAAAATATGACTTATGTGACTAGAAATATATTATACTTAATTCCCCATGTGAGGATCATAATATTCCTTATATTTTATGAATTGGATTCCATATGATACCACCATAAAATGAACCATCTTCCCCTATGTAATTAACATATGAAGCCTATGCGATGAGTATGCGATACCATACTATCCTAATAAGAGGAAGATATAACATCCTTCAAGTTTAGATATAAAATATAGAATTTAGTATAATCTACCTGAATTTGAAACAAAAAAGGTGGACACGGCTTCCATACCTTAAATGGAACCATTTTTGCCTTTTCACATGACCTTAAAGTGTTCGATGCGTCCTGTTAAGTGCATCGGTACCAAATGGGTTCTAATTCCCCCACAAGGATGTATTAGAGTCCCTTTAATGGGTCCAATCCAAATACAGAACAAATATTTATTCATTTAGTATAATTCTAGCATCTTCCTTGATGGTTTAAATTCCATACATCCAACTTATATAGATCCAAACTATATATTGATCGAATAATTGTCTCAAATGAGATATATTATAATTCTTAAATGTATTTACCTCTTAAATGATTAATTTCATCAATGCAAAACTATTTTTCAGTTCCTTTAAATGTGTGTTCTAGTTTTAATAATCACCATTTCTAGGCGGTTTCCATTGAATTTTTTAACAGAACCAAAAACATCCAAAATTTCTTTATCCAAAGGTGACCTACTTTCAAAAGGTAAAAATTTGTTAAGTCTGAACATTAAGGTACTTAAAAACATGAATTGGTCGAGAGGATGGTAGGTCAGACACATCACACCCTTTTGGGGGGAATAATTGTCTACTCTGGGGCACTCTTTATAAATTTAAGTTATTTTCATGAATCCTTATTAATTCACAAATCATAACAAAAGTTTCCCATGGAATTTTCAACCACTTATTAACATGTTTAAAAGTTACAATCATAATTATGCATTTGAGGATCATAATTAATGGAAATATGTATATGTATTCATGGTTTTACATCAATGGTATCCTCTAATATACTCTTTAGAGACACTTTTAATCATCATTGTGATTGTACTAGTTTTTGAGCTACTTAGTGGGGCACTCTGGAATTTATTGTCAACCAAGGGGACAAAGGTTTGGTTTGATTTTGGGATCATTCCCACAAAATGGGGTACCTATGTATCCTTGTAAAAGGAATTAGAACCCTCATAGTTCGGTTCCACTGAATGGGACACACTATACCTTTTAAGTTCATGGGATAAAGACGCAGCTGTATAGTTTAATATCAAGTGGTATGGAAGTATAAGTAGGAGGTTCTTAGTCAAATCATAGTATGGGACTTATACTGGAGCAACCCAATGATCTTTGGAATGAATATGGGTTTTCATGTAGGATCATACCCTATTTGGAATATGGACCAAGGAGAACATGGTTGATTTAGGGTATTGGGTTTGAAAATCAAGGAGGCTTCATACGTATCCCATATAGATGGGAATCAAATCCCACATAGTTCGATTAGTCTGATAGGAGAGTATAGTCCTTTTAGAGAAATGTGTTTGGGATTACATCCTGAAAAGGATTCTTTGGTGTCTTAAGGGTTTAATTTGATGTTTATCCCCAAGGAAGATGTCCAGATTAAAGGAATTAGCATTGGATTCCTTATGAGGATGTCTAGTGTGCTCGGACCCTGAAAGGGCTTCCTACGTATCCTGATTTGAACAAGAATTAAAGTACTTCTAGCTTCTTTGAACTTTCAAATGTTGTGACCATGAATAATTTCTAAGCCCACACGAGACATGCTCGGTGTGAGAAATAATAGAATTTTAATGATTCAACAATGACATTCACACTTTGAAAATTTTCCTCCTCCACTAGTGGAAGTGGGAAAACCTATGGTTTCCAAGGCGAACAAGGTCAAGGAATCCCGGGAAGAGGGAGAAGCGAAGAGCCTTCCATCTGTTCACTTTACATTGTACAAGGTCCAATGAAAGGAGGAAGGGATGAAGGTTGGGGGATTACACCAGGACGGCTGCCCATGTTGACAAAGCCCAACAGGCGAGGGAAATGGTAACCAAATTCCATATGCCCATCTCTCCTCTGGTATTTGGCACCAAACAAGAGAGGAGGAGAAATGATACCACCTCCTGCATTAAAAGATAGGGGCTTACACCAGGACGGTTTCCCTAAAATTGATCCTATTAGGGATGGGAGACTTATCCTTTATTTTTAAATAGAATTGTAGTTATGAACAGTATCTTCCCCTACCAGAGATTTAAGGTTCTATGATATCTCTATGAGAAGGGAGAGGCAATGACCCAACCATCATCCAAACTTGGAACTTACCAACACTGTTTCTGGATAACGGTCTACGTGACTGTGGATATACAAACCCATAGACACTCCATGAACCCTAACCCCATAGTAAAACAAATGTGGGAAACCTATTACTGTGGAAATACAAACCCAAATAGGAGACACACTGATGTTACTCTCCCAAAGGTTTGATATGTCAGGAGGTTTTAGTGGAGGTCTCAACCGAATCCATTTCAGATAAGGGAGCCAATGATTAATAATGCTTGCCATAAATGGATTTTATGAAGGCATGATGGCTTGTAAACTAAATAGAATATGTAAATCAAATAGGGGCACCCAAGAAGGTAAGGGCGCGCAAGTATGGGCACCCAGGTACACTTGGGCAACCTGATGTTCACTTATGCGATGAAAAACCTATATGTTAATACTTGAGGGAGAACTTTCCCAAGCCTTCAGGAGTATTCACAGGTGATCCTAGAAGTGGGGTGCTCGTGTTCTTGTGGGAGGAATGGGCAATGTGAAATTATTTCTGATTTGGGGAGGTTGGGATGTAACGCCCCGACCCTAGTTACCCAGAGTCGGTGCATTATTACTTAACATTGGCATGATCACAAGAAAGATCAAATCTCGAAAGGCCGATTGGTTTAGTAGCCTTGGAAACACTAGATATATTCATAAGTTTTACATTACATCATAAAATGAAAAACTACTACAACAACATAATATCTCCATAATCCACACTCAAATCCCCACATAATATCCCTGTAGGTCTTTCATAATTTACTTCTTCACTTCCTGGAAAAAATAAAACATAGAAAAGGGGTGAGCTCAAATGCCCAGTAAGGTTAACAATATAGTGGAAACTTTCATAAATAAGAATAAACATTTAAGGCAATGTATAACTAAAACAAAAGCCTTTCAAACATGAACTTTCAACATGGTATGGCATAAATAAAATGAAATAATGCCATTTACATATTCACATGGATATTCTACTAATCGAATAATCACATGAAAAAATCAATAACCACTTTCATAATGTTGGAATGCATAATGCCAGAATATCATAACCACATAGTCAAGGCCTCATGCCAAGACTACAAATAAGATTTTGTCAAGGCCTTGTTCCAAGACACTAGTTTGTCTCATGAGACCTACCGATGCATTTTTTTAGAAGATACTTACGTTTAAAATTGCTCAAATATACTCCAGTATTTTTCTAAAAACATTATGCAAGCTTATGAAAACAAAATAACTAATTATGAGACTGCTCGACTAATTACAGGCCATGATGGGTCCACGCCCAATCCCTTCCTGTCTACCACACTCGAGAGTCAGGTTTTTTGAAAACATTTTTAAGCTTGCGTTAAATACGTATACATTTGCACTGGATTTTCATATATTGGAGAGAAATATCAATTTTTTTGAAATCATTTAAAAATCACATAATTATAAAAGAATACCTTTATTTTTAAAATATCTTTATAAGTTTATATGGTAAGCTTTGAAGATTTTATAACAGCGGAATATAGCCGCACTCACCATATAAGTTAAAAAACACATTCTTACCTTAATTCTGTCGAAAAGGATAAAAAGCACCTTATTTGGAAAACGACGGAGAGATTCATTTATAAAACTCTTATTAAAAGTCAAACAAGGGTATAAATGACTTTAACCCATATTCTTGTAAATAGTAAAAATGTTTTGAAATTCATTTTTAAGAAACATGGATGTGGATGATAAAGAGATCTGAGTAGATTATTACGTATAAACAACCTCGGATAATGAAGTGATTGTGAAGTAACCCTTACCAATTTGGTAACTTATGAAACATACAACCCATGAAAGAGGTATCATACAATTAATATGTAAATACACATATATTAGAGTGTATTACACAAAGAATATAATTATGGGCAGTACATACACCACACAAAAGGTGATAGTGGAAATATGGCATGAATCTCACAGGAATAAGGAGTGAGATGAAAACCCCTTACCTTGAACTTTCCCTTAGTCGATGGTATGTTAAACTCCTTATAATAATTAAAACATTTATTAAATTATACAATAATCATATACATAAATATGATATCATATATGATCTTTTAACATTGCTTTATTAATAATATCTTAGTATTATCGTCGTTTCGGGTGATAATCGATTCGTTCTTCTTAAATGTTTGGTTACGTAAGACATGTTTGTAATGGATAGATTATATCTTATTCATAATCAGAATGATATTAACATTATCTTTAACCCTAAAATTAGAATAAGACTTGAATGGATACGATGGAGGATGGATCTCACCGTGTTCGTGGAGACGGTAGTCCGTACGTACGCACGAACGCTACTTCCATTTAATTTTTCATTTTAAAAGAATTGAATCCAAATGATACATAGGTATATTATTATTCCAGTATAATATAATATCATATATATGTTACTTATGTTCATTAACACCATTCTTTATACGTTCCATGTGTGGTATGAACGAGTCATATCATTTTAAGGGGGCGGTAGTCCGCGCTTCCTCAAATGAAATTATCATATGTATATACAACATGAAATGAGTAATGGTATGAAATAAAATGGAATTACAGAAGCTTATATATAAAATATGTATCATTAATATAACACTTAATTACAGTTCCATCATAATGGCCACCATGAGAGGCTGTAAGATGTATTTGAACAATCATCGTTTCGTGAGGCGTTAGTTTGCCATTCACAGAAACATTATGTTCATCATCCATTAGATGGAGGTGTGTGTATGTGTAGTTAGAATCCTTCTTATAAAAACCTCCTAGTATATTGAGGATACTTTTTTTGTAACAAAAGAAAGGAAATAAAAAGAGTTTGGGGTTGGAGAAGCAAAATAAATGAAAATAATTTAAGAGAAATCGTTACCTTTAATTTAGGTAACTCACTTTGGTTGGAACCAAAGGACTTCTTGAAATGCTTTCTGACTAAGGGGAAGCTTCAAGGAGGAGGAGAGGGATGTGGGGAGCCTATTTGGGCAGAGTTTGGACGAGCCAATTGGCTTGAGAGGTGTGAGGAATGAGTATAAGTGGTCTCCTTTTATAAGGGAGAGGAGGGTCTCTTTAGGAAAGAGTGAAAGTATTATTTTATAATATAATTAAATTCGGTTTATAATGGTCCAAAAATCATTGAGGTCGAATATAAGATGACTCATATTCTAAATAACATCAACCAATAAGAATTGGACAGGTTTTAGATAATATTTTAATCATTATAATCTTATTTATTTAAATGATTTATTAATGAGGTAAACATTGCATCATTATTGTGTCATTAATAATTTAAATTATTTCATGTCTAAAAATTATAAATAAAATATCATTATGTAGGAAATTGTTTTAGGTTTCTAATGAATATTTATAATCGAAAATCCAACATTTATAACCCTATGTAAAAATTGTTCTTCTAAAAGATGTAAGCTTATGCCATTTTTATTTTTATTTTAACTTTATTAATATAATGTGTCCCTACCACATACAAGTGGCTCCAAGGGGTCCCCAAATCGACCCAAGGATGTCCATGGTCGGGTATGTGTCCACCAATAAGGTTAGGACACGTTTTAGGGTAATTTTGTATTATTATAATATTATTTTTTAACCCTTATTTACCGGATTTACCCTTTAACCATGGTAAATAAAATATTTACCGCAGTAATTATTCAAAATGTGTAAAAATAAAAGTTACCTATTTAAATAATTTGGAAATCCTGATTACAAATATTAAATCCATTTTTACAAATTCAAAAAACAGAAGTGGCAGAAATTAATTTAAAATTAATTCCCGTTGTTAAAATAAAAAGCGTGTTTTTAAGAGATAATAACTATCAAAAGATTGACACTTGTTTATGTCTGGTTTAATTGTGAAATAATGTCCAATGACAAACATTAAATTAAATGGTAAAAATATATTCTAAATATACTTTAAAACCACTCAAATTCATAATTTATCAATATTAATTATTTTGATTAAAAAAGTTGTTTTTAATTAAAATTTAGTAATTTTCACTATTCATCAAAATATAAAAGTTATCCGAAAAGTACCAAAATTTCACCCTAGGCTAATTTCAATATTCCGAATCCAAAAATGAAGTCCATTTTGAAATATAAAATATATATGATTTCAAAAAGTAGGTATTACTATTCACAATGGCTAGTTTAATTAGTTGTGGTGTGTGTTAGAACTCGAGGTTGCGTACAACACACGCTATCGCATTATTCGAAGGGAAACGTACCGTGGAAGCTTGGGGTGTTACATGGGAGAATCAGGCATGCAAGTGTTATGGTTTCCAAAAACTAAAAGGGATTAAGTCTAATGATCCTCCCTTAAATCCTCCACTCAAGGTGTTGAAGAACTAACTTGAATGTTTTGGATGATTGGGGAAAAGTACTAGGGTGACCCGAGCAACAATTGGGATTTAATAACATTTGTCAATACTAATGAGGGCCCCATAGGTCTATTTATAAAAAAACAAGTGACCTTGGGCTAAATGAAACTGGGCGCGCAAGTACCTTGCATGCCGACTGTGTTTTGGAAAGACTAAAGTGTCGCTTTGAGGACTTAGCCAAAATTATAACTTCATTCTGCTCCAGCATGATGGCGCATAGGTGTTTGCATATAGGTAACTTTAGTGCCTCATTGGGTACCTAGGAAAAATAATTCATCCATACTGTGGAGGGCTGCGCCCCCACAATCCTGCTTGGGTTCAGTTTTGGCCTATAGTCCCAGCCCTTCAGGCTGGTGCCTTCGCTATCCTCACTCATCTCCATTAAAAATGCAGAGTTTCACCGTGATCTTTTTGACCCTGGTTGAGGACATTTTTTGTTGCGGAACATGGAAATACATCATCAATTGTAGAGAAGTGCATGCAACACATTTCATGGTTTCTACAAAATCCCCCCCCATATAATTTGATTTATTCTAAATGAAAAGAATCTTGTTATAAGGTAAAATTAGGTCACTTGGATGAATTCCAACATCATTTTGTTATATTTGGAGCTACTCCAGGTTTGGAATGATGCTCTAATTTTTTCATATTACTTGGGGCCTAGTGAGCATAGTTTATTTTCTTTCTAGGGTTATATGGAAAACCCCACAAACATTGTATATTTTGAATTTTAAATAATCAATATTACATAAATTATACAAAAAATGTATGTTTAGTGAGCCAAGATTCGAATTTTGTCTAGAGTTCCCTTTGTGGGCTCTCAATCTAGTGAGTACCAAGTATTTTGTTTTTGGAAGTTTAGAGTCATGCATGTGGTACTATAATGGGATTGTATTTAAGGTCGAATAAATTTGACCATAAATTTTGAAATTAAATCTCAAAAAATACTCTAGGGATAAGAATTGCTTTAATATTATTTTAATACTTAATAAAGGGAATATTTAGTTATGATTTTTGATGATCACCAAATCTAAATCCTTTATCAACATAAGGGGAGTATCTTATAGGAATGAATTTGAAATTTATTTGAAAAACCCATTATGGGGGTTGTGTTATGCAGGGACAACTGGGGTATAGGGTATATAGCCATATAGTGGTATCTTTTGGCTGACAAGCCTATTATATAAGAAACATATGAAAGCCCACCTATGGGAACATTATTCATAGTTAGGGAATAGAATTATTTTGAATTTAAAAAGTTTCTATTGATAGATAAGGGACAATAAGATTTGGGTGACTCAATACCACAATGGTGATTTTCCAAGGAAATTAATTTGAAGAATGACAGGTATATTTTATACGGACATATGTCATGAATAGGAAAACCATTTCTATAAAAATTTGGTGTATGATTAATGGTTAATTTTTTTTTTCAGAAAGTGGAGTTTTTGATATCATACTTTGTATTTTTAAGTCATGTAGTGAGGATATTGTACTACAGTTTTAAGTCATGTAATAAGGACATTGTACTATGCAGTTTTAAGTCATGTAGTGAGTACATTGTGCTGGGATGTTTTATATCATGAAGTGAGGACATTTTGTGGATTTAACTTAAGGCCATTAGCACTGAACAATGATATGAGAATCTCCAAATTTATAGATAATTTGTTTGGAAACATACTATCATATTCATGTATGGAAGGGAAAATGGTAAACTGTGGTTTAAGATTTTTTTTGAATCTGATAGATGATATAGAAAAAGGGCTAAAGGCATTAAGGTAAGTCTTTTCTAAGAATGAAGTTTCAATTATCAGAAAATCCCATTATGTGGGCTATCTTATATAGGGACAACTAGGGAATATGCTTTATAGCTAAATAGTGGCATATTTTGACTGACAGGCCTGTTATGTGGGAAACTTATGCAAGGCTGCCAAAGGGCACATGCTGTGTAGTCAAACAAAAGAGATCTTTGAAGTTGGACATTATATTACTAAAATCTGAACAAAGATTATGGAGATTACTATTTTCTGAAGAAAATATTTTTGATTACTGGGAAAGGTACCTGAATATTTAGTGGGTATTTCCATCCAATATTTCCAAATAATAGAAGGAATAAGACTCCTTCGAAGGTCTGACCCAAACGTAGGAATTATGGTGTCTGTAGTTTTAGGTCATAAAACTAGGAACAGAAATAGAAACAATATATAATATGTGGCTAGGTGGTTCCAAGGCTATTTCATATTGTATACAACACATAGTAAGGGAAATGTGTAAATTATGGTCTTGAAGTCTTTCATACTGGGATAAAGATAATGGGACAAGTGTACTAGAATGAATGTTTTAAAATACAGATTCTGGTATATTATCATTAATGTTTGAAGATGACATGAGACTATAACCATGAACTATATTACCATTACATGAAAAACCCATTATGGGAGCTGTCTTATGCAGGGCCCACTTTGGAATATGCTACATATCCAAATAGTGACATCTTTTAATTGACAATCCTGTTATGGAGGGTACTTATGCATGGCCGCCTAAGGGAACCTGCTACATAGTCAATCAAAAAGAATTATCAAATATTAGAATCTATGTCACTAGAAACCATAAGAAATATTATAATGACATTGAAATATTCAAGATTAAGAGTTTTAAATATGGAAGGGGATTTTACTCAATGCACTTGAGAAATATTTGAATCAATATGGGCCATGTGTTTTAAATTATTTATATAGACTTGACTCATATGTAAAATGTAGAATTTATTTGTTTCCTCAAAATTAATATTGTGATGTGAAATTTTAAGTCATGCCATGAGGACATTATACCATGCAGTTTTAAGTCATGTAGTGAGGACGTTATACTATGCAATTCTAAGTCATGCAATGACAAAATTATACTACGCATTTTTAAGTTATGTAGTGAGGGAATTATACTATGCAGTTTTAAGTCATGCAGTGAGGAAATTGATAGCCCCATAGAAAATTGAAACACCTTATTTATATAATGAATCCATTTACCCAATTACTAATCCCACTTGAGCTATCCTCGGTGTGAGAATCAAGGAGCAGTAAGGGTTTCTTTTAAAGTGCAAAGGTGATGCAAGTGAAGAATAGGGGCGCTATATTTCCATGCAGTTTAACATCACGCGGTAAGGATGACAATGAACTGATGTGATAGGAAATACATATTGTAATTGGATTAAGGGATAAAACCCATGTGTCACTATGTTCCTTTCTTAGGGTAAGAATCAAGTCACACGTAGCTCTTAAAACATTCCTTATGAAGGTTTGATTCTTATTCAAGGAATAAAGGGGTTTCTATCATTGCTGGGCCCATGATTGTATATCTATACGTCTCTACGTATCACATTCAAAATTATAATCAAGCATACGTAGTTCTTGAACCAATCATTTCTCACACCAAATGAGTTTTACATGAAGAATGGGGGATTTTGACACATTCTGAGAGAATGGTAAATCTTAAGACATAAAATGGTATAAGAACCAAATCATATATCTTAAGGAAACACACTATATACATACAATTCTTATAAAGGAGGAGAATAAAATAGGAAGATTTTGTGACAATGGCTGGGCCCGAAATTGGAGATTTAGGCATCCCTATGTATCTCAATGAAAATGAGAATCAATCCATATGTAGTTCATAAAACAGGGCTTTTATGTAGATCTAACTCAGACATAGGAAATGAGAGGGAGTCATATGCTACTAAGGAGTAGCAATGATTTCAATGAAGTTTTCTTATGGAATCTTCTAATGTGAAATAGAGAAAACATTAGATGTACAGTTTAATGTCATGAAACAAAGGAAAATTATGTCATCCAGTTTAACGTCATGTGACAAAGATGAAGATACTACACATTTTAACGTCATGTAGAATAGATTCTTATGATTGTTATATAGTTTAATATCTTTCAACTATGACATTATACAATGTAGTTTTAAGTCTTTTAGTAAGGACATTTGCACTGTGCTGTTTTAAGTCCTATAGTGAGGAAGAATGATACTACAAAAATAACTTCTTTAAGAATCTTACATTGGTTAGTGTTGTAATAAGATCTCCATGCACTGAAATTAAGGCATAATCTCCATTTTAATGGACTTTATGTATAGAATAAGGTCATTCCCACTTTGGATCAAGATTTAGAGGTTTCTTCCCTAGTATCATTTGAGTCCTAAAGACCATGGCCTATTCTCATCGAATAAATGAATGAAGGTGAACTTTCTTGTTAAAATCTCGTGCTATTCTGTTTTGATAGACTTATAAATGATTCAATGTTTTCAATATTTTCTCATCTAATCATTAATGCTCATTTATCCATTCTTGATACCTCTCATCTGCAGAAAAATTATCACAGATTGCAACTCTGAGTGACTGAAATTGCATTTCAATGGGAAAAAATGCTTCAGTTCCATATACCAATGAATAATGAGTTGTTTGGGTGGTAGCATGATTAGTTGTTTGATAAGACCGAAAAGCATTCATATGATTATTAGTCCCTGATATCTTATCTTTACCCACCATATGCTGGAATATATTTGATAGGGTCTTATTGAAAGACTCTATCTGTCCATTGGTCACCACATGATAGAGAGATAAATGGTTAGATTTGATATTATGTTTCTGATATAACTTTTTTAACTAAATAGAACAAAAATTGGTTCCATTGTATGTAAAAATAGTATGAGGGACAAAAAATCAGGTGATGATAATAGTTTTGAAAAAACTGACAATAATGTTTTCACCGACATCCTTGAGAGGTATTTCCTCAATCTATTTATATAAGAAGTCAGTAGTTGTGGGAATATACTTGAACTTCTTAGCCATTGCTGGAGGATAAGGCCCTACTACCTCCATTATCCATGTAGTAAATGGCATGGAGTATTTACATGTATGTAGGAACTCTGGGGGTTGATAAATGAAGTTAGCATGCACTTGTAAGGGATGATTTTTTTAGTGAAATCTGTACAATCCTATGCCATTAAAGAACAAAAGTATCCAAGCCTTCAGATCTGATCAGAGAGTCTATGCCCAAACTAGTGGGAACCACAAGCTCCTGAATTTACTTCTATCTTGACCACTGCAGTCTCATCTATGTCAATACATCTGAAGAGTATTCCATCAAAGCGTCACTTCTAGAGGATCTTTTGGTGGTCTACACTGTCATAAAAAAGTGAAATTGGATACTCGTCGCCAAATCTATTCTATTTTAGCCTTATTTCTTAGAAGTACTTCATTTTAAAGATATTACATGATGGATATTCTCAATTCAGTGGTATGATCATAAGGCTCAAAAATAGGGCTAATTTAATTAATTTACTCTATTCTAGTTTGAAAAAATGGTGATACAACACAACTTTGGGCAATGCTAATGACTATCTCATCCCTATTTGGATCTTCCAAGGCTATAGATGCATTAGCCAGTGCATCTTCTAGGGAATTTTGTGATCCTGGGACGTAAGAAAATGTCAGCACTAATGAAAATTCAGCCATTAACCTTCCTATGTAATCACACAAAGGAATTAACTATTATTTTCTGATATAATATTCTACATTAATATGTTTCATTACCAATTTCGAATCAACTTTTTCATTTTAATGATCTATTTTCTCATGAAGGGAAAATTCCAAACATTCGATGAGAGCTTGATATTCTACTTCATTGTTGGGGCCAGCTTTTGATAATAGGAAGGAATAAGGAAATACTTCCTTTTCTAGGGAAGTAAGGACAATTCGTAACCAAAATTTTTGAGTTTAGGGATTTCTATTCTTTTCCCCACTGGAATTCTGAAAGAACCATCAAAATACATTTCACATGTTTGGGAATTATCCTGAATAGAGAAGACCTATTCCTCATGATGTTTAGTATTAAATTATGTACCTTTCACCGATTTATGCTCAACAAGGAGGTCAGCTAGATATTGGATTTTTATTGCCATTTTAGGCACAAATTGGATATCAAACTATTTCAAAATAACAGCCCATCATGCCAGAAGCCCTATAAGACTAAGACGATAGAGGATAACATTGAGCGGATTTTTGCGACACCCTAATTGGTCTTCACGATGTTGCAGGTAGTTCCTCAATTTCTTAAATAAAAAATAATAATTCTAGGAACCACTTTTCAATACATGAATATTGAGTTTCTACATCAAGCATAGTTTGACTGAGATAGTAAAGGATGTTTTCATTCCCAATATCATTCTTTTGGGTGAGCAAGTCACCTAGTGATCGCTCTAAATTTGTCTTGTAGAGAATAAGTGGTCTTCATTAAATATGTGGCATTAATACTAGTGGACTCAAGAGAAATTTCAAAAGGGTATCAAATGCATCTTGGCAGTCTTCATTCCATTAACAGGTGACTCCCTTCCTCATTAATCTGGTGAAGGGAAAACACTTGCTTTTCAAATTGGCTATAAGGCACCGAATATAGGACAAGTGTCCTCATATTCCTCTTAATTAATTCAAATTTCAAGTATATGACATACCAATTATTGATTTTGTTTTCTCAAGATCAACTTCAATACCATGATCGCGTAAAGAAACAGCAAGGAACATTCTTGTGGTTACCTCGAAAGCACATTTCAAGGGGTTCATCAAAAAACTATGTGGCCAATGTTTATTGAATATAGACTCCAAATCAGAAAAGTGATTGGAACATTGCTTGGATTTCACCATAAAATCATCCATATAACATTCAACAAATTTCCCTAAGAAGGGATTGATGATATGGTGCATGAAATGTTGGTATGTTACAACTGTATTCTTTAAACCAAAGGGCCTTTACCGATAGAAAAACAAACCTTGAGGGGCTCATAAGGATGTGGCTTCTTCATCCTATGTGGCCATAAAAAATTTATTCTACCCATAGCAGCAATCCCTAAAAGAAAGAGCTTCATAGCCAACTGTTGAATCAATTAGAAGTTCTATATTCGGTACTAGAAAATCCTCTATAGAATAATTCCGGTTAAGATATCTGAAATCAATGCAGACTCAAATTTTTCTATTCTTCTTTTTCACTAGGAAAATGTTGTCCAGCTATTTAGGATACTGGACATCCCTAAAAAATTTATCCTTTATACGATTATCAACGCCATCTTTATCTTTAGAGGCACGAGATGGGTGTTTTAACCATGCTACCTACTTGAATCCACACTATTCTTCTAGAAAACCAAAATGATAGGTGGATACCTTAGTATTATGACCTGGAATTTCTGTATAATTTCCAGAAAATATATCTCGATGTTTCTTTAGAAATGAATTATACACCTCTTTTTCTTCAGCTGTCATGAACACACTAATTAGAGTGGGGTGTGGATCTTCTTCTGTACCCAAATTTATTTCTCTGATCTCATCCATAGTGGTAGAGACACCTTCCTCAAATGCCATAGGAGCATCCGTAAGATCTTCCTATTCTTCTTTATTACATGTTTCCTCTTCTATTTCCACTTTCATAGTAGATGGTGAGGCAAAACTCTTAGAGTTAGATGAGGAGTTATTATTTTAACATCCTAAAGAAGAGGCCACCATATCTAACCCTACTAATGACGAAGGGTTTTTATATGGTAATAAAAAGGAAATGATGGATTGAGAATCAACATATTTTTCTAATTCTAGAATTTCTATAATTTCTTCTACTATTATTAACGAAGTAAAGGATTGTTGTAATTTAGTGGATGAAATGAAGACACCCCCATTCAAGATTCCATCACTACATGGTGAATTAGCAATTTCATCCATGTTTTTAGGCTTATCTTCAATAATTTACATTATGAATGTTATTAGATGAGTGCCTGAATTTGATTTTACACATTCAATTTGATTGACGGGTAGCACATAATCTGTACTGGGATGTAGGAATGGATTTACTCGGATCTTTTCGAGTCCATTTGGAGCATTAACTTTGGTTATTTATTGTTCCATGGACTGCATTCCTTTTTGGTGAAAAACCCTTCCTTAATTTATTGATATTCACATGTTTTGAATGGAGACATGTCACTATACAATGTCCCTATTTGACCATTCAAATAGTAATTAAGAAATCGATGGTATGAAGAAGGTATTGATGCATGTTGATGCAGCCATAGCCTTCGATGAAAAATATTGAAGGCTGTGTCCTGACGAACAACCATGATGTCTGAATTAGATAGAAGATCTCCAAACACAGTTTTGAGTGTAATTTTTCTCAGAGGTTCATGCTAATTCTTTTCATAAGATTGCTACATTAAGGTGGATGGAGATAAGTCAGATCCAGTCAATCCCAATCGACGAACTGTAAGGACATGAATGAGATTGACTCTGAAGCCATTATTAATGAAGGATCATCGGATGTTTATGTCAATGACATTTCTAGAAAAATACAATGGTTTGATATGCTAATCCACCACATTATTTTCAACTTTATCTATAAAAGATTTGACTGCATGAAATTCTATTGAATCATTCTCTATACGTTAAGCCTCAGCAGCAACAACATTGGTTTCAAACTCTTGAGGACATGACAAAGCCTCAATGAGTGCCTCCTGATGATATTTGGAAAGATTAAAAGCATCCAGAGGTGACAACTGGGCTGGTACTTGGGCCAGTTGATTCAAGAAATCATAATTTTGGTCCAAACGTTTGTGTTTCCCGGCATGGAGATACAGTTTTGAAAGTTCTTTCGAAGTCGATGTTTCTAATATAGATGTATTCTGCGTCGAAGCAGAAGATGGAAATATTCCTAGATTTGGAAAATTAGACTGACTAGATCCATTCACTTGTTGAAAAGAAGATGGTGTGACTTATAATCAGTCCTCTAGAATAATCATGTTAGAACCGAACTTGTATTTCATGGAAAAAACTCCCTATTCTGATTGAGCCTGATGAAGGGATCTTCCATGAGTTTCAACTACATATTTGGTTTGAGAAGGGGTAGAGTTAATATGGTGATTTCTATAATTCTTATATCTTCCCCTATATCCTCTACCTTGGCCTCTTCCTCTTGTTCTTCAATTAGGTACATGGAAATCTAGCTCATTATAATCAGAATCATCATTGGAATAATGATTTGTTAAATGGATAATATTAACAGAACCAAAGTTCAATTCATCATCTGACGAAGATTCTTATTGATAGGTTAATTCTGGTTGTGCTTTTGGGTGGTTCGATGCATGTTCTTTGGAAATAGATGGCATAAAATCTACCATAGGTGACAACTTGACTGCTCATTATCCTTATAATCATTTTGTTTTATCAAGGAACAATCTTTTGATAAAGGTGTTTTATAGTGGCAGGAGTGGCAGAAGACACAATCATTTGTTTCAACTGTGTTCATAAAATTTCTTGAGTCTTGTTGATTATTTTCCTAATCATCCAATTGTAATATTTCTACACATTGTTTATTTTAACCTCTTGACTTTCACCTACTTCCTCTAGATCAGTAGTAGTAACACATGATGCTTGAGATGTTGAACTTTCCAGGATTACTTTCCTAGAGTCTACCATATTTTTCAATAGCTCTTTGAAAACAAAACATTTCTGGATGGGATTTCCTAACATCTGGTGATAAGGACAATAATTTCATAGATCTTTATCTCCTTCTTTATTTGGTTTCTTCGACCTTGCAACTGAACCAAATTTTTTTCTAAGGATGAGATGAAGTAACCAAGAACTTTTTCATTCCTGTTAGAATAAAATTTATTCTTTAATTCCTCAAACTGTCTCCATCTTTGATCCGTTTGATTATCTTGATGAGTAAGTCATTGCTGCTGATACTCAAGAGGGGGGTCCTTCGGTATGATGAATGTCTCGAAGTTGAATCCGGTAGAGGTGCTTGCATGAGTGTGACTATTGAAAAATCAACCTTTCCTATCCTCCTCCCTAGAATAAATGGAATTGCATGAGTTTTAACCTTTGTTTATATAATAGAGTCTTCTATCTATTGAGTGATTGAAGATAGGTCTTGAAACCCTCCGTTTTATTTCACAGTGATTAATGGTGTGCATAGCTCATCACACATATTTTCTACACAAATTGTAAAAAACACTTCTTGAGGGAGAGATAGACTTAAAGAATATGTCAATCCTTTCAATCAAGGAATGAAATCTAAAAATATATCATTCTAAATTTGTTTACAAATGGTAATATAAGAAACCATCATTTTTGGTATTGTTGAGCTAAATTGAACAAGAAATTTCTGACGTAGATCTTCCCATCCAATAATTGATTGAGATTGTAAACTTGTATACCAAAAAAAAGCTAGTGCTTGAAATGACTGCACAAGAAACCTATGCAATACTACTTCTTGTTGTTAAGAGATCCCATCATGGGATCATAATGAGGAACAAAATGGGTGAATTGTTTTTCCAGATCTCGTGAACCATTAATAATTGGGAATGTCGTATTCAAAAAAATTGGCGGGGGAGGAATTTCATCTACACATTCAGGGTAAGCTCTCTTTTCCGGCTGAACTGGTGAACTTCATTCCTCCATTACTTCTAGTAGAGTCATTTATGCCTCAATTGTGTTCATAAGCATTTGGAGAATATCTGGATTAGCTAGATTCTATGCAGGAATAGCATCAACAAATTGAGCTGGTGCAACGACCAAAAAAACTATTGATGGTGGTGCGGATATCTGCCTTGGATAACCTATGGGAACAAGCCTGTGTTTTATCCCACCTTGATTGTATATCTAGTAGATAGAATTCTTTATATGCATCTATAGTTACTACAAATCCTCTTTACTGAGGAGCTCATACATGAATTTCTAGTTGAGTACCAACCTGGGTAGTACGTATATCAGAAATGCTATTTTTAAGTAACTCTATATTGATTCATTTAAAATCTTTAATTTCCACTTCTTACTATGAAAATATCTCTTCAAGAGAAATATATTGACATTCTCTAGTGGAAAAGTGAGATGTGAGCTAACTTTTTTCTTTTCCCCTTGTTAGATT
Organism: Viscum album; assembly: GCA_963277665.1. NCBI lineage: Eukaryota > Viridiplantae > Streptophyta > Magnoliopsida > Santalales > Viscaceae > Viscum > Viscum album. Next base: position 134,142,832 of record OY728150.1, read on the forward strand.
CCTTTTAGAGAGGGGGAGTCGGTTATTTGAAGGCATACATAGATTCTGGGTAAGCCTATAATTTTAGGTGCATACACTGTCATCATTTGACTTGATGTGTACAAAATTATGGACAAGAATTTCATCTTCTGATTCCCCTGAACAAGAATCATTTTTTGGAGGATCTTCTGCAGTGGTGTTAATGAAATTTACGGACGCATAATGCATCGATGGTATTCAGTAAGTGTTTTTCCAATATCGTCTTCCTTTGTTTCTACCATGAGACTTAATTATCCTATATGATGAATTCCATATAACATTTTGAGGGATAGTAACCCAAGGAGAATCATCAAAAAGTTTAGTTTTACGCTCTCCCTGTGGATTCTTTCCTAATCAGGAAAAAACTGACTTTGGTTGAGGAGGGGATTGAAGATGTGAAAAATCCCCCAGACCTACAGGCTGGAGATTTTCCTTTTCTTCTTATTCTTCTTCAAATATTTGAACTTTTTTGAATTAATTTTAAGGTTTAATTAAATTACCCCACATCCCTTTGAGTTGGGGTGATTCTTGAACTCCTATGACTGAAACTTGTGTAAGTAATCTTTAGATTTTGTGAGTTTTTGTTCAGACATTAGCTGGGTGCATTATCCAACAACCACTCAAATCTACTATTTTGGAAGATCACTTTTCAAATTCACACATTTTCATTCTCTGACTCTTGAAATATTTTAAGCAAGATGTCTGCTCAAGATTCTCAGATGCTTGTTAGAAATGTAACTCAACAACTTCTTTTCTTCGGGCCTCAATCTGATGAGATCTTGTTGAGGCCTGTTCTTGAATGTACACTCAATTACATACAAAATCTATAGATCGTGGCCAACTATGGGTAATAACATTGCATGAGACCACTTTTGGGGGACTTTGATTATTTCAGAGTGTAGTGAAATGAAATTCTCCATTTACACCCCATCTTTTGATATGAACACTAGATGTGAAATAAAAAATTATCTGGCTTAGCCTCTTTAGAGAATTGAAGCATGCACAATGAATGATTCTCTTCTATTTTTCAACTTTTGGATCTTGGGAAACTGAGAGTGTAACACCCCAAGTTTTACTAAAAATAAATAGAAATTCATGGAACTTTGTTTTAAAGTAGATATTTGTAACTATCCTTTAAAACATAACTTTTCCACTTCTATGTTTTGAATTTCAAGAAACTGTGATCTATAATTGTGTTCAGTATGTTATTTGGATTCTATTAGAACCAACTTGTTTTTTGGTGAATAGTAACATACCCTTATGAATAGTAATTTTAATAGTAATATGACACTAATGAATAGTAAATTGTATTATTAATTTATTTTCTTAAGGCTTTATGATAATGACATCTTGATTAATTTTTCAATGTGATATAATATCAGTTATAGTTTTTAAATAATTAATTTTTGAATTAAGTATGATTTTATTTAAAAGTTAAATTAAAAAAATATAGAAAATTATTTTCAATAAATGGACTTCATTTTATTATTCTATATGTCGATAAATGTTTAGAGTGAATTTTTGGAATATTTCTAAAATAGTTGATTTTTCGGTGAATTGTAAAAAATACAGTTTTAAGTTTCAATGTGTTATTGAAATCATTAATGATGTAATAATGATGTCATAAACCTGATTGAATTTTTTATAGTCAAATAATATGTGAGGTGTCCCAAGTGGCATATACCCTGGGAAAATACCATGGTAGAGCCCATGGTTTTTCAAATACCACCCATGAGGTATCCCTTGGAAATTATTAAAATATTCCCTTACTTTTCCTATAAATACCAACCCATTCCTCCATTAACATCATTACCAATTCCTCCTCAACAACGATCTGGCCTCCTTACCTTCCTAGTAGCCTTCCCAAGGTTTCCCCAAGCCCCTAAGGTCCCAACCATCAATTTCTAAGGGTTACTCTACAAGGTATGAAAATTCTCAATTTCATTCTTTTTTCCATTCATGTTCTCTTTTATGTAGTATAATTTTAAGGATTCCATACCATGTCCTTATTTCATTCATATTCTTGATCAAATCTATTTTATGATTCATTTCTGGATGGGTGACCCTTGTCCCCTCTCTTTAGAATATTTTCTAAAACCATGTTGCGTAGCTGTCAGGCTGCCAATTTTTTAAGGGATTTCTCAATTATTATTTTATTTTGAGTTCCATTATTTTCTTTTCTTTATTTATCTATTATTAACCAATAGGCATGAAAAATACAGATATAATGTATATTTTGGATGTTCTCATATTCAGGGAAAATTCAACATCAATATTTTTCTCCCCTACCACTTATTCAAGGAATAAAAAAAATTTCCGTGATGTGTCGAAATACCGTCATCGTGGATGATGTGATTGCAATTTCCATTAACTCTTTCATGTCTGGTTATGAAAAAGAATTTATTATTGAAACAAGTTATAATATTTTTATTATTTCTCATCCATGGTTTTGTAATTCTATTTTAATCATGATTTTTATTTATAAAACAAAATGAGGTCGTTAATACAAAAAAACCACTAAAATGATCTAAACAAACATCATGAATGTCTTAACTTATAAATCATCCTCATGTAAGAATTCAAAATTATAAATGGTATAATTTATTTTATCGGATATATGTAAATACTACTCCATTTCTATTCTAGAGTTTCACTTCCAATCAACAAGAACATCCACCATGAACCAATCATAGAAACCTTGTAAAGAACTCACTGAAACATAGTGCAAGGAGAAAAATACTAACAATAAAAGGGTGAAATTATGTTATGAAATGATAATATAATATTTTATAAACATTAAAATGTTTCTGTAAAATACTAATAACAAAACTTTTAACCATTATAAAGTAAGCTTAAACAATTTTTAAGTAAGAAAAACTCGAGGCATGTGAATTCTTAACCCGATTTCAATTCTTTGGGTCAACCTGCTACTTATTTATTTATGTACTATTTAAATTTTTTGTGTGATGGGTTCTTTTTATATTATGTTGTATTATGTGTATTTAATGTATATGTACATACTCCATCGACTCTATTAAGTCGCACTTCAAATGAATAATATTTATAAGGGGGTTTTCATTTAAAATACTCTTTTTAAATTCTGTCTTACAAAATTCAAAAGTAATGTATTTATGATATTATTCATGTTGTATGGTTATGTTTTGGTTCTTGGGATTTTTTTATGATGAAAGGTGGGACCAATATTTCCATAAAATGCATTTGGAATTTGTAAGTTTGAGATTGTCCGTATGGGCACTCCAAGTGTAACTATGATGGTTACACAAAGTAAGGTAGCCATGAGGGTTACAAATTTTAAGATATCCAAGAATGGTTACAAGATTATATAAGTTATGCCCCAAGATACCTCTAGTATTATATCTATGTTCTCATGTTTTGTGTGGATCTTGTGTAAATCCCATGTTACACAAACAAAGTATATCTGCGTGACAATCATGTCTTTTGTAAAAGCTTTTATACATTACGACTATTCATGGAATAATGTTCTCTTTCTTCATTTCCATACCTTACTAAGATTTTGTGCTCATACCATGTTTTTAAATGCTTTTGGCAGGTTTAGGGTTGTGTAAGACAAGGAAGGAAGCCATGTTAAATGGTGAATAATTTCCAAGGATTCGTGTTTCAGTTTTAATGATTTAGGTTTTGAAAAAAATTGAAACTATTTTTATGGTATTGCCTAATTAATAATGTGGAATGTTATGAATGTATTGTCCCAATTATCTAAATATCAAAACATGAAAAGATCCTAAATGTAAAAAAAAGTGTTTTCTTGACTGAATTCATGTTTATGTATGTAATATGGTCAAGTCCTTATAGTTGGTATCAGAGGATGGTTAAGATAATTTAAGGGGTTAGGGTTATGTAAATAGAATACCATAAATGATTTTCACACTATATTTAATTTTAAATGTTTTAGCATTTAAAAATTACAATATTGATTCATCTAATATATGTTTGTTCATAATTTTTGTACATAGAAGGAACAAGGATGCTGAATATAAGAGGCACTGACAGAATGACATCCTTTCGGAACTACAGCCCAAAATGGTAGGGATTGGAAGCGAGCAATTTGTGATAGTAATGGATTAGTTAACACCGGAAATAAATAGTTGTGTCATCCGTGCAAGAGAACCAATAAAGGCACCACAACATAACATGATAGTATTTGAACATTTTATGAGACAATATCCTCTAGTATTCAATGGATCCTCTGACCGAGTAGCAGCTGAAGGATGGATCAAATCCCTTGAAAGGATATTCGATGTTATGGGATGTTTAGACAATCAAAAGGTAAGTCTTTCCATTTATCATTTTGAAGGGGAATATGATCAGTGGTGGTCAATGGTAATGAATATCTGGGGTAGAGAGTATTTTGATGCCTTAGAGTGGGATGAATTTAAAAGTATTTTCCCTAAAAAATATTTTCCTAAGGTGGTACTACTTTGAATGGAGAAGAAATTCCTTGAATTGAAACCGAAGGAGGAAGATTCAATGGATGTGTATTAAGTGAACTTCACACAACCAGCGAGGTATGCTCCAAATCTTATTCTGGATCTTTATAGTGAAATCAACCGCATTTCATCAGAATTGAATCCAATGTATGGAAGGGTGTTGGCCTTCCGTGAATTCAAAAGTTATGAAAAACTTGTCTGATGTTCTGAGAGGGTATAGACGGAGTTTTCTCATGATCATGTGCATTTTGGAAACAAAGAGAAGAAAGGGTCCAGATGGCACAAAATGAGTAAGAATCAACCAAATAAATCTGATGGTAAGAAAATCCAATTTTTCATTTTGTCATAAGTGTGGCCAGAAACACCATGGAGAACATCTTAGAAAAACTGGGAAGTGTTTTAAATGTGTTATGTTTGTACATATGGCTTTAGATTGCAATTAAAATGATCCTAAGACTGTAAAGTGTTTTAAATGTGGTGAAATGGGTCATTATGAAAATTTCTACCCAAAGAGAGATCTGAATGATGCAAAGAAACTAGACTACAAGTAGAAAGGTGTAGGGAGATCCTTTGCGACTATGTCAGTAGATGTCAAGCCATCCAATGAAGTTGTATCAGGTACTCTATTGCTTCACTCAGATTTGGAATTTTTTTTTGATATGAGTTCTACACATTCCTTCATCTCTGATAAATTTTCTCGTATATTGGAAATATCACCTCAATAAATGAGACCTGAACTTGTTGTTAAAACACTAGGGGGAAATTTTATAGCAAAGATGAATTATAAGAATATCTCTATAATGGTATGTGGAATGAAATTACCCGAAAACCTTGTTTTCTTACCCTTAGTCAAGTTTGATGTTATTCTGGGAATGGATTGGCTTTCTAATTATCATGCTACGATTGAATATAGAGCTAAAGAAGTGGTCTTTTAGAAAGAGTTTCAGTTTTTATACAATAATGAACCCATAAAATTGTTAACATATTAGGAATCTGAGAAACTTTTGAAAGATGTAAATAAAATTTATCTTGCTTATATTGTTGAAAACATGGGAACTATTAAAATTAATGACGTGCCAGTGGTAAATGAGTACCTTGTTGTTTTTTCCAGATGATTTACTCAGTGTCATACCTGATTGAGAAGTCGAATTCACAATTGAATTAGTTCCTGATGCTAAGCCAATTTCAAAACCCCTTATTGTATGGATCCAATAGAACTTCTCGAATTGAGAAATCAGTTTCAGGATTTTATTGACAAAGGATTCATTCGTCCTAGCACTTCACCACGGGGAGCCACTATATTGTTTGTTAAAAAGAATGATGGTTCCATGAGAATTTGCATTGGTTATATATCATTGAATAACATCAATATTAGAAACAATTATCCTTTTCCACATATCTATGACTTGTTTGATCAGATCCTGGGAGATCAGTACGTTTCCAAGATTAAAGTGAGATCCACATGCCATCAGATGAAGGTGAAGGGGGATGCCATCCCGAAAATAGCCTTTCGTACTAGATATGGGCATTAGGAATTTTTTTATGCCATTTGGATAAAATAAAGAACCTGCTGTATTCATGAATATTATGAATAGAGTATTTAATGAGTTCTTGGATTAGTTTGTGGCTATATTTTTTGATGAAAATTTAGTATTTTTAAAAAATAAAGACGAGTATGAAAAACATCTAAGGGTAGTTTTAAAAACTTTAAAAGAAAAAAAAATGTCTGGAAAATTCAAAAAGTGTGATTTTTGGTTGCAAAAAATTTCATTTCATAGGAACATTATAAATAAGGATGGAAATAAAGTTGATCCTACAAAAAAGTAGTTTATGAATGTCCAAGTCCCACAAATGTTACAAAGATTAATAGTTTTCTTGGGTTAGCTAGTTATTACCTACAGTTTGTTCAGAACTTTTCATGGTTATCTAGCCCGATAACTAAGTTAACACAGAAAGGGGTTAAATTTGATTGGATAGAGGAATGTGATGTTTGTTTTCAGGAACTGAAGAAGAGATTGGTGAATTCTCTAGTTTTGACGTTACCTTCCAAGAATAGTTATTTTTTCATCTACAATGATTCTTCTATGAAGGGACTTGGTAGTGTTTTGATGCTGAATGATCAGCAAATTGCCGAAGCATCAAGATAACTTAAACGTCATGAGCTAAATTATCCCATACATTATTTGGAATTGGTAGCTGTGTTTTTTTCTTTGAAAATATAGAGGCATCATTTATATAGAACCAAATGTCAAATATATACTGACCAAACAAGTATGAAGTATATATTCACTCAAAAGGAATTAAACATGAGGCAGAGAATATGGCTACAAATAATAAAGTATTATGACTACATTATCAATTACCTTCCTGGAAGAGAAAAAAAAAGTGGCGGATGCCTTAAGTAGGAAACATCATGCATCATTAACCATGCTAGGTTTGGGACATGATCCCTTGATTAATGATTTGATGAATTTTGGCTTAGAAGTTTTTGGTGTAGGGAATACCTCTTTTTTTTACAAGTTTCAGTGCAGTATTCATTGTCCGACGGAATTAAGAAAGTGCAGAAAATAGATCACGAGCTACAGAAAAAGGTACAATTGGTTAAAATGGGCATGTTTCCAGAATTTAAGCTTTGTAAATATTGTGTTTTGATATTTGGTAATAGGTTGTGTGTGCCTTGTGATTCCCATTTGAAGAATTAATTGTTGTGTTAAGCTCATAGTTCCCCATTTTCTATTCATCAGGGTAATACCAATATATATAGAGACCTTCATAAGCATTATTGGTGGGATGGAATGAAAATAGATATTGCTGATTTTACCATGAAATATTTGACATGTCAAAATGTTAAAAAAGAGTGGAAGTTACCGAAGGGGATGCTTCAGCCTTTTCCAATGCTAGAGTGGAAATGGAATAATGTATCCATGGAAATTCTGGTGGGACTACCAAACACTTCTCGAGGTAACAATGTTATATGGGTTATTGTTGATTGGCCAACAAAGTCTGCACATTTTCTTTTATATTCGAGATACAATGTATTTGGATCGGATTTCTAGATTGTAACTCAAGGATATTGTGAGTTTACATGGAGTTCCTCTTTCAATTGTATCTAACTGAGATCCCAGGTTCACTTCAAACTTCTGGAAGGGACTTTAGAAGTCATTGGGAACATAGTTAAATTTCAGTACAACTTTTCATCCTCAATTAGATGGGCAGTTAGAAAGAAAGATTCAAACTTTGGAGAATATGCTTCGAGCTTGTTCAATCGACTATCAGGGAAGATGGGACCAACATATTTCTTTTGTTGAGTTTTCTTATAATAACAGTTGTCATTCCAGTATTCAGATGGAACCTTATGAGGTCCTATATGGGAAGCAGTGTTGAATAAAAGTTTTAATTCCAGTATTCAGATGGATCCTTTTGAGGCCCTGTATGGGAAGCAGTGTGGAACTAAAAAATTTTGGGATGATGTAGGTGAAATAATGTTGATGGGGATAGAATTAGTTGGAAAAGTGGCTAAGAAAGTGAGGATGATCCAGAAGCACATGAGGAAAACTCAGAGCAGGACGAAAAGTTATGCAAATAATAGAAGGAAAGAATTATCTTTCGTGGTAGGTGATGATGTTTTACTTAAAAAATATCCTTGGAAAAGTGTCATGCGTTTTGGTAATAAAGGGAAGCTAAGCCCATGGTTCATCGCTCCTTTTTAAATCCTAGATAATGTTTGACCATTTGCATACCGAGTAGCTCTGCCTCCGAGTTTTTTTTAGGTAATCAATGTTTTTCATGTTTTGATGTTGAGAAAGTATGTGCCAGATTCATCCCATGTTTTGAGCGTTGAAGCATTTCAGTAGGAAGAGAACCTTTCTTATGAAGAGAAACCAGTTAAAATTTTTGATCAAAGGGAATAGGTATTGAGGAATATGTTAATCCACTAGGTAAAGGTTCTATGGAGAAACCACATGGTTGAAGAAGCAACATGGGAGTCTGAAAATGCTTTGAGGGAAAAGTACCCTTAGTTGTTTTATAAGTAAATAAAATTGAGAGGATGCAATTTACAGAAGGTGGGGATAATATAACACCACAAGTTTTTCTAAAAATAAATATAAATTTATGGAACTTGGTTTTAAATTAGTTATTTGTAACTAGAATTTAAAATATAACTTTTCCACTTATATGTTTTGAATTTCAAGAAACTGTCATCTACAATTGTGTTCAGTATGTTATTTAGAGTCTATTGGAACCAACTTGTTTTTTTGGTGAATAGTAACATACCCTTATGAACAGTAACTTTATTAGTAACATTAACATAATGAATAGTAAATTTTATTATTATTTTATTATCTTAAGGCTTCAAGAAAATGACATCGTGATTAATTTTTCAATGTGATATAAAAGATGTTATAGTTTTTAAATAATTAATTTCTGAATTAAGTATAATTTCATTTAAAAGTTAAATTAAAAATATATAGAAAATTATTTTCAATATATGGACTTTATTTTATAATTCAACACATCTATAAATGGTTAGGGTGATATTTTAGAATATTTTAAAAATAGTTGATTTTTCGGTGAATTGTAAAAAATACAGTTTTTAGTGTCAAAGTGTTATTGGCATCATTAATGTTATAATAATGTTTTAATAAATCTTGTCAACGTGTGTATAGTTAAATAAAATTTGAGGTTTTACAATTGGTTTATACCATGGGAAAGCCCATGGTTTTGCAAATACCTCCTAGGAGGTGTCCCTTGGAAATTATTAAAATATTCCCTTACTTTTCCTATAAATACCAAACCATTCCTTTATTAACATCTTTCCAAATTCCACCTCAATGATGTTCGAGCCTCCTTACCTTCCTAGTAGTCCTCCCAAGGTTTTCCCAAGCCCCCCATGTCCCAACCTTCATGTTATAAGGGTTACCCTAAAAGGTAAGAAAATTCTCAATTTAATTCTTTTTTCCATTCAAGTTCACTTTTATGTGGTATAACATTAAAGTTTCCATACCAGGTTCTTAATTTTTTATTATTATTCATATAATATATATTATTTTTCATATATTTATGGGTGGCCCTAGTCCCTTCTCTTTTTAATATTTTCTAAAATCGTGTTGCGTAGCCGTTAGGATGCTGAATTTATGTATGGGATTTCTCAATTATTGTTTTATTTTGAGTTCCATTATTTTCTTATTATTTATTCATCTCCTCTTACCCAAGAGACATGAAATATCTAAAATTGATTTATATTATTAATTTTTTCTTATTCATCTAAAATTCATCATCATTATTTTTTCTCTTCTCCCACTTATTCAAGGAATAAAAACATTGTCTGTGATGTGTCGAATTACCGACATCATGGATAATGTGATTTCAATTTTCATTAACTCATTCATGTATAATTATGAAACTATTTTCATGGTTGAAAAAAGTTATCATATATTTATTATTTTTCATCCGTCTTTCTATAATTCTTTTGTAATAATGGTTTTAGTTTATAAAAACAAATGAGGTCGTTATTACCAAAAAACCACTAAAATGATCTAAACATCCATCATTAATGTTTTAACTTATGAATCATCCTCTTGTAAGAATTAAAAATGATAAATGGTATAATTTATGTTACTAGATATATATTTAAATACTTATCCATTCCAATTATAGAGTTTCACTTCCAATCGAGAAGAATGTCCACCATGAACCAATTATAGAAACCATGTAAAGAACTCATCCAAAAACAGTGCAAGGAGTAAAATACTAACAATTAAAGGGTAAAATGATGTTATAAAATGATAGTATAAGATTTTATAAACATTAAAATTTTTCTGTAAAATTATAAAAACACTCTTTTAACAATTATACAGTATGATTAAACACGTTTGAAGTAAGAAAAACCCGAGGTAAGGGAATTCTTAACTCGATTTCCATTCTTTGGGTTAACCATATACTACTTTATTTATGTTCTATTTAAATTGTTTATGTGATTTGTTATGTTTATATTATGTTTTATTATTTTTATTTACATTATATATACATACTCCATCCACTATATTAAGTGTCTCTTAAATTGAATAATATTTATAAGGGTCTTTTTATTAAAAATATTATTTTTAAATTTTGTTTTACAAAATTCCAAAGAAATGTCTGTATGTTATTATTCATGTTGTATGGTTATGTTTTGGTTCTTGGTAATTGTTTGTGATGAAGGTTGGGACCTATATTTCCCTCTAATGAAATGTGTATGTGTATGTTGGAGGTCATCTGTATGGTTACTCCAAGTGTAACTGTGATGGTTACACAAAGTAAGGTAGCTGTGAGGGTTACAATTTATAAGGTAGCCAAAAATGGTTACATGATTATCTAAGTAATTCCCCAAGATACCTATATGATTATATTTATGTAATAAAGTTTAGTTTGGATATTGTATAAATCTCATGGTACACTAAGTAAGTATATTTGGGTGACAAGCATATCTTTTGTAAATGCTTTCATACGTTACGTGTATTCATGGACTAATGTGCTATTTTCTTCATTTCCATCACATATTGAGATTTTTTGATCACCCCTTGTTTTTAAATGATTTGCACAGGTTAATAGATTTTTAAGACAAGGAAGGAATCCATATTAAATGTTGAAGAATTTTAAGGGATTCATGTTTATGTTTAAATGTTTTACATTTTGAAAAAAATGGAAACTGTTTTTATGGTATCCACTCTGTAATAATGTGTAATTTTTTATAAGTATTGTAAAAATTCTCCAATTCTCTAAAATTGAAAATATCATCAATGTAAAAGGAAGTGTTTTCTTGACTAAATTAATTTTTATGTATGTAATAAGGTCGGGTCCTTATACGGAGAGATGCAAAGTCAATTTGGAACTATAACCCTTCTATTACATTTACAATATTTTGATATTTATCAAATGGTAATAATTTAGTTTTCATATGATGAAGAGTACTCCATATGTTTTGGGGGATGTCATGAATTCAATATTATATCATAAATTCTATAATTTTTTACAGAGATTTTTCCAAAGTCCAGAACGAGATTGGTATTTCTCATTTTGCCAATTATTTTCTCATGTTTAAAATGTCTTCATTGTCCTTAACTAGTGGTTTATCCACTTGTTCTGACCAAAGTGGAAGCTTTGTATTAGAAGAAACATGACCCAAGGGATGTTCAATGATTGATCATTCCCTTAATATGTATTTTGGTTGAGAAATAATTTCACCCGCAAATGACAAGGCATCAGATAAGACTGGCATTGTGTATGCAATTGCCTCAAGATAGGAGGGCTTTCTTGTAATGACCCGAAATTTTGAGTAAATCTTGTTTCCTAATTTTATGTGTTATTTTATTTTATTTTTTATACTCAACAAAAATGTTTCATTTGATAACATGATTATAATTAAAATGAGACCATTGGGTTTTGAATGTTATATGACCATTGGTCAATATGACCCCTGGAAACTAAACATTTTGATTATTGTCTCTAAATACAAGTAATCTTGGTGAATTATTATAGAAAGAAGATTCGATGGCCTCACCCAGTAGTATTGGACCGATCGAATCCCATCTAACCGAACATGGGAAGGAGGTAGCACCACTGGGCTTTTCTCTGGACCAAACGCAAGCCGAACTTCATCATCTGAAGCTAGAACGGAATCGACTTTGCGAGAAGTTCAAACTGATAGAAATTACTACTCATGCGATGTTAGCCGAGCCTCCCTCTGATTCTCTCACCTTAGCACACCTTACACTTAGGTCCTATGCTGGTGTGATAAGGGGCTATGTAAGGAGACCGTAACTACCTTGTGTAATCCTTTGTTTTAAAAAAAAATTGGGATTTCTTCTTATGATGAAGTTTATGAATTTTCAAATGACCGGATAAATATAATATGCATATTTTTTTATAAATTTTTGAAAAATGAGATTTTAAAAATGTTTATGTAAACCTTAAATAATTAAAAATGTGTAATGATATTTAAAAAATGGTCTTCTACAATTATGCTCAGTACGAAATATAGAGTCTAATAAGATCAACTTAATTTATGATGAATAGTAAATTATGAATAGTGATTTTATGATTAGGATTAGTAATGTGTCCAAATGGATTATTAATCTCACTTAAAGAAAGTATTTATATAATCTAGGCACCTTGATTAAGTAATCTGATTCAATAAAATGGTTAAAAAACGATTTCATAAATTATTATTCAAGTATTAGTTTTTTCGAGTGAATAGTGTTTTTTTAATTAAAAATTAAATTAAAAATATTTAAAAAATTATTTTTATAAAATGGATTTCATTTTTGAACTCAGAGCACCGATATTATATTATGGTAATTTTCGGGGTTTTTTCTGAAAAAACTGAATTTTCGGTGAATAGTGTATTTACTTAAAAAATAAATTAATAATATTTAGAAAATTATTTTTATAAAATGGAGTTCAGTTTTGAAATTAGAGCATTGTTATTTGGTTAAGGTGAAATTTTGAGATTATTCTGAGAAAGTTGAATTTTTAATGAATAGTGAAAATACAGTTTTTAAGTTACGGGTGTTTAATGACATCATTAAATGATGTATTAAGTATGTAATAAATATTTCCGACTTATGAATAGTAAGATAAGGTATTAGGTGTCCCAAGTGTCCAATACCATGGGAAAATACCATGGGAAAGCCCATGGTTTTTCCAAAACCACTAATGAGGTGTCCCTTGTCCATTAATGCCTTGTCCCCTCACTTTCCCTATAAATACCAAGCCATCCTCTCATCCATTCGACTCCCCACTCTCCCCCAACGAAGTTCGCGTCTCATTACCTCCCAATGAGTCCTCCCAAGGTTCCCCCAAGCCCTCAAGGTCCCAACCATTGAGTTTTAAGAGTTACGTTTTAAGGTAAGGGATCCGACCTCTCTCTTTCTTTTCATGTAATCTCTTTTATGTCATTCCTTTTATGCTCCATGTTCTTATGTGGGAGGATGTTCTTTTATATTCCTATTACTTCCCTTTTCATGTTTATATTATGAGAGATCCCCTCTTACTCTCATCATTTCGTTTTATGAAGGTTTAAGTGACGCTGTTAGGCTACCGAATATTTAAGTGATTCCTTCACCCTTCTCATTTTTCAAGTTTGATTTTCATGTCAAGTCTTTCAAGCTCCTTTTTATTATGTTGGGTAATGATCTCTATATCTATTATACTGATCTATTATGATCATATGATGAGAGACCCTATTTTATCTTGTCAAATCATTTTTTTATTGAAGTTAAGTGACGCTGTTAGGCTGCCGAATTTTCATAAGAGAAATCTTATTTTTGTCTCACTTCCATGTTTTTCATTTCATATGGTACATCTTTCAAATTTCATTACCATGTTCTTAAATCCCTTATATTCTTTCCCCTACTGTTTTATGGATCATTTATGAGTGGGTGACCCATGTTCCCTCTCTTTTCAATGTTTTCTAAAACCTTGTAACATAGCCGTTATGCTGCAGAATTTTCGTCTCAAAATGCCTCTCTCCTTTTTCAAAATTATTTTATGTTATAAAGTGAATACATGAAGCTCTTATTTCTACAAGGTTATTCACATATATATCAAAATTTTCTATTTTAAATTCTGGGATTTACATACATGAGACCTTCTTTCCCCTTCCGTGGGTTTTAAGTGACGTAAAGATCATGTCTTTAAAGCAGTTTTTAAAACGTTATGATTATGAAATGAAACCCATTTATTTTATGCTATATGGGTTATTTATGAAATGTTTCATGATGATATATGTGGCTCACATGATATAAAAGAGAAATTAATGGTGCGCCTTGATAGCGCTCCAATGCATTGGGTAATGATGTAACCACTAGAGATTACAATTTGCATGATATCTTGGTGAATAACCTTCGTAATTTTCAAATGACACCTTGGGGATGGACCTTGGTGATATGTTCATGATTGTCTATATTAAATATTGCAGCCACATATTCAAGTTATGAAAAATGTTATTTTTATTATGATATTCCTCATGATTTCTTTCTCATGCCTTAATGTTCTTTTCATGACCTTATTGAAGTATCTCAATTTCACATGTAAAATGTTTCTCTTGTTTCCCTTACTGGGCCTTCTGCTCACCCTTTCTTTTGATGTATTTCCCCAGGTTATGAGATGCAATAATTAACCTAGGATTAACATGAGGAGAAGCCTTTCAAGTGTTTAAGAATAATCTTTTATGTTTTCATGTTTAATGTTCCTGGTTTCCAAGACACTAAACCTTAAAGATCCTTAGTTTTGTAAATTGTAATGAAAGTTAATGTGATAAAATGGCTGGATGCTATAGTTGGTATCAAAGGATGGTTTAGTTATTTTTTGAAATTAGGATATGAAAACTCTAGGAAGAACCCTATAGAAAAGTTTAAATATACGAAATCTTCATAGTATTTTGGTGAGTTTTGAGTAAGGGGTTTCCAAGAAAATACATCCCTGTCTGGATACGAGCAGGTAGAGGTGGCTCTGGAACAGATGTACATAGGGGTAAAACACGAAAACAACGCTTTGAGCTAGACTCGAATGGGAACTGGTACATGACAATAGGCCTTGCTGCACTCTTGGTTACGACACTCCCGGGGGATATGCTTTGGTAAATTCCTAAGCTTAGTATGAAACATTGTTAAAGGAACAAAGATAAAATAAAATAAAAATTCCCATAAGAATATATGATCATGGATAACCTAGATGAAAACCTAGGGGATCACAAGTTAGGGTATACATTTCTTCTACAAGTTCTCTTTATATTCTTTCAGTTCCTTTTCATGATTATTGGCTAAGTACTTAAGCCCCTAATTATGATTTCTCTTCTTAGTTAATGGTGGGAAATGGGAGAACATGTCCCAAAAACCAATGTGATAGGAAATGTGACGATTGTCGTATTAATATGATAGGGATGATTTGGGGATTAAAATATGATTATTATTTTGGAAGACGTTCACTATTTTGGGGACCCTATATGATCAAGGTAAATATATTACTACGGTATTTTCATTGAGGAATAAGGTTGACTTATATTTTGAAGAATCGATGAATTTAAGGCGGACTTATAGTAATTTAGGTTACTTATGGGAATGATTAACCTATCTTGGGTAAAATATGTTTAGGTTAGATACTTTTGTTATAAGATGTTAGGAGTGGTTGATGTTGTTTGGAGATGAACAATGAACTTTATTTTGGAAGACTATGTTATCAAATCCTTCTTGTATTTGGGTTTCAATCTTAGTTTGGTTTATTTTGAGGAATTTTAAGGACCGTTATTTATGGAATGGACTATGATGAACTTTGGGTAGTACCATGGAACTTTGAAGATTTAAAAGTAGTTTCCATTCCTATGGGATTATTTCTTTTTGAATAGTTGTTTTACCTTACCCTTTCTGTTTTTGGGATAATGTATAAAGATAGAAGAAATAGATAGTTAATCTTTTGTGGATTATGTGATTCTCTAGAAGATGATTCTTTTATTATGATGAGACCAAGTAGTTTTGAATGCTCATAGTTTGGAGAAAAGATTATTTTTGGGTAGAAAATTATTAAAGGATGAAACTCTACATGAAGATAGGTATATTTTCTTATGTTTTTGTTTTATGTTGTAAATGAATTCCTCAAAATTTTGAAAAGGAACGTAAAACAAAAACATTGTTGGTTTACGTTTCCTACTGGGTAATCAAAGACCGTTTACACACATCATAATTTTGGGATTTTCTTATGGTTAACTTTCTCCTAATCATGTTTTCTATCACTCTCCCTCAGAACTTGACCCTTTGATTTCTCCTCCATGTCTATGTTTTTGTACATGGAATCCTAGTGTAGGCTAACTCGGGTGACCTTTGTACTTAATTTTTTTTCTTTTAAAGTAATAGTTTTACTGAATCCTTTTCCGTTGTGGGACTTTCAATGAAATTTCAAAACCCAATTTTAAAAATTGCGAGGACACAATTTCTTAAGGGGGGAAGATTGTAACGACCCGAAATTTTTAATAAATCTTGTTTCCTAATTTTATGTGTTATTTTATTTTGTTTTATATACTCAACAAAAATGTTTCATTTTATAACATGAGTATAATTAAAATGAGACCGTTGGGTTTTGAATGTTATATGACCATTGTTCAATATGACCCCTGGAAACTAAACGTTTTGATTATTGTCTCTAAATACAAGTAATCTTGGTTAATTATTATAGAAAGAAGATTCGATGGCCTCACCCAGTAGTATTGGACCGATCGAAGCCCATCTAACAGAACATGGGAAGGTGGTAGCACCACTGGGCTTTGCTCTAGACCAAACCCAAGCTGAACTTCATCATGTGAAGCTAGAACGGAATCACCATTGTGAGAAGTTCAAACTGATAGAAATTACTACTCGTGCGATGTTAGCTGAGCCTCCCTCCGATTCTCTCACCATAGCACACCTTACACTTAGGTCCTATGCTGGTGTGATAAAGGGCTATGTAAGGAGACCGTAACTGCCTTGTGTAATCCTTTGTTTTAAATAAAAATTGGGATTTCTTCTTATAATGATGTTTATGAATTTTCAAATGACCGGATAAATATAATATGCATATTTTTAATGAATTTTAGAAAAAAGAGATTTTAAATATGTTTATGCAAACCTTAAATAATTAAAAATGTGTAATGATATTCAAAAAATGGTCTTCTACAATTATGCTCAGTACGAAATTTAGAGTCTAATAAGATCAACTTAATTTTGGATGAATAGTAAATTATGAATAGTGATTTTATGATTAGGATTTGTAATGTGGCCAAATGGATTAGTAATCTCACTTAAAGAAAGTATTAATATAATCTAGGCACCTTGATTATTTAATGTGATTCGATTAAATGGATAAAAAACAATTTTATAAATTATTATTCAAGTATTAGTATTTTCGAGTGAATAGTGTTTTTTTAATTAAAAATTAAATTAAAAATATTTAAAAAATTATTTTTATAAAATGGATTTCATTTTTGAACTCAGAGCACCGATATTATGTTATGGTAATTTTTGGGGTTTTTTCTGAAAAAATGAATTTTCGGTGAATATTGTATTTATTTAAAAAATAAATTAAAATTATTTAGAAAATTATTTTTATAAAATGGAGTTCATTTTTGAAATCAGATCATTGATATTTGGTTAAGGTGAAATTTTGGGATTATTCTGAGAAAAGTTGAATTTTCGATGAATAGTGAAAATACAGTTTTTAAGTAACAGGTGTTTATTGACATCCTTAAATGATGTATTAAGTATGTAATCAATATGGTCGACTTATGAATAGTAAGATAAGGTATGAGGTGTCCCAAGTGGCCAATACCATGGGCAAATACCATGGGCAAGCCCATGGTTTTTCCAAAACCACTAATGAGGTGTCCCTTGGCCATTAATGCCTTGTCCCCTCACTTTCCCTATAAATACCAAGACATCCTCTCATACATTCGACTCCCCACTCTCCCCCAAAAAAGTTCTGGTCTCATTACCTCTTAATGAGTCCTCCCAAGGTGCCCCCAAGCCCTCAAGGTCCCAACCTTTGAGTTTTAAGAGTTACGTTTTAAGGTAAGGGATCTGACCTCTCTCTTTCTTTTCATGTAATCTCTTTTATGTCATTCCTTTTATGCTCCATGTTCTTATGTGAGAGGATGTTCTTTTATATTCCTCTTAATTCCCTTTTCATTTTTATATTATGAGAGATCCCCTCTTACTCTCATCATTTCGTTTTATGAAGGTTTAAGTGAGGCCGTTAGGCTGCCGAATTTTTAAGTGATTCTTCCACCCTTCTCATTTTTCAAGTTTGATTTTCATGTCAAGTCTTTCCAGTTCCGTTTTATTATGTTGGTGTATGATCTCTATATCTATCATACTTATCTCTTATGATCATATGATTAGAGACCCTATTTGATCTTGTCAAATCATTTTTTATTGAAGTTAAGTGACGCCGTTAGTCTGCCGAATTTTCATAAGAGAAATCTTATTTTTGTCTCACTTACATGTTTTTCATTTCATATGGTACATCTTTCAAATTTCATTACCATGTTATTAAATCCCTTATATTCTATCCCCCTACTGTTTTATGGATCATTTATGAGTGGGTGACCCATGTCCTCTCTCTTTTCAATGTTTTTTAAAACCTTGTAACATAGCCGTTATGCTGCAGAATTTTCGTCTCAAAATGCCTCTCTCTTTTTTCAAAATTATTTTATGTTATAAGGTGAATACTCAAAGCTCTTATTTATACAAGGGTATTCACATATATATCAAAATTTTCTATTTTAAATTCTGGGATTTACATACATGACACCCTCTTTCCCCTTCCGTGGGTTTAAAGTGACGTAAAGATCATGTCTTTAAAGCAGTTTTTAAAACGTTATGATTATGAAATGAAACCCATTTATTTTATGCTATATGGGTTATTTATGAAATTTTTGATGATGATATATGTGGCTCACATGATAATAAAGACAAATTAAGGGTGTGCCCTGATAGAACTCCAATGCATTGGGTAATGATGTAACCACTAGAGATTACAATTTTCACGATATCTTGGTGAATAACCTTGGTAATTTTCAAATGACACCTTGGGGATGGACCTTGGTGATATGTTCATGATTGTCTATATTAAATATTGCAGCCAAATTTTCAATTTATGAAAAATGTAATTTTTATTATGATATGCCTCATGATTTCTTTCTCATTCCTTAATGTTCCTTTTCATGACCTTATTGAAGTATCTCAAGTTCACATGTAAAATGTTTCTCTTGTTTCCCTTACTGGGCCTTCTGCTCACCCTTTCTTTTGATGTATGTCCCCAGGTTATGAGATGCAGTAATGAACCTAGGATGAACATGAGGAGAATCCTTTCGAGTGTTTAATAATAATCTTTTATGTTTTCATGTTTAAAGTTCCTGGTTTCCAAGACACTAAACCTTGAAGATCCTCGGTTTTGTAAAATGTAATGAAAGTTTATGTGATAAAAAGGAGAGATGCTATATTTCTCATTACTACATTGTCAATTATTAAATTGTCTTGACAATGAGAAATACTATTTTGGAGAGGACATTCGCAGCAGATTCCATCATAGGGAGGATCACCATGATGTATTACAACAAGAGATAAATATTCTTTCTCCTTGGTCTTCTGGCCACATGGAGGGTCGTCATGGCTCTCAACCGGAGATAAACACTCTAGATTGAAAGAATTTTAATGAACCAGTCCTTCATGATGATGTGTCTGACAAGGAAAATCAGAATTACAACTACCACCCCCAAAATTTGGTAATGGGAGGGTAGAATCGTGAGATGCAATAGATAAATGTTTGAGGGTTTCAAGAACTCCAACATTAAGAGGATCTAAAATGCATCTTGACGCTTGATTTTCTAATAGTGCTTGGTGATACTTCTTCTTGAATGTTATCTTATAATTACTTGGGGCCACTTTCTAGGAAATATGGTTATCATGGGAAAGTGTATGTGAATACCTTTGAGTGGTTACCAGAATGGACCGATTACCTCTAATAGTAAAGGTTGAATGTTCCCAATCTTGTTGTCCATATGAATTAGGGGAGTATGCCCCATGACCCTCATGGAATGGAACAGATGTGTGTATCTGCTCTAGGATGGCATGCTGATGTGTCATCCAATGTGTGGGGACAAATTTATGTGTATGTTCCCCTGATATTACTGAAGTTGTTGTTAAAAAATCCTGGAATGATTCCAGAATATGTACAAAGATTTTCGTAAGCCATTTCACCATTGATATGATATGTCTAATGACATTTACGATCGGAATGGTAATGTATGTCTTTTACTTATCTGGAGTAGTTTTATGTTCCTTCTCTTATCCTCCTTTTTCTTATTAGTGGATATTGATAGTACTCATGCATGGGGGCAGAGTGTTGGGTCTACCCCAAATTTATCATTGGAGCATTCAAACTGACTACTCTGAGTGCTACCAAATGAGACTGTTGGAAGGCTTGATGATCATTGGCTGGTGTATGTGCCCACTATCTATTTCTCCTTAAGTAGGGTTGATAGCCTTCCATTAATATTGACAGATGTGACTGCTGACTGAATTAGTGATTGTAAACAGGTGTGTGTTCTTTTTTACCAGTTTCCACCACATTAGATTAGAGATATTCTTTAAATTCAGTCAAATAATCTTGCCGAATAGTTGATAACTTGTAAGTAGGTGTATATTCTTTTTCACGGTACTCCACTAGGTTTAACTGGTGGGATAGGTAGTTTGCTCCCAGACAAGTCTGCTGAACAAAAATATTAGGACATACGAGTGTATGTGACTGTTCATTTTTTTCCATCAATTTAGTTTGATAAGCTTCTCCAGAAGGGTTAGAGGTATGATACCTGTTGAGTAGACATTTTCCTTGGAAGTTCATCTTGTGTTCCCGAGTCTGAGAGACCTAGGCCGAATGTCAAGAAGCAACACCCCCATCACGTTGGGTGTTTACTACTGCACGATTCTTATGGCGGAGATTGTTGGTGGGAGTACCAAGGAAGGACTCCTGCGTTCCTGAATTGAGGCCTCGTGTGGCCTCTTAATTCACCTCTCTGTAGTACAAGAGGGATTGATTGTTGTGTTCTGGGGATAAGAACTTAACATAGTTGAATATGGTGGTCATAACCATCTACTTCTTTATCATTGGTCATCGTTGGCTAGATGATAGAGGATTGTTATTGACCCGGAGGTCTGGACGGGAAGCCTCCAATTTCGGGATTGTACCGGGCTGATGATATTCCTTTACCAGCACATTAGAGACCCAGTTTTGAAGATGCAAGGTTGGTGATGACGTCTTACGCCTACATGGTGATATATCTTGGGAATTGGTCGGGAAGTTCACAAATGTGGTCTTGGAGAAAGTTATGTTTTTGAATTAAGGGAATTTTGAGAAGAAAAACATAAAAACAACAAATAAGTCCATTAAAGAAACATATTTTTATATGGGTACATGCATGATTGATTCGTTTTTATTTCCTCCAATTACAAATTTATAGGGGACTAATAGGAGGGTAATATTATTAACTTGGGTAAGGATTCACGTCGGGTTCACCATTTTTGTTTTGTAGTTCCTTGAAACGTGCATTCTAGTTTTAAGAATCTCTGTTTTCAGGTGGTTTCCTTTGGATTTATTTATGGAACTAGAAACTTCCAATAGTTATTTATCTAAAGGGGAAATTATTTCCAAAGGAAAGCATTTGTTAAGTATGAAATTTTGGATACTTAGGAATGTGCATTGGTCGAGAGGATGGGAGGTCAGACTCATCACACCCTTTTGAGGAGAATTATTGTCTATTATGGGACTCTCTTTGTAAAAGTAAGATATTTTAATGAATCCTTGTTAATTCAACCAACATAACATAAGTTTCTCTTGGAATTTACAATCACTTATTAACAGGTGTAAAATTATAATCATCAGTATGAATTAAAGGTTATTCATTAATTGAAATATCTGTATGTATTTGAGGTTTTCCATCAATGGTACCATATAATATAATACAAAAAGATTCTTTTAATCATCATTGTGATGATACTGGTTTTTGATCCACTCAGTGGGGCACTCTGGAATTTATTTTTATCCCGGGAGATGAAGGTTTGGTTTGATTTCGGGATCATGCCCATAAAATGGGATACCTACGTATCCTTGTAAAAGGAATCACAATCCCTATAGTTCGGCTGCAATGAGTGGGACACATCATACCATATAAGAACATGTGATAAATACCTAGATGTATAGTTTAATGTCATTTGGTATGGACATTTAAGAGGAAGGTGCTTAGTCAAAACATTGTGTGGGACTTATACTAAAGCAGCCCAATGAACTTTGGAAGGAATATGGGTTTCCACGTAACATGAGACCCTATTGGGAATATGGAACAAGGAGAATAGGGTTGATTTTGGGTATTGGGTTGGAACCTCAAGAAGGATTCTTAGGTATCCCATAAATATGGGAATCAAATCCCACGTAGTTCAATTAGTCTCACAGGAGAGTATATTCATTGGATAGAAATGATTTTGGGATTAAATTTTGAAAAGAATGCCTTTTAGACCTAAGGGTTTAATTTGGGGAATAACTCTAAGGAGGATGCCCGCATTAATGGAATTAGGGTTGGATTCCTAAAGAGGATGTCCAGTGACATCGAGCCTTGAAAGGGATTCCTACGTATCATGGTTTGAACTGGAATCATATTTCTTGTAGTTCCTTAGAATTTGAAAATGTTGTGACCATGAAAAATCTCTAAGCCCACGTGAGTCATGACCAGTGTGAGAAAATAGAGGATTTTAATGATTAAACAAATGGATTCACACTTTCAAATGTTTCCTCATCCGCTGGTGGAAGAGGGAACATCTATGGTGTCCAAGAAGAATGAGGTTGAGGCATCCCCAAAAAAGGAGAGGCGATGAGCCTTCCCTTTGTTCACTCTAAATTGGACAAGGGTCCAATGAATGGAGGAAGGGATGATGGTTGGGGTTATACAGCAGGACGAATTCTAATGGTAAAAAATCCAAAAGGGAGAGGGAAAGGGTGACAAGAATCTCTGTGCGCATCACTCCTCTGGTCTTTGGCACCAAATAAGAGTGGAGGAGAAATGATTCCATATCCTGCCCGAAAATCTAGGGGATTACACCAGGATGGTCTCCCTCAAATTGGTCATTATAGGGGAGGGAGACTTATCCTATATTTTTAAAAGGAAATGTAGGAATGAACCGTATATTCCCCTACCATATACATGAGGTTCAAGTTCATCTCTTAGATAAGGGAGTGGCCATGACCCAACCATCATCCCAACCGAGAACTTCCTATCATTTTTTTGGGAGAAAGGTCCATGTGAATGTGGATATAAAAAACCAAAAACAGTCCATGAAACCTAACCCTATTGTGAAGCAAATGTGGGAAACCTGTGACTGTGAAAATACAAACCCAAATAGGAGACATGCTGTTGTGCCTTTCCCAAAGCTTTGATAAGTCAATAGGTTTTGTTGGAGGTATCATGAGAATATCTTTTAGATAAGGGAGCCTAGGAAAAATAAGCCTTACCATGAATGCCTTCGATGAAGGGTTGATGGATTGTAAATTGAAGAGAATAAATGAATCAAAGTGGGGCACCCAAGAAGGTAAGGGAGCACAAGTATGGGCGTGCAAGTACACTTTGGCGACCTGATGTTCACTTAAGTGATGAAAATTTGTATGTTAATACTTAGGTGATACATTTATCAATCCTTCCAGAGTATTCACAAGCGATCCTAGAAGTGCGTCCCTCAATTTCCTGTTGGAGGAATGGGAAGCATGCAAGTATTTCTGAATTGGGTTCGTTGGGCGCTTCAGGTGTGCATGTTTTATTGTTTTCAAACACAAAAATGACTTTTGTCCATTGATACACTCTTAAATTCTCTACTCAAGGTGTTGAAGAACTACCATGAATGTTTTGGGAGACTAGGGTGAAGTACTATAGAAACCAGAGAAGCAATTGGGCTTTATGGAAATTCTTCTGTACAAATGAGGTCCCCAACGGTCTATTTATATGAAAATTAATGACCATGGGCGAAATAATACTTGGTGCGCAAGTACCTTTCCCACCGATGGTGTTTTGGCTAGACTAGGGTGCCGATTTTGGGACTTAGCACTAATTATAACTTCATTCTACATTAGCATGATAGAGCGTAGGTGTTTGCTTACATACCTTGGGTGCCACTTTGGGGACTTAGCCAAAATGATTCATCCATAATGTGAGGGTTGTGCCACCACACCCCAACTAGGTTCAGTGCTGGGCTGCAGTCCCGGTCATTTGGGTCGGTGCCTTCGCTATCGTCACTCAGCCCCTTGAAAAATAAAGAGTTTCAGCACAAACTTTTTGATCTCAGTTGAGCACATTTTGAGTAGAAACAGATGGAAATTCATCTTCAACTATAGATATGTGCATGCAACACATTTCATGGTGTCTACAATGAGATATAACTTTAACCCCATAATAGATGAGTTGACTACCCAAACTACTGACCAATGTAAAACTTAAATTGTCATCGGTAATTCACAGTGACCACCTGACTTTGGAAACTAGGTCCGCACCAAATTAAAAAACATGAGTGACACAATCCCTTGAAAAAAACAAAACTTTTACTTTTTATAATTTCTTATTGTTAAATTTAATTGGAAATTTTGTGAATATAATTAAAAAATCTAATGTTCATGATTTTTGGATTCAAATAGAAAGTGACAAGAATTGTTTTTCAAATAAAAATATTTTGGTTTTAATTTTTTTCATATTATTTGATATGAATTTCATTAGTTATTTTAGCGCTACACACATGATTAATACAAAATCTTATTTTAATAACCCTGAGTGTTATTTTAATCTAAAATAGGGGTTTTATTTTAAGTAAATTTTCATTAAAAAATAAATTCAAAAATGATGTATCCCACTTTAATAAAAATATAAGACAATATAAATTTATACAAAAAATGACATAGAATCCTCTTTCAAACTCATTTTTCCAGTCAACTAGGTTTTCTGGCCTATAAAATATTTATATCACAATTTCTAATTTAATGAACCTCCATAATATTTTTTGAATATATGAGAGAATAGTTATATAGTATGAGATTATTTTTAATGATAAAATGGAATATATTTCTTATGTTAAAATATTTTAATAATGGAGGATATGATGATTTTTTTGAAATGACATTTATATATTACTGTTGGATGAGTTAATTATGGATATTTTTTGTTTTTTTATATGATTTTGAAAAAACTCCACTATATTGATAATTAATTATATGATATTAAACATTATTTAACTCTTTTGATTTATTGGAGACTTTGTTTGAGTGGTTTTTTGAGGAAAATAGATGTATAAATGTTGGTGAGTATTAATAACCTAGTTTTTTCGTAATATTTGCTATGTTTTAGTGATTAAAAACTAATTTATTACTAGGTAAATCATTATATATAATTTAGAAACTTTATTTCTGAGTTTGAATACACTTTTTGATTTCAGAGTGAGATTCCCACTTTTGAATGGTTTTGGACATTAAAAGAAAACTATGAAACATGTAATTAATAAACACATGGTATGTAATTTATGATGACATTTGACTATATTACACTACACTCAAAAATACCTTCTCTAATAGAAAATAACCTATATGTTTTAAAAAAATATTATAGATCCTTTTTAAGAGTTTTTGGTGGATTAAATTATACTATAATCCATGTATAATGCTTTTACAAGATTTGTACTTGACCAACTAACACATGAATTGTAAAAATTTAGTGGCCAAAACTAGTAGCCCAAAGGCAAGATTAAGAAATTGGAAAAGGTATAGTTGAACATGGTATATATCATGTAATTTTATACACACCATGTAATTATTTTTCATATATATATATAGTCCCTAGGAATCTAAATTCTGGATTTTTCAATAGGGGATGTTCTTATACACCATTGACTCTATCCCAGGAGTTTAAATTGGTGTATTTAATTTTATTAAATAATTTTACCTTTTTATTCGTAATTATAAAAAATAATCATCAATTAATATTTGGTTTTGATCCCAATATCAAACTATATATCTTATCCATGGTTAGTAAATTATATATGAGACTTGTTGGGGTTGTAATAAGACTAGTGACCCATTGTAATAAATAATTTTTTTTATTTATGTTTCCATTATAATTTTACAATATCATTTAAAATTTTATTTATTGAATCACCAATTATAATATATCATGTAAAAATTATAATAATAATGTGGGAACTATAATTCTTATAATAATAAAACCAAAAAACCATTGGGGGACGATTATAAATATTTATGATTTTTTATTTTCAAATTTATTTTTAAATAATTTTATCAATCAACCAATTAAAAAAATAAATATTGAATTATTAATTTTTGAAATAAGAATCTATTATATGATTAAATTCTCACTAAGAAGAAGTTTTATAGAAATTTTTTACGACTGAAGGATAATATTTATATGAAATTGTAATTGACATTGAATCCCTAAGATTTTATTTTCATTATTTCATTTAATTTTTTCATAATTTATTATTATTCATTCATTTTTGCTAATATGTTACATATTTTGCCCTCAAATCATCACTTGAAACATCACCGACCAAGATGTGCATCTTTTTACCATATAATATGGCCTTGATACTCTACTATTGCAACAAATTGGGGAAAATTAATTTTCACTTCATGTGATGAATGTGTCAATAAGTTGATGCAGTTAGAAATTTTTATATTACAAGGACTTACTTGGTAGTGTTTTAGTGTCTTGGTTTTGACCAAAATACACAAGGGCTTGACATAGGGGTCCTTTTTGAAAACTTTTTATTGAGTTCGTTACTAATAAATTTATTTTTTATAGAGATTATGATTTTGTGGACCATTATTAATGAAATATTTTAGTGATAAACTATGAAACATGTTTCTTGGAGTTTCTTTTGTTTTAACTATGACAATATAAGAATGATATATAGAAGTACTATCATTTCAATATTTTTATATGATTATATATTTATGTTTAGGTAAATTTATTTGACCCAATATCATTTTCAAAGGTCGTATGTAAGATTATCATGATTGGGAAGGGTCATAAACAGATTAGGAGATCTATTTTTCTACCTCAATTTGTACATTTAATCCATGGATTATATAGTGATAGGAGGAGGAATTCTAGTGAGATGAATCAGGGTGATGATAGATAGATAATCTTGGAAATGGGTTCCCACTTACTACTTATCTGGTAAATACCATGGGATACATCAAATATATGAGTTTAGGTGATATGAAATGAATAAGTATTAATCCACAAAAGGTGTACCACACATGTGTATATATGGGAGCTTGTGGTCAATCTATCAGAGTGTGCCTCATCCACATGTAGGTTGAGGATTATATAATGTTTTTTGTTCAACATATTGGTTATGTAGATAACATCATGCTGGATATTTGGATTGTTATAGAATATTAGTATGAGGTCGTGGATAAGGATATTAGGGAAAATGAAAATAGTGATAATATGATACTTATTTTTAGGGAAGTCTTGGTTTTTGATGGTAGAGAAAGGGTTTAAACAAATGTTATATATTTTTTCATGGTCAGGATCTAGTGGATGTATGTGATGGACTATTTATTGTGATATGTACCACTCTATTGACTTTTAACACAGAATATTCTTTATTTGAACCTCATACTACTAATTCTATTATTTTGACATATTTGGTGGCTAGATTGGAGATGTTTTTAGTGTAAAAAACATTATTATTATATAAAGATATTCATCTAAGAGAAGGATATATCATGTTTAAAATTTCTTGAGGTGTGAATTTATGGTAATTGTTTATGGAATATTTTGGAAAATTGTTACACTTGACATGAATAGTATTGATGTAAACTTCAGTGTGAATCAGATGAATCAATATGGGTTCAAAATTATTTCTAGTGGGGTGAGTATCACATTTTTCTTCACTATATTATTAATATGAATTTTTAATACATTGAAGTCTATTGGTAGGCCATGCTTGACCTGACCTTGGACAATTATGTTCCATTATTGCTCGGGTTGTGATTATAGTCTTTGAGGGGATGAGGGAGTCATTATATCTATAATTTCTCTTGTAGTGGACTGTTACCTAGATATATTTATAGATGAATTACCATTTTTCATTATATTAGTGACATTGTGGTCATTATCAATATCCTTCTAGTTTTTGGGAATATTTTGATTCCATCATACCATATTATGTTGGCCAAGTTGATGGAGTTGAAGATTCTTCTCTATGATATGCTGGTAAAGTGATTATTTTATCCATTTACATCATCTTGTTGATCTATGTTATTATTCACTATGAAGGGTGATATAATATTTATATTATACATAGATTAAAAATATTTTAACCATGTCACATTAAAAATGAACTATCCACTTATGGAGATAAATGATATTTTTAATCAAAGTGAGCCATGTGTCTTCCAATATTAATTTATATATTCTAGATATCATCATATTTTAGTTATATATTATTATGTACTATAAATTTATTTTATGGTAATGTTGTGTTATATGTGTTTCTAGTGATTCCTTATAGCTTGAAGTAGACATTGATGGTGTCCAAGGATATCAAGAAGAAAATGCACTCTACGTGGAATCATTTATTATGATGTACATAGATGATATTTTGATATACTCTCAGACTCAGGGGGATTCATTAGAAGAATTTACAGATAATATTGACACCACATTTTTTGTATCAATATTATTTCAAACTCCATAAGTTACACATTTGAATTAATTAGGCACATGCTTTAGGAAATTATATATTAGAGATTTAAATTTCAATAGATATTGATAAGGATGATGATGTAATTATTTGGGAGAAAATAATAATTCATTTTAGATCAATATTTTTACCATCTAGGTAGGATACTACATATAGTATCTTCGACTTCTCTCTATCTTGGCATTGTGTATAAAAACCATGAGCAAAATATGTGTAAAATAACAATAGACTGTTTAATAAATGTTTTCATTCGTGAATATAAAGTGAATAATAATATTCAAACTATTTATTATTATACCCCACATTGGTAAATTATATACTATGAATTTTAATGATTCTATGGAAATATAAAGAGTAGTAATGATATAGGAGGAAATGTTGTAAATTTGGGATCTCCTCCATTAATTACACATTAATGGAACTACCCCACTCATGAATTTATTTACCTATTCTAGAATATGTGTTCAAATTATGGGTTCAACATATTTTTAGGTCGAGTTTTTTAATTGACACAATGAAAATAGTCCTAATATATATATTCTTATATTGATATTTTGACATTGTTCAAACATAATGGGTTGAAAATTATCTAAGATTTAGTTTTTACAATGATTATTCCCTGAGGTGGTGTTAGAAACGTTAATTATGAAGACGAAGGTCCAGGTTGCTCAAGAATCATATAAGGCATTATTATTGAGGTGGATCTTCTCATAATCAAACCATGACATGATATAATGATCATATAATGGTGTATTTGTCTAAAATTTTCATTAGTCCCTTCTTATTTAATCAGTTGAATGGTAACCAATATTTATAATCCAAATACATTATTTTCTGAAACATAGTGTATAGTGGGGAGCATGTATTTGGATGAAATCTTGATGATGAATTTATTCAAAATTTTATTACTATGTGGTATTCTCGATATTCATTAGGGAGAAATTGATTATGGATTCCAAATTCCCATGATGGGCAGTGTATATTGGCCTAAAAGATATATACCATGGTTTTCAACATAAATTATGTGTTTTAACCATGAAAAGAGACATTTCTGGATGTATATGATGGTGCCTCACCTATCAATAGGCGGAGACCAAGTGATTCATCCATATTTCAATATTTCATAGGATATATTTCCATTCATGAAACCAAATATTATATAATATAAAAAATATAATAACATTTTTAATATGTTAATATTTTAGAATAATGTAGAAATGGTCTAAAATTGGTTTTTTTGTGTCAAAATAATTTTTTTTGGAAATTGAAGAATGCAAAACTTAAAATATATTTTTTATGAACCTAAATTAAAGAAACAAATTTTATACAATGAATGTAACATCACACCATAGAATACTGTCAATCAATATTACATGTAAAATCAAGCATCCATATTATAGTATTAATCATACCTCTAGCATAATTTTAAGATTCAGTGCGTCCTAACCCAGTGACTATTGACATATCATTAACCAAATGAACATTATGTATGAATTGTAATATTTGAAGTGAAATGATTCACTATTTTTTCAATCGATAAATCGTGCCAACAAACCAACTATTAAGTACTCAAATTATTAAAGATCTCCATTGTAGCTGTCATTTATAAAAATAATGTATCATGGAGAACCAATTATTGCTTTGTAGGATGATATTTACTCTCAAGAATTATAACATAAAATCTATCAGATCATAACTCATTCTTAATATATATTTCAAAAAGATTGTCCGGCCACAGAAGTACTTGCACGTCCCTAATATATATTCAATTTCCATGCACTATAGTCTCAATGTTTTTTCACCCACTATTTACACCTACACCATTGAATACATTTAATTTCTATGTTCCCACCATGATGGAAGTAGAATTACACCCATTCTCATTCCCTAAAAAATCATGTCACAACTCTTTAATCTTTTAATTGGGATTATATCAACTAAAATTGGAAATGAAAAATCATGGTTGGGTAAAATACTAATAAAATTTATCAACAAGTATGCTAAATGGAATAAAAACAACTCTCATCTATATAATTTTTTTCCATCCGAAGTAAACTGAGACCAGACCCTTTTTTATATAAATAACATTTCATCTAAATAATAATGATTTGGATACATGGAATTAATCTACTTTATAAATTTTTATAAGGATTGATTTTATATTCTTTATTATTTTTATGAAAAATTTATGATTAAATTTTCATTTAATAAAGATCAATTTTATGTTCTATTTCTATTTTAGTATTTAGTATTCTCCCCCTCCCCGAATTATTCCACTTCATATATTGGATCATTTGTTACAAACTCTAAGGTTATAAACTCTATGGGATGTTTAATTGAATTTTTTAATCTCAATTATTATTTGTAAATGTATTTATGCCATCTTTACATTTAGTGTGAGGGTCCGGTGTTGATGTCATGGTTGTCAACCTTCAAGGGAATACAATCTATTTTATTCGATGGATAAGTAATATTTTCTCTATCTAAAGTCTTATTTATCTTCATATAAAATGGAATAATGGGTATTATTATATAAAATACATATAAAGGGTTTGTTTAGAGCTCTTTTTCATACATCAACCATGGTATGTCATCATTCAATCTTATAAAGGGGGTAATGTTTAGAATAACTTGGAAATCTCTAAAATGATTCATTATTTCATCATTTAATAATTGGATTGGAATTTGTGGGTGATATTTAATAGTTTGTGATATGGAGTTAAAACAAATTAAGTAGATAATAGAGGATCCTTTGTGGCCATACCTAGGGAATATCATTGATTCACAGTAATAATTTTGTAGTTTTCACTGAATCATTTTTTGAATTCACACCATGAAAACCACCTACTCATTTTCAATTTTTTCATATAATTAAACATAAATAATCATGATTTTTGATTGATAAGGACTACTTTGAGAGAATAATTGAGAAAAATATCCTAGCTTCACTCTTAAGAGTTTTTAAAATACCATTATATACACCCCATACTATGTTTATAATATTGTAGTGATATATTCGTAGAAATAAGTCGATTATCTCGCCATTCTTAATAAATTTATAAATAAATCTCAATTTTTTATTTTAATTTATTTCACTACTCTTTTAATGATAAATTTTCTAGAATAAACATAATTTTAATTTAATAACTACTGATAGGTCCATGATTTTTAATTTTATTATAGTAATTCCTAGTTTTATGAGATCAAAAAAGATATTAAAGGGATGAGGAAATAATTTTAATTGATATATGATTAATATAAAGATTATAATAAATAAAATCTAATGAAACATTAATCATGAATTTGGAGGATGAAAATACCTCACCACATTCAATGATGAAGATATTGAGGTTTCCATGAAGGAACAACAAGAGCCTATACTATTGGATCATTCTCCTACACTTCTATAAGGGATCACTGAAGATTAATTTCATGAAAGAATACACGTGGGAGATAAAAAACATATAGATTCTTAGTAGTGTAATTTTATATGTTGTAACTATAAAAATGTTCCTCATATATTTTAAGATGAATATTTAAAAACAAGTTTACCTATTTATATATTTTGAATAAGATAAAACCACTATGAGATGTACATTTTAAGAGACATTGTAAAATATTGATTGCCTATATCCAACTCTGGAAATATTCCACTAGGAGGAACTATTTTAATTAAATGACATTAAATATGAGATAATTGGGGGAGATCTTATATTATCAAACTCATATAGAGAAATTTAATTGACTATAAATTGATATTTGACACCCATTTTTTAGAATTTATATATTCTACCATCCAATGGATTTCCTAAACTATGATGAAGAAGAGGGTGATGAACCAGTCAAAGAACATATGATTATCCAACAACACATCAAACTTTTCTAGAAGGGATTAAATGAATTTAATGAACACATTATGGACAAAAAATATAATATGAATTCATTTTATTTAAAAAATAATAAATGTGAATTTTTCACTGACTCCCATTTTGACAAAATTAGAAATTATTTTTCATTGTTGTAGGACATTGATTTTGAAGAGGATCCACATTGGAGTTTGTAGGTGTAGAGAAACCATACTATATTTTATATATAAAATAAATATTTTCCTTCAATTTAATATAGTTGGAATCATATTACACAATAAAAGGTATCATCTATAACCTATGAATTTGGATGTGAAATATGAGATTTAAAATATGGTGGTTTACATCACATAAACCCAGTATACATTCATATTAGATATAACATATGGTAATGCCCTCTTGTTGTATGCATATACCCCCAAAAAATTGGTTGTTAAAACCTGGAAACTATCATTTACATTATTTTTATAATTTTTTTTCATTTCATCTTACTACATTTCCATTGATTCATTGTTTTCTAGTGAGAAAAGTACTTAACCGAAGACAATTAACACAAATAACATGGTTGTTTATGTAAGAACCTGGTTCTTATTTTTGAGGTACCGGTTGCTTTTATCCTTTTTCCTTAATTGTTGTTGAGGAAATAAGGAAAATGGGGAAAATCCCATATTTTGTGGGTACAACCTATGTACTTTTCCACATGTCGTGTACTTGCACTGTGTGGGAAGAGTATACAAGGCGTGTGTGCCTGTCAGCAATGAAGGGTGTAAAAAATGACTACACACCATGTACTAGGTATTTACACACCGTGTAATCAGTTGGTAGGTGAATAGTAATGTAGGGGAAGTAGCTGCCAGATGAGAGACGGTACATGCCGTGGATTCAAGAATACACGCCTTGTACTCATGTCGACGGATGAATAGTTCAGCAGTGAAAAAGTAGCCACCAGAGGAACAGTTAAATGATAAAAATTACACATCATGTACTTGAGAGTACATTGTATGTAATTTGTTTTTTTCACTTAAAATGGGAAGTATCCTCCACTGTTCATAGAGGAATCTTAGAACGCCGGAGGAGAGTGGGAGAGACGGTCGGAGATTGGATGATCTACCGACCGCACACCGGGAACCCGACTCCTACACTGTCGATCTCCTTGGAACCACACAAGTAAGATCTTCCTTCTCCTTGTGCTGTTTTTACGAATTCTTCTTCTAAGGGAATATATTTGAATTTGAACGAGATTATGTTCACCTTAGATCTTCATCGTTCTCGTTTGTTTTGGGAGGCGACGTTCACATATACCGATCAGGGGCGATCGAGGTAGGTGATCTAGTGTTTAAATTCCAACTACTATGCATTTTTGTGTA
This sequence comes from Viscum album, assembly GCA_963277665.1. Classification (NCBI taxonomy): domain Eukaryota; kingdom Viridiplantae; phylum Streptophyta; class Magnoliopsida; order Santalales; family Viscaceae; genus Viscum; species Viscum album. The sequence goes on from OY728150.1 coordinate 134,176,872, forward strand.
CTGTTGTGCTACGAATATCTGTTTGGGGTGTCGTATGTCCGAGGCCTTTGCTGAAAAGATATCTAGACTTGAATGGATAATCTAATGACAAGTCTAAACTACTATTTGGGATCGCTTCTTGGATCCAGGACCACCCATGGGGTGTGTTCCTCTGTTTAGCTGTTTGGACAGGTTACCCGAGTGTATACCGTAAATTTTAGCATGTTTTAAGTTTCCTTGAGAGGAATTGTATATAAATTGATTTCTCATATGTTGGGCATGTCCCGGTTACTTGTTTAGCCTAAGGGAAGTGTTGTGATTATCCTGTGGGATGTGTTCTGTTTAGCCTGGGGGAAACTCCTTCCGGGCCTATGGGCAGTAGATTCTGTGCCTATGGGAAACACCTCGTATGACGGTGGGCATTATTTGATATGTCTGTGGGCAGACTCCTATGGGTTTGGATAATCTTTAACAGATGGTAAGGGTTTTCTTGTCTGAGGACATAGACAGTCCACTTATAATATTCACTGTGGTGATTTTCTTAAATTGAATTGTTAAATGAATCTTAAAAAGGCAGTATAACTGTTAGCTAGTTACTTTTGAGTACTGCTTAGTTTATTGCATTTACCTTTTTCACACTACTGTTGCACATTTTCATGGGAAGTTGGGCATGGGCCTTCGGTGGGTACCTACTAGGACTTATTTCTCACACCCTGTTTAGGTCATGTCTTCGGCCCAAACAGACAATATTGTTGCAGGTGTAGATAAGTGCATGGGTCCCCATACATGTACATGATTGTGGTAGAGGAGTAAGATACCATGGGACCGAGCCTAGGCTTGCGATGCTGTTGCGTTTTGTGTAATCTAATTTTGTTTTATTTGCCTATACCTTATACTAGACTTGTATTGTAATGTATTGCAGTATATCATTATCTGTCTATTTTCCTAGAATAATGACATGATGCATCTCATATATATGACTGATGGTTCTCTTTTTCATTAGTTATCAATTTCAGTTATATCTTGTTTACTGCTTCTGCTATTGTATGTTATATAATTCTTTTCCACTATGCCACACATTGAAAAATGAGGTAATATTTTCCCTACTATTAGACCTGGGCCCTCACTTCTAGTCAGCAACCTCTGGCATTTGGGGAAATGCGCTTGAGGTCATGTGACCAACTGGGTTCAGGTCACTCTTTGAGTGGAACCCGGATCCAGGGTGTTACAAAGTGGTATCAGAGGGGTTTCTTTTCATTGAATTACTGTTTAGAGTCTATATTCAGGGATAAGAAGGAAATGGTATTTGGTAATAATTTGTGCCCAGGAGTATCTAACCCTTGTATAGAGAAAATCCAATTTACCTCGTGTTGCAATTTTACTAATTTTGCAATTTACAGTTAATTTGATTTTCACTGTAGGGTGACGCACTTGTGGTGTGTTGTTATATTTTTATACCGGGTTCTATTTAGTTACAACCCGATGAGATGAGGGTATGCCGTCTCATGCATCATTTATGAACATGTTAGAGTCACATGCCAGGCATAGTTTCCATTCCATGTAGGTGAATTTGAAATTTCATGCTATTGTGATAGATGTTGTGCTAGTGAAAGCATGCTGTTGTGATAGATTCCTTGGTAAAATACATGCTATTTGATAGGGTATTGTTATGTAAGGGTTGTGGAATGAACTCCTAACTTTGGTTCTTGAGGATTATGGGCCCTCATTAACTAGAATATGGTGGATCATTGACTATTTAAATTGTTTATAACACATATAAGATGCCCAGCTTTGATTCGTGGGGAGTATGGGCCCTCACGGTTCGCAATTTGGAACATAGGTGGTGGTTCCATGTTTTCTGCATTTCAGAGAAGTTTCTAAGGCATACTGTCTGGAAAACCCAGTGTAAATGCCGTGTAGTTCTATGGACACACGTCGTGTGTTCTTCTATTAAGAAAGAAATGAAATTTTTTTAAGTACACACCGTGTACCCTCAGTACACACCACGTAGTCTCTTCCCGTGTCATAGACCGTGTGAGCAGGGATACGGGGTAGGGAAGTTCTTCGGGGAAACACACCGTGTACCGATTGTACATGCCGTGTAGTGTTGATCTGGTTTCCGCCCGTGTAACTAACAACACAGACAGAGGGAACCTTAAGACATACACTCTGTGTCTACTATGAACATGCCGTGTAGTCTAACCCAGGTACTCATCCATGTCATGAACAACATGGGTCGGTGTTATCTTTCATAGTACACACTGTGTCCGCCAGGAACACACCGTGTAGTGTCAGCCATGTAGCCGGCTGTGTAGCGAGCAACACGGGTCGATCTAGGGCATCTTCAAACATGCCATGTCTTTTTGAAACATGTTGTGTAGTGTGACCTGGGTACACATGTCGTGTCATGAACAACACGGGTCTGTGAAAGCTTGTAGCGTACACGCCGTGTACCCGACGGACACACCGTGTAGGTTTGTTTTAGGATAGTCGTGTGCCTTAGTCGTGTAGAAGGACCAAGGTAGGTAAAAAGGATTCAAGTACACGCCATGTAGTCTGAGGACACTCCATGTGTTTGAGGTGTTACAAGACTAGTTTTAGGTAGAGTACATGCCCATGTAAATGGCTTGTGAGAACACGTCGTGTACTATTTATACACACCGTCTAGTCAATTTTTTTAAATCTTGAATGATTTCATTCTCATATTCCCTTCTTGGTCTCCTTATTTTTAGTCTTTGATAATTTTGACCTATGGTGTGAGTTTGACCTTATTGAGTCTTGCCGCTGAGATGAAATAGAGTTATTCTCCTAGAGAGCGGTGGCGATTATACACCTGAGATAGTAGGCCGTGGGCTACCAGTGGATCCTCCAGTAGTGCCAGATGTGATGCCAACCATTATACTGGAAACATGAACGAAGGTGTAGTTCCATGAAGGTTTCATGTGGTTCATGAAGACCTTCTAGGGAGAACCACAAGCCGCCTTATCTATGACAGAGTGGACTCATATATTCCAGCAGCAGCATCCGCCTACATTTTCATGGGATGGAGAACCACAGGCTGTGGAGTCTTGGATGGGTTCTATGAAGACTATTTTAGAACATTTAGAGACGCCTCCAAGGTGGAGGGTCAAGATCGCTACATACATGCTGCGTGATTTCGCCAAGAGGTGGTGGGATGTTACCACCCAATCTGAGCATCACAAAGACAAGGTGTGGGAAGATTTTCAGATAGCCTTCTATGACTTATTTTCCCCAAAGACGTTGTGGGTAGATCAAGCTTGAGAGTTCATGAATCTGCAGGTAGGCGCTATGTCGGTGATGGATTATTCTGCTCGCTTCACCGAGCTTTAGCGTTTTGCACCCATTCTGGTGGGTGAGGAGACATTGAGGGATTGACTCTTTGAGGATGGTATTTGATATGACATCCGAGCACTATTGAATGTTTTCAGGTATCCTAATGTATATGATATTGTGAACTAGGCACTGATTACCAAGCAGAACCTTTGGGAAGCTAGTGGTGTGGGCCAGGGTGGTTTGACACCAGTTTCTGGTACTATTTCTACTAGTAAAAGGAAGAGACATATGGATTTCTGTCACGGTGGTAGTACCAGCCAGAAAAATGATTCAGGTGGCCTGGCATGTGCTACCAGTGTGGTAAGGAGGGGAAAAAGAGACTATAGTGTCCACATGACCCAGTGGAATTCCGAGATTACGACAAGATGGGTCATCTTTAGTGCTTTTGCAGAGTGTTTCCACGAGTGGCTAGTGAGAGGGGTTCTGTGCAGACTCCGCGAGCGGGAGCAGGACTAGAAGCTTCTTACCAGTAAGGAAACTAGAATACATCAGGGCATGTAATAAGAGATGGTGGTCATGGTCGTGGTAGCCAGACACCCTGATCTCAGAGGTTGTAGAGTGGGACAGCTCAGGGTAGCCAGACTGTGTTTCAGGGCCGTGGCACTAGGCAGGCATATGCAGTGCAACAGACCCAACAAGAGCAAGATCCCGTAACTTCTACTGTTAGAGGTACTATTCTAGCAGCATCTGTTTTATCACCAGTACTTTTCAATACGGGTGATACACAAAGCTTAATATCTGGGCCCATTATGGATAGCCTTCATCTCTGTGTTTCTTCTTCTTCTGATGTTATGACGCTAAACAAACCTTTGGGAACGAGAACAGCTAATGTGTGTCAGTGAAGAGAGTGACCTCTAGAGGTTGGTGGGTGTCACTTTATATGGGACCTCCATGTCTTGGAGATGACGAGCTTTGATGTCATTTTTGGGATGGGATGGTTGGTACCTTTTTCAGCCTTTGTGTATTTCTATCGTCACAGGGTGAGTTTCACATCCCCAGAGGGCAGAGAGTTTCTATACAATGGAGAATGGGATGTCCAGGTGAGCCGAGCTGGACCCAAGCATCATGGGTGAGGTGGAGTGAAAGCCCAGATTGCGAGTTTATATCTGGATGATCAGGGGACTTTTTAGAAGGTTGTCTCTCCAGAATTATATCGTTTTAGGGATGTCTTCCCAGACAACTTTTCAGGTCTACCTCCCAAGCAAGATGTGGATTTCTCTATCGATCTTGTGCCAGGAGTGTAATTGGTGTCCATTCCTCCTTATAGGATATCTACACCTGAGTTGCAGGAGATCAAGAGACAGTTAGAGGAGTTACAGTCAAAGAGTTTCATCCGTCCCAGTACTTATCCTTGGGGTTCGCTTAGCCTTTTTTCATACAAGGCGGACGGTACACTAAGACTATGTGTGTATTATCAGAAGTAGAACCAGCTAGAGGTTAAGAACCAATATCCCCTACCATAGATTTATGATCTTTTTTATCATCTTCATGGAGCACAAGTGTTTTCGAAGATTAAATTGAGATCTGGATATCATTAGTTGCTCATCAGACCATCTGATATACCTCTCACAGGCTTCATAAGATGGTATGGTCTATATGAGTACTTGTTAATGCCGTTCGGACTCACGAACGTGGTAACAGTTTTCATGGACATGATGAATCATTTGTTCCACTCCTATCTAGAATCTTTTGTGGTAGTTTTCGTGGACGACATCTTGATGTACTCTTACACTAGACAAGACCACGATACCCATCTTGAGATTGTATTGAGTACACTAAGAGAGCATCTGTTATATGCTAAGATCTCAAAGTGCCACTTTTGGATTGACCAAATACACTTCCTGGGTCTTATTATCTCTGAGGCAGGAGTTGAAGTAGACCCAGATAAGGTGAGAGCAATAGTTTCCTAGGAGCGGCCTAAGAACATGTTTGAGATATGGAGTTTCTTGGGGCTAGTTGGTTACTATATTCATTTTATACAGGACTGCTCCCGCTTAGCAGGGCTGTTGACGGGTTTGAGTAAGATGGGTGTGAAGTTCGTTTGGTCAGAAGCATGCGGGACAACCTTTCATGAGATGAAGGGAAGGTTGACATCATCACCAATCCTGATACTTCTAGAGAAAGAGAAGATCTATACAGTCTATTATGATGCATTAGGGATTGGGCTGGGTGCAGTGTTGATGTGGGGCGATAGAGTAGTTGGTTATGGGTCTTGGAAGTTAAGTCCACATGAGAGGAATTACTCGACGCATGACCTTGAGTTGGCTGTAGTTGTTCAGGCGTTGCTCTGTTGGAGACATTATCTCTTTGAGGAACATTTTGTGGTGTTTACATACCACAACAGTCTTAAATATAAATTTACCCCGCGTGACTTGAACTTGAGATAGTTAAAGTGGGTTGAATACCTTCAATACATTGACTTTAAGCTTGCCTATACACCTGGTAAGGGTAATGAACTTACTAATGCACTGAGCAAGAATACATAGACATAGGCAGTTCATGAGGCCATTGGTGAGTGGCAGCTTATGGATTTGATCTCTGAGATGCATTTGGAGGTGCACGATAGTCAGTGGAAAACGTATCTTTATTCCTTATTTGTGACTTCTACCCTCCTGGATAGAGTGAGGATAAGACAACTATCGGATTCAGAAGGCCTAGTTCTATGGGAGTCGGTGGAAGGTAAGGATCCTCCTCCTGGTTGGGCAATATGTGATGTTGAGGTAATGCATTTCGATGGATGATTATGGATTCTAGGGGACATACGTGAGGATCTGATGTGGGAGTTTCATGCTCCAGCTTGGGAAGTGCATCTCAGAGTTTCCAAGATGTACTGTGACTTGAGAGCTAAGTACTAGTGGCCGGGTATGAAAAAAGAAGTAGCTGGTTTTGTTATGAGATGTTCGACCTGTCAGCAGGTGAAGGCGGAGCATCAGAGGCTAGCTAGACTGTTACAGCAGTTAATCATTCCAGAGTGGAAATGAGATGATGTCAATATGGATTTCATGACTGGGTTGCCGAGGTCACCTTGAGGCAGTGATTCAATGTGGGTTGTTATAGGAAGACTTACGAAGGTAGACCGGTTTTTGCAGATCAAGGAGACCATTGGTGTTGAAGATCTTCAAAAATAATATATCCGAGAGGTCTTAAATCTTCATGGGGTCCCTTGTTTTATCATTTCAGATATGGAATCCCATTTTACATCTTGTTTCTGGCAGATTTTTCAGGGGGGCACTGGGTACATAGGTGCTTCTGAAAACAGCTTACCAACCTTAGACCAATAGCCAATCAGATCATATGATACAGGTGCTTGAGGACGTGTTGCGTGCATGCATCCTAGACGTTGGGGGCTCTTGGGAGAATCATATATCTCTAGCTTAGTTTTCCTATAATAATAGTTTTCAGAAACTATTTCGATAGCACCATATGAGGATTTATATGGTAGTCCATTCCAATCAACTTTGTGCTGGATAGAGGCAGGTGAGGCAGCTTTACTAGGACCACGTCTCATGAAGAAGACTTCAGAGTAGGTCTAGTTGATGCAGAAGCGGATGGATACTGCGTATTCATTTCAAAAATCTTATGCTGATCGCCACATACGACCCTTGGAGTTTGTGGTCGGGGGTCAGGTTTTCTTGAGAGTTTCACCAAGGTTGGGACACAGGTGAATTAGGAGATATGGTAAACATTCATTGAGGTATGTGGGACCTTTTGAGAATCAAGAGAGAGTTGGGTCGGTTGCCTATCAGTTTCAGTTACCACAGAGGTACCGGGCCATGCACGATGTCTTCTATGTATCTCAGATACGCCATTATCATTCAGACCCGTCTCACGTTTTTCAGCCCCATGAGGTTGAGCTTCATGCCAATACATCCTTTGAGGATCATATGATTCACATTGTTGATAAGAGAACGAAGGTTCTCTAAGGCCGGTCAGTTCCTCTCATACGGGAGCTATGGAAGCGTGGCTGAGTGTAGGACGAAACCTAGGTGTAGGAGACCGATGTACGTTCTCAGTGGCTAGATTTGATCTGAGATTTATCTTCACAACCCTTAAGAGGGAAAATGGGGGACAAATTTCTTTAGGGGGGAAGTTGGTAAGAACTCGGTTCTGGTTTTTGAGGTACAAGTTTCTTCTTTTCCTTTTTCCTTAAGCGTTTTTGAGAAAATAATGAAAATATGGATAAATACCAAATTTTGTGGGGACACGTCGTGTACTTTACCACACCCTGTGTACTTGGGTCGTGTAGGAAGTGTACACAGGGCGTGTAGGACCGTCAGCAATGAAGGGTGTAAAAACTGACTACACGCCATGTATCGGGTATTTAAATGCCGTGTAATCAGTCGGTAAGTGAATACTAAGATGGTGGAATTAGCCGCTAGCTGAGCGACAGTACACACTTTGTAGTCAGGAATACATACCATGTACTCATGTCGACGGATGAATAGTTTGGCGGTGAAAATGTAGCTGCCATAGGAACATTTAAATTATGAAAAGTACACACCGTGTACTTGAGAGTACGTGCTGTGTAGTTTTTTTTTCACATAAAATGGGCAGCAACCTCCTCTGTTCATAGAGGAAGCTTAGAATGCTGGAGGAGAGCAGGAGAGATGGCCAGAGCTTGGAGGATCTCCCGACCGCACACCGGGAACCCGATTCCTACGCCATTGATCTCCTTGGAACCACACCGGTAAGCTCTTCCTTCTACTTGTGCAGTTATTACCAATTCTTCCTCTAAGGGATGTTATTTGAGTTTGAATGAGATTATTTTCACCTCAGATCTCTGCCGTTCCCGATTTTTTCAGGAGGAGACGGTCACATATACCGATCAGGGGCGATCAAGGTAGGTGGTCTCGTTTTTAAATTCCAACTGTTGTGCGTTTTTGTGTACCGTTGTGCTACAATCCCATTTTTGGGGTGTTTTATGGATGAGGCCTTTGCTTAAAAGATATCTAGAATTGAATAGATAATCTAATGAAAAGTTTAAACTCCTGTTTGGAATCACGAATTGGCTCTTGGACCACCCCTGGGGTGTGTTCCTCTGTTTAGCCATTTGGAAAAGTTACCATAGGGTATACCATAAATTTTAGCATGTTTTAAATTTCCCTGAGAAGAATTGAATACAAATTTCTTTCTTATTTGTTGGGTGTGGCCTGATTACTTGTTTATCCTGAGGGAAGTGTTGTGATTAGCTTGTGGGAAGTGTTCTTTTTAGCCTGAGGGAAACTCCTTCCGTGCCTGTGGGCAGTATATTCTGTGCCTGTGGGTGACACATCGTACGCCTTTGGGCATTATTCGATATGCTCGTGGGCAGACTCTTGTGGGTTTGGATTATCTTTACCCAAGGGTAAGGGTTTTCTATCTGGGGACACTGACTGTCTACTTAGAATATTCACTGTGGTGATTTTCATTAATTGAATGATTAAATGAATCTTAAAATGGCAGTATAACTGGTAGTTAGTTACTTTTAAGTACTGCTTAGTTTATTCCATTTACCTTTTACACACTACTATTGCACATTTTCACGAACAGTTGGGCAGGAGCCTTTTGTGGGTTCCGACTGGGATTTATTTCTCACAACCTATATGGGTCATGTCTTCAGCCCAAACAGACTATATTTTTGTAGGTGTAGATAGGGGCATGGGTCCCCATATAGGTACATTATTATGATAGAGGAGTAGGAGAGCATGAGATCGAGCCTAGTCTTGCGATGCTACTACGTTTTGTGTAATCTTCATTAGTTTTATTTTCCATTACCTTGTACTAGACATGTATTGTATTGTATTAAAGTATATCATGTTCTGGCTATTTTCATAGAATATTGACATGCTGCATCTCATATATATGACTGCTGGTTCTCTTTTACATCAGTTATCCATTTCAGTTATATATTGTTTACTGCTTCTGCTTTTTTATGTTATATAATTATTTTCTGCTATGCTACACTTTTATAAATGAGGGCTTAGTTTCCCCACTATCAAACCTGGGCCCTCTCTACTAGTCGGTAGCCTTTGGAGTTTGGGGAAATGCGCTTGAGGTCATGTGACCAACCGGGTTTGGGGCACCCGTTGAGTGGCACCTGGATCCGGGACATTACATTTTATCTCTATACCACTATATTTTTCATTCATATTCTTAGGAACTTATACTTTCAAAAAGGTAGTGAAATCATATTGGAGGGGGTGGGGGGGTTGAAATTCTTTTGGATTTATGTTTGTTTGTTTTCATAATATAATGATAATTATGAATGTTAATAGTTTTAACCACTTGAGTGAATCCAAATTTTGAGTTCTCTTGGATGCATGATACACATTTGAATATATGAATTCCTTGTTTGAAAATGGGATATTGAATTTTAACAGAACAATTATTTAGGTAATAAATTTATTAATTTGAATACATTGGATTAATTAACATGCATTTTGGGGAATTACTTGTTTGAAAATATAGAAATTCAGGTGTTCACGGATAAATGATAAATAAATTATTTCATTTGAATTAGTGTAAATTGCGAAGTTGTGATCACACTGAAAGCATCCTGAGTCAACTAGGAAAAATTTTTGATAGTTAAAATTAAATCCATACATAAGAGTACTTAGTGATATGAGATTCATTTTTCCAAAACTTTATTCTAGTTCATTGTAATAAAAAATATCCCTAGGTGAATCATTATATTTTAAATGAATTGGCTCAAGATAATTTGTAATAAATACATGAATAATATTTATATTTATTATTACATTGAATAAATGGTAATATGATAATGGTTATTGAGAGGGATGGTTGAGAACAAGTGTAATGAACATGACATAATAAGATAAAATTTAATATATCTAATAAATTACATAAAGTAGAATTAGTGTCTATGAAATAGGGAAATGGGTAGAGAGGATTGAAAGTATAAATTTGAAAAGATTGTTTTTTTAATATGGATATTTACTTAATTCCATAATAATTAATATTATTTCATCAATCATTTAACATGGGATGACATGGATTTTATGTGAATATAGTTTTTGGGAGAGATTCCTTGAGGTAAAGAAATAATTTTTTTCTTGGGGGAGTGATTCAAATATATTTTTATGTGTTTTTAGTATTGAATTATTTCATAAATAATGAACATATGATATAAAATTTAGATAATAATAATGTTTTGGTCTTATATTATAATATTGAAGTGTAATGTGAAAACATAACAAAATTTTATTTTTAGTGATACAATTTGAATTTTATATTTAAATGGAAGAATGAAAAATTATAAATCAGTGTTTTATATGAACTTTGGAATATGAAACATTCATTGACATATGAATATTAACTCAACACCCTGAATAACATCTCGTGAGATGAACCATAACCTTAGGATTTCATTATTCAATTCCATTCGACCATCAGGCTGCATGATAATCTCCCAAAGATCCTATACCATTACAAAATAATGTCTCAAGTACCTAACCCAGATTACATATTCCTCAAAATTTAATCATCAATATAATTTTATATTTTTATGAAATATATTAATTACTGCAAAACACCATTTTTTGTCCACCCAACATACTATCACACACTAATACAACTATGAACACTGCAAATATAATCCCAATAAGACCCATGATAGCCTCCATAAGAAACAATGTACTCTAAATATGTCTAACTAAGTAGTACGTAGATCAAGAGGTATTATTAGGCCAACCAAAAAAATGATTTTTCAATTACTAAGGCCAATTTAACTCTCCAATGTTTCTTTAATTAGAATGAAACAGAGTTTCAATTTATGCACTCAGTAGTTACAAATACACCAAATTTCATATGATTTCCATGTTTCAACATGAAACAAGATAACACCAATATATTCTCATTGACAAATATAATCATGTAACAAATCTATTGATCTTTTTATGTGGGTTTAAACTTTTTAAAGTAGAATAAAATGATCATTGGTGAATAATTTATTGATAACATAATTTGGAATCCATCTATGTATAATAATTTACTCTCTAATCCATATTAATATAGAATCCATCTAAATAACACTATGTCTACCATAATATCCAAATTAATAAACCCTCATCTCCATTATGAAATAATGTATTCTTGGTCTTCTCACACTATATATAGTAATGTTGGGCCGTCTTTACAATCCTCTATAATATATAAATTCATTTTCTTAAACTAGTTTCATATAAAGTATCTTATTACTCTATTCTTATTCCCCTATCATATTATATTTTTATGTTCTTTCCAATTCACACCTATTCATACCCTTGATCAATGACAAATGAACTATGGGTGTGAAACCAATAGGGTGTTTCATGTAATTCTTAAATCACATTTCTTTTTTAAAAATAATTTTATACCATTTACAGTAGGGTGTCAAGTGTGAACTGTGTTGGTTTGGTGATTTTCCACTTTCCATGGAAGTATCTCTATTTAATTCCATTAAATATAAATTTTTTACTTACCCCATATATGGGTGAAAAATATATATGATTTAATGTGGGGGACTCATACAAAAACAATGGATTATGGGGTTTAGTAGAGCATGTCTTGATGTCTCGGCTAATACAAGTTCATTACCCTCTATTATTTAGAAGGTGAAGTTAAAAATACTTTATAGATCTTCCAAAGTGCACTAGATTTCAAAATAAATGATGTTTATGGTAATCATGAAGGATATTTAATGTATTATTAAATTAAACTAAATTTATAAAAATGTATAATGAAGTAACACATTTTTTCAATCCAAAATAATCACTTCTTTTCTCACTATCAACTACGTATATTCCTCTATTTCATATAATGAATTCACACTACAAGCCCCCAACCAATTTATCTTGTTATTTTATAATTGAAATACCAAAAAAATATGTGAAAAAATAATCAGCGATTATTAAAGTCTTCTTATGATATGAGGTTGTCATTAGATTACATGTTGTACTCTTAAGAGTTAAAAGAATTCAATTCTGGACACCCCATGGTAAAAAATTCACTAAGCACTGTATACTTGTTTGATCACTATAACATCTTTTGATTCCTATATTCAAATTTAATGAGGTTCCCATGGATTTTATTATAGGGAATATAAGATAGTGATGAGGTTGGGATACTTTGTGATTTATTATTGATCCCCTTTCTATGATCCTAGACATCATATATATCTGGTAGTCCTATTTAGTATATGAGGTTGGTAACATATATATATGAGATATTTTATTCCAATGTGTATTCCTAATGAGTATCATTCCACATTAATATAAGTGTTTAATATCCGGCTACATGAAATGGTTATATAATGAGATTAATTCTTAATTAAAGATAAATAAAAATTATTAACTACAGATTAATGGGATGTCAGAGAGTACTATCAAGATCTTTTAGGATATGATTTAGTCTAGTATTGTATAAATGTTTTCTACTATGGTAGGAAAAAAGAGGTTTTACTGATTTTTTGTAAAATTGTAGTAAAAATGTATCAATATTTGTGTCATCATTGAAGGATCTTCAAGGTAAGCAATTGTGTTATCCATTTTGGTGGCCAGAGGATATAATTTTTGAGATTATTGGGCATATCCTTATACAATATAATTCATATAGAGTCTAAATAAATCTAAATTTGTTTTTCATCATTTAGAGTAGGGAATGATCCTATGATAAAAATATGGGGTGATAATTATATATTATCATTAGTGATTGTGTATTCTTGAGTATCACATTAATATAGAAATTATTAACTATGGAAACAAGGGTTGTTGTAATTATATTTCATATAGCCATTTGATATTTTGGATAGAATTATAATGTTTGGATACTATTCAATACCCTCTTTAACACATTATTCCATGCATGACATATTTATAATGTCTTATCTCTGGATATATAAATCATACCCCTCACATGTTCTTGACAAAGATGATATTGAGTTGGAGGAGGATATTTCATCTAAAATATATAATTACGATGATAGTGGATTAGATATAGAATAAAATTCATAGAAATATAGCTCCTTTTATCTGAGTGATGGGTATGTTTGAGTGGGAGTTTGATATGTGATATTATTGGACAGAAATTGTTTATGGGGAGGCTTAATGATTATTTTTAGGGACGGCAAACCATATGAAGGGGTGTTTATAACACCTATAGAATTTTTATGTACAATATTAATTTTATTTTATTATTTTTACCTATATTTGTGTATATTTGAACTATAGATATACCTTTGATATTACTGCACTGAGAAAATGAGATGAAAGGAGGGCCACCAAAACTAGTGGGATGAAACATCTCTTATAATGTTCTTTATACCCCAAAAAAGTGTTTTTTATTATGTATGTAGGTAGTAACTATTAGAGACTCTTATATATTACTATAATAAGACTGCAAGATCAACTTTATCCACTAAGAGTTTAATGGATGTTCTATAGGGTTCTAATGGAAATCTCAACCAATAAAATGGATGGTGATTTTGATTTTTAAGATTTGTATTGTTCTATTAAACTATATATTCTTTATCATTTATCAATATGGTAAAAACCCGTTTCTTCTATGGATTATTCATAAAAATAACTATCAGCCTCTTGTCACTTAATAGAATATTATTCCATTTATCAAATGATCTTCAATATATATGTATTACTTTATCATCAATTAAATTGTTTCTATGAATATTCATTATATCTTCATATTGAATCCCTATAATATAGTGAATAAAAGAAAGTGGTGTTAATCATTTTCAATATTTATATATATTCTCATGATAAAATTTATATTATAGTTCATGTATCTTAGCAATAATACCTTAAAACTATCCCTAGATATATAAGGTTTTATTTATAAACTATAGATTAACCTTATGAATAATTATTAGTGATAAATACCCACTACCAAGATATAAGAATTATCATATGACATGACAATTATTGGGTTATATGATAAATTTTCACAAAGGATACCATATTAGGTTTATGTGGTAAAATATTTAACTATATAATTATGGTGGAACATGGACCTGATTTGTAACTATTTACCTCATGTGATGGTGGAAAATGATAAAATGATTACATAAAAACCTTGTATTATGGAAATGAGAAAATATTTTCACATAATGGTGTTAGGAGTTTCTTAATGTGGTTTGATTTTCATGATGGGATATGCTATTAGTAGCCAAAACCAATACTTAGTATTTTAATTTTATTACTCCGTGAACAAATGGGGTGCACTGATTTTGGAGAGAGGGTAGTATATGGAAATGAGAGGACATGGGTATATGTTATAGTAGTGTGACCTTGATAACTTTTATTTTATAATATTCTTCTGGTTGTATATGTTATTCCCTCATTAATATTAATATGATTTACCTGTTAATTCATATTCTAGGGATCCATATAGGTGATATAACCCCAATATATTTATTTATGTTACCAATGGTTTTAGTGATATATCATTTCACATTATTTATTTTTAATTTTATGATGTTGTTTATATTACATTGAAACCTAAACCCATCTGAAGGGATTGGATACATTTCACACCTTCCCATGACTCTAATTTGAACATTACGTTTGGTGGACTAACATAGTGGATGGGTATCAATTTATCAATTTATCCAAGTTTGATGAGGTTATTATTATAACAACCACTAGAAATAGCTAAAGAGGTTAGGTTATACTGAATGAAATTTTGGAAACTGCATGATTACATTATATAATTTTATTATCTATATTATTTCATTTTATATTATCTTGTGAATACGATTACATAAATATGTGATTTATGATAAGAGTTTTTATATGTTGTTTTCTGTGTTATGTTACAAAAACCTACATATAAACTTTTATGAATGTGAAAATTCATTATTTTTTAATCTGGTAATGGGAAATACACAATATTAGGTGGTTTAGATATGGTGGATTAACTTGGAGATAAAGGTGAAAGTAGTCTTTAATATGATCTTTTATAATTGTTCCTCCTATAAATATGATTGTTTTCATGTAATACAATTTATAAAAATAACCTCTTATGGTGATTAGACACTAAAAAGGGATATATTACATAACAAGGTAGGGATATTGGTTTGACATTGTTGTGAAATTTTTTTGGTTGAAATATAAATATTATTCTATATCTCACTCTGAGTTTGTATTAAAGTTTTATGAAATTTATTCTATTTGTAAACCATGATATATTGTATTTAGTCTCTCAATTATATAGATTAGTACCCTACTATTAGTCCACATTCTACAGTATTTGGTTATTCAATCTTGTGGTTATGTGCTAACATACATTGGATACTATTTGGGTTATCAGGTCTAGGATATTACATTAACCAAAATAATTTTTTCATGATAAAATAATAATTTAAGACATAGGTCATTACATAATATAAATATATATCCAATGAAACATTATAATTTTGAATATGGTTGTTTTGATGGGATTATATTCAATAAAACCACTTATTTAATAGTAAAAAAACATGGTACTCACATTCCAAAATGATTTTTTGTAGATTATAAATGGTATAAAAAATAATAATAAACCATTCCTTGAGTTTCATTTTTTAAATATAAAATTTAAACATGAATAACATTATAAATTTATATTCTATTTTAGTATTTTTTTCATAAATAAGAAAGGATGATATTTTTTCTTATACAACCTCTTGTTAAACAAGATTCAGGTTCTAAAGTGGCTAATGAATTGAATGATACTTACCTAAAGAAAAAAAGGAATTTTTTTATATATTTAATCAAATTCTAGTTTTTTTAATTGATGTATAAGGAAAATACATTAATTAATATATTAATTCTATATGGTTGATATCTAATTGAAATAATGTCATAAAAAATTAGTATTCACGTTCATCTTTTAATGAAGGATTGTCAAGAAAACATGTATCTCCACAAAAATGAAATTTTTTACGACTTATTTGAATGAAATGGAGTGGATGAGATCTCCAAATTATCAGAATTTTATTTATCAATGTTACCCGAAATAATGTCCGATATATATAACCAGTTTATTTTTTGATGGTTTAATTAATGAATTTTAATATAATTTTTCCTAATCTCTTCAATATACTATAGATAATTTAGTATGAACATATAGGTTCTTACTTGGGTATCATGCTCATGGTAAAATGGGGATAAGGTAATAAAAAGAATAATAATATCACTAAAAGATTAATTGGATCCCCTAATTAACCTGAATAGAAATGTTTTCTTATTTAGGACAAATAATATCAATACAAATAGTCAGGTAACTAGAATAAAAATATCTGAGAATATTTTAATTTTCTTAAAAATGAATCGGAAACATATATGTCATATATTTACATTATACATATAAATCTATCAAACTCTATTTCATGGGAATTAGATATTGGACGTACTTCACAAAGTTTTATATAATTTACCAAAACTCTAAAATATGAATTCCTTAATAAATGGGAATTTATATTTTTATTTCATTAATAATGAATGTGTTACTACATTGGAGGTGGGAACATATAATCTATATCTTCCAAAGTTATTATTCCTTCAGAATTAAAAGAACCTTTAATATATCAATTTAAAAAAAGAACGATAATCTATTTTTTTATAATAGTGGTTTCATTTTTTAAAAAAAAATTACAAGTATTTTTCATTTTACTATAATGAATTTTTCTATAATTATGTGATTCTAATTAATTGGTTATATATTATTGGTAAAAAGTAGACCAATAATTTTTAAAATAAGAAAACAATAGTAATGGGTCAGTCCCTTATTGGATTTAGAAGATTTACGAATGATATATAAATGTGAATCCAATAAATATAATATATATGTATGATATGTATCAATGATTGGAATTCAAAAAATTCAATAGTTGAGGGTTGTTTTTTATAAAAGAAAACCAAATATCACTTTAGAGAAAATTGACACCTAACTAGTGATTTATTTGAAAATGTATATATTGATATATATTGAATAATACGTATATTTTTAGTGATAGTAATTTGAAATTTTCAACACTCATTTCCCACATTAATATTTATGGATATACATTTCTCCTGATCCACAAGTTTATTAGCTTCAAAAAATTTCAATATGTTCAAATAGAATGTACATAATTTTTATAAAACTAATTATAATATACTTTATTTAGATCAAATTAGAGAATATATAATATAATAGGTTACTTATTATCCAATGGAGAGTGGTATTATATTTCAACTCAATCCACCTATAAAAGGAAACTGTAATATTTTTTTTTAAAATGAATGATAAATCATTATTCAACATAACCTAGTCTATAATGAGTAATGTTTACCTTATTAATTTTTTCTCAAGAAACTATCTATAAAAAATTCCCTTCATACCAAACTATAATTCACTGTATAATTATAAAAATATTTGACAAGTGATATGAAATAAATATAATTATAACATGGGATTATAAATATATTGAGATATAAAACATTTGTGTATTTTTTTTATGTAAGATAATAATGGTTCTAAGTATGAAAATGATTTATTTTCATGAATTAAAATCCAACATGTTATATAGTTTTTAAAATGATTATAATCACAATCTATTTATGGATTAAAATATCATATTCAGTAAGAATTATTTTACTTCATATGGAAATAAGTGGAATAAATTTCAATATTAAAAAACCTAAAGATCAATAAACGTGAAATATTATTGAGAATAAAGATTAGTTTGTTCCATAAGAGGTAATAGAAATTGACCTAACCCATTATAAAAAAGTTCCACGATAATTTAGTATATTTAATTATTGATCAAATTGATATGAATATTATGTGGATTATAAAACAATATTAATAATCATAAAAAATGAATATACTTCTTTACAAGAGGGAAGATAAAGTTAGGATTAATATAAATATCTTGAGGAAATGAAATATGAGATGAACATCACATACACTAATATTATTTAGATATTATTAGATCTAAATAATGGGGTTATACCAATAATATGAAATTGGTGTTTCTGAAATAAGACTAATATAGATGTAAGAGTGTTAAAAAATTTCCTTTTGTGGGATAAAACATAAAAAATTTACACATATTACCTATTTTTTTCTATGGATGTAATAACAAAATCGACAACAGAATTTTTTGATTATGATATCTTATAAATGGATTTGAAACCCATATTCCTTAATAGTAAATTATTTAAAGAAATATATGTAATATAAATCAATGTTTTTGTTGATTTAAAGGGAACTAATGGGGTTTTAATGTTACAATAACCACTTTATGGATTATAAATCTTATCAGAGTTGGAATATTAATTTTCATGGTTTAATCAAAAAGATTTTCATCAATATTGAAGATAATTGTTTTTATAAATAATTTCTAATATGAGATTAATATTATATTTTTCATGATGCATTTAGACAACCTACTACTCCTAAAAATAAAATCATAGATTTACTATCTATAAATTCAATATTCGGTAAATGATCCTTCATTAAATAAATTAGTGAAAATCAAACATATTTGAAATAGTGATATATATAATAGGTTGAATATGATTTTTAGTTTGTTGTAGAACATAAATATTTGTAATAAACTATGTTTATAATAAATAATTCCATGGAATTATATATATAATAATGTTATAATAGAATGGTATAATATAGACTCAAGGTCCAAATATTGATATCAAATATTTACTAATGAAAAATATAATTTTTTATTCATCCATAGGTCTTATCATGTAGGTTCTGTTTTATACTCTAACCAATCAACTATTTTATTTCATTATAATCAACATATATAGTGAGACTCTAATAATATTATATGGTTTAGTCATAATTATATATATAAATTTAGAGAAATAAATAAGAAAGTTTTTTGATTTTTTTGTGAGGAAGTTATTCTAGTAAAATATTACACTTAAACTAACTTCTAATTTAATAGAGGAAATTTATGATATTGGTATTTTTTTGTATTATTCTTAAATTTTGGAGAGTTTTAATGGATGAATTTTATATATTTAATTATATAAAATTTTATAACATAATGAACTAATATTACAACATAAGATGTGGTGAATGATATTTTTTAATTAATATTTTTATTCATAAAATATAGGAGAGTCTTAGAATATAAAATTCAATATTGATTTTTATGATAAAAATTTATCTTTTACTCCAGATAAAGAACATTTGTTTCGCTAAAAATACAAATAAATCCATTAAATATATCATTTTAATAGGAATAAAGTATATAAATGTGATATAAAGATATTTTTGGTAGCCAAAGATGTTAATGTGAAGTCCCACATTATTTTACATACGTCTACATAAAAAATGAATAATTAGGGTACAATTTATATAGTCAAAATTAGATAGATATTATATGAGAATTTCATATTAAACTGTGTTTAAATATTCTTTAAGATATTGCTATAGGTCATGAAACATAATGTGATAATGATATAAAGTGAAGTGCCCATGAATTGGAATTGATGTTCTACAATAAAGGGAGTGATGAATCAACATTCCCCATTTTTAAAATATTTTTAAGATAAAAATATATCACATAATAATGAATTTATATATATTTATAAAAATTAATTATCACCCTCACTCATATAAAAATAGTGAAAAAGATAATCATTGAAGCTATGACGTTTACAAGGTTGAATCCCAAACTAAGATTTTTTCATTGGTGTAAACTATGATCATCCATAACATATAAAACATACTAAATTAGTAAAAAAATAATAATTGATATAAGAATGTATTATCCTTTATTTAGTAAAATGTAGTATTACTATATATTGGAATACCACCGAACTAATGAAAAGTAAAACACATATCTAGATGTTATAAAATTAATAATTTAAAAGAAAATATACAAAAAAAATATATTTTGGTTTATCAATGGGTTAATAATATTTTCATTTTTTTGAGATCCCTCAAAACCTTAAAAATTCAATATAAATGTTTTTATAAAAAATATTTCCACCCAAAATTAATCTCCTAAGATCCAATTTTCCTTCCTCATCACAAGTTATTCAAATTAGACCACGTCACACACACTAGTAACCCAATATATTTTTCTAGGAAAAATAAATATACCACCTTCAATGGTTCATTGATTTTAGGTGATTAAATTACCTTAATATTTTTTCAATTGTAGTTTTAAAAATCACATAATGTCTCCATAATTGTTAACTATTATATATATTCTTTGCTAAAATAAAATCCCTAATAATTAAATATTTATTTAACTAAATAAAATAGAAAACATATTTCCATTTTAAATATCATAAAATCATTGTTAAGATCAAAATTAAAAAAAATCATCATTTTCTTAAAACATTTCATCCAAATATACACTATAATATCTCGAAATTAAAATATTAATAGTAATTAGAAAATTATATGGATATCATTGTCCAAAATATGTATATTGTTTTTATTTATTTAAAAAACTAAAAATATAAGTAAACATATGTTCATAATAATCTTGCGAATAAATCAATGTTCTCACCCATATGTTACAAAATCATGTATTTTTGAAATATGGAATACATCCTAAAATGAAGAATTATATCATCCAAATGATATTTCGTTTTAAAACGATGAAATTTCTCAATAAAAATTGAAATAGTAAATATCATAACCAGTTATAATAAACTACATAATAAATTTATTTGAATGGAATGGTAACGTTCACTTTGAAAAACATTAGACACAATAAGTTGCGTTATTATATATAGTCTGTTTTTATTTTCTATAAAATCTTCTCAACTTATACAATGGCTCATAATTAATAAAAATGTCATGATATGTCTACTTGTAATGCATCATAAATTAAACTCTTATGTACACTTTTTTACAGTTTTTATTGTAGTTTAATTAAATCGACTTGGTTAGAGGACAATATTTCTAGTAACATTGTGAAATAAATAGTTGGTTGTACTTTATATTTCAATTTTAATATTTAAAAATATGTAGTCACATAAAGTAAACTATAAATTCACCCATGGGACAATAAATGGTCCAAGGTCCCCTTATATGTAGTTACCCACATCATGAAAATTATTAAATTTTCATTATTTTTTTTAAAAATAAATATTCTTTGATAACCACTATAATTTATACAAAAACATATATACCATAAAATCACTTAAAAATATATTTTCAATAGTTAAAAACATTTATATGTCCTTACTCCAACCTTATATAGAATTATCAGAATATGTTCACAAAACCACATTTTTCGAAATATCAATTGAATGGTAACTATAATTATTTCGTCAATACATAGTTTCTATCATGGAACTAATGATTCTATTCATGAATTATCAATCAATATCAATGTTTATAATAATTTTGATATTATAAATTCATGTTTATTTTATCCCACATCGAAACATAATGTGAAAATAAAATTGGGTTTTCAATGTACACATTTTTATGGGTTTTAATTGAATAAATATTCTAACCACATTAAATAATTTTTCACAAATTTCTCCACCATAAATTATGTTTTTCCCAACTAAACAATTTTTTGAGAATATTCTAAAAAAAATTATTAAAGTAAAAACTACACCACCAACTTTGATAAAAGATAATTTTTAGGGATCATTATCTCGTATTAATGATACATTTCATGTGTTATGAAATATTGAAATTCATTATTTTCTATACATTTCCATTTTGATTTTTGTAAATAATTACCTTTATATTATCATTTTAAACAACCCAATTTTCAAAAATGATATCCTTAGAAAGAGCATAAATAGAAATTAATACTTATTTTATTACACCCCATTAAAAAAATTAGAAATACATTATTGGGTTGGGGGAAAGTGGAATTATCAATCCGAGGTTTGGTAGGACCATTGAGGGGGGTGGGAATACGTGATCTAATTTTATGAACTCTTCTTCTTAATTCATCCCCTTATAAATTTTACTATACTGATCCTCCCAATTTTAATTACTCACGCATGACTCATATACAACTGATATAAAGAATTAACAACACATACGAATATTTATGGACAAGATAAAATATAACACTCACAATATTGAATGGTTATCTTGAATAATCATGTATTCTAGCATTGTATATAAAAGTAGTAACATTGAACAGTGGAGCTT
This sequence comes from Viscum album, assembly GCA_963277665.1. Classification (NCBI taxonomy): domain Eukaryota; kingdom Viridiplantae; phylum Streptophyta; class Magnoliopsida; order Santalales; family Viscaceae; genus Viscum; species Viscum album. Next base: position 134,199,327 of record OY728150.1, read on the forward strand.
CCTAGTCTAATAATACAAGAGTTTAATCATGTTCATGCTATATAGTCCTACTAGAGTTTTTTAGCTTCATACTACCCACTATTGGGAAAATTGTTTTGAAACTATTTGTATGATATTTTTGGTGTTGTCTCTTTTTTATCAATAATAATTTGTTTAGCTTTTTGATAACATAAATAAAATAAAATTTTTTGATGATTGATGAGATGATCTTTATGACAAATACATGTGTCAATAGTGACACATTTTTTAAATTGAAAATTAATTTTTTTGTTGAAGATGATCTTTGGAAATTTATTCATAAAACAATAGAATAAGTGGTATTATAGAATTTTTTGGATTCAAATCATAGATATTTTATGGGTATTAATTTTCTAGGATTTAATTATAAAAACATTTCCAACCACAATTCTAATCCAATCCATCCTCATCAAAATCCAATGTGGGACAAAAGTGTCAGACCATGCCTATTGGAGTCCATCTCAAGACACTAAAAATGGAGGTAGGTGTAAAAGGTCATGCATAGTGTCAATGGGGACCATATGGATACATGTACAAGGATTACATAACACATAGTCGAATCCACACATAGGTTGGCACTAAAGTCAGGGGACTATTTGTTTTCCAGCCTGTGTGGTGATGATGTGTAGTGAATCAAACTGTCAACCAGATTCAGACTCAAGAGTAGAATGGAATTTTAAAATATATAAGGAAATACATGATGTAGGTGGAAATCAATGTGAAAAAAATCAAGGTTTACAATTTCAATTATTAAAACACACACAAGTATAGATGTTTATATCAGATAGATTAAATTATAGCCCTTATATTAGTTTACTCATTCATCATTAACCTCTATGGCCTTCACTATCATCTTTTAGTGCCAATAAAATATGTTATCATAAATGAGATAAACAATATTGGGCACTCGTAATGTTATGACATCGATAACCTTATATATTAAAATGTATTTTTTTTGATGATTTAAAAACTATTTTATCAAATAAACATAGAATGTAAAATGAAAATGATGATGCAAGAAGCATTTGATGTATTAAATATACATGAATGAACATTGAAAATTAAGTAAAATTAATTTCTTGACATTATGATCTAATTCTCATGGTAATATCACTATATATCTGTATCCTAATAATTAATAAAAACATCATGTTTTTCAGTGACTTTTTAACACACATGTGCAGGATTCAAACATGATATCTTTGTCTCGTGAATGGTTCATCCACATGGATTGAAAACCATAAGATATATAGAATATGGTTTTGATACCATTCCAATAAAATTTGTATAACTTCAACCAAGAGAGTCTTTTAATCATTTTCGAAATAGCTCTCATTTTCTCAGAGAAAATACAGCTACAATAAATTGTGATTCCTAATGAAGAAGATCAGATATCCTATTCATTTATAAATAATCAGCTCCATACAAATTGGAACTATGTTTCAAAAATTAATAAGAAATAACATATCTAGTTATGTGAAGCCCCTAAAGTTTTCATAAGGAACTTACATGAAGTATAAAACCCTCATATAAAGGCCTTTAGTTCTATGAAAACCTATTACATGATAGTGAAAATAAATTTCTTGAAGGTAGTTGCATCATTTATTTAAAACATGATCAGAAATTTCATCCAGTATATATTTCTTATTTCTTGACAGAGAAGTGAGATGTATATTTTCAATGTGTGATAATTTCAGATATAGTCTACGAAGGTATTTTATATAGTATATACATCATCATAGTAATATAATGCATATTAATGGGAAAATAATTCATCTTGGTGATTTTATACGTGTGTTGAATCCTACATGAAGAATATATAATTTTCATGTGATCTTTAATCAAATAAACATATGATGAACCATTTGAGAAAACATAAATATAATATGAAGTGTAAATTAAATTATAAACTGTAATATATATATATATATGTGTGTGTGTGTGTGTTTGTTCCAGAATGGGTTTCTTATGTTGTTAGTGCAATATAATTTCCTGACATCATCTTATAAAGAAAGTGAAAGATGAAAGAAGGACATCCATTAATAGAAAGTGTGAATAAATTAACAAAATACATTGAAAACTTAAAAATTTCTATTGGTGAAGATTCAATAACTACAGAAAAAATGTTTTTTTACACCATTTAGTTGTGGAATGAGAACATGAACTACTGATTTCTTAAGGTGCATCAAAATAATATGGGTGCATCCAATATTCTATAACCACACATAAAGGATTTATTTATAGTGGATTTTGTTTTTTAGATCATTTCCAAACTATTCCAAGAAATATGTACACTTATTGAGTTTTGATCATTGCAATATCTATCGTTATCGTGGTCGTTCTTATGTGATTTTTTTTTCAAGGATGTAATATCTCTTTAAGAGGATGTAATGGTTGTTTATTAGGGAAGAAATTTATTAGGGATAATTGATTCACATCATACCCCTCTTTGTGATTAGATAGATCCAGTTTGGGAATTTAAATTGGTATCTAAGAATAGGTTCCCTTCTCGTAATCTTTATTTATGTTTTTTGAAGAATAATCTACTATGTACATTCAGAACACTGTTGGAAAAAGGGATTTGTGTCTTTTTTATGAATAACTATAATATTTATAATTATAGAATACTTCATTACCTTATTTCAATTGGTTACGTACTCATAAAAATTCTTACATATGATTATTTCCTCATATTGAAGGTGTTACATTCATAGTTGATGGAATGAGAAATTTGGAGAATGATGGTCGGTCTAGAATTGTTATACTTTCATCACACATTGAATGGTATTTTATTAGCGTTAAAGGAATTTATATGGACAAAATAATCAATTTTAAATTGAGAAACAACTATGGGGTAAATATAAAGGTAAATAAAGGCAAGTTAAAAGTATGAAAATTGAAGTATAATGATATTTTCATATTTGAAAATGAATCTATGGAAGACATTATTAAATGGGTAAATGATGTTTTAAGAACTATAATATTTATTTTAAATAATTTTTATGATTCATATGTTGTCAAAATGTTTCAAAGAATTATACCTTATAAATTTTATGATAATGTTTTATCCCTGTAAGATAGATATCATTAGGGTTTATCTCTTGATGTTCTCCTCAACACTCTCACTATGTAAAAGATGAGAAAAGAAACGGTTATGAAGAAAAAATAAACGTTTTATCATGAAATTTATTTCATATCTACAATGGATAAAATATCTATGAAATTTCCTGATAAAGAATCTAGTGACACTGCCAGTAATGATGAGGTTCATAATTATTTCGATTAAATTATATGTTTAAATTTAATTAAAGTTCAAATAGGTATAGGAATATAAAAAGTAAATATAACTCTCAAGTTCTTTTTCTGTGGTGTTTTGGAAATTTTAATGAAAATTGTCCTTGATGAGAAGAAGATGATGAAAAGAAGATGATGAAATCAATAATGATAAAATAAAATCAAGAATAAATTTCATGAATAAGGCTAATAAATCTATGTCATATTCTAGGGGAAAGGATTATATTATCTCTAAATAAAAAATATAAACTTTCTATATAAGTTTTATGGTGATGATGAAAATAAATAAGAGACATATAAATGCACATATAATGATTTTTAAATGATTTTTATTTCCAAAGTAAATGATGACATATTTACCCGTGAATAAAGTAGTAGCCCAAAAGAAGAAGAGTCTTGGATGCAATTTATGCCAAAAAGAGTTCTAAACGAATGTATTACGAAAATAATAATACAGTAAATGGATAACCAGAAGTTGGAAATGGTATATATTTAATAAAACAATAAGGATATGTTTCTTAAAAAAACTTAGTTTATAGGGAGGATGATTATTTAAAAAAACAGGTTAATGAAAAGAAGAACATAAATATCAAGCACAAATAAAAGTTGAAATCCATGGAGTATAAAATATAACTCTCTCAAAAAAATTATGTTTGATTAAGGTATTACAAAATATTAAAACTCTATTATAAAACACGGTGAAAGTTCAGAAGAAGTTCACACCTAATAAATATGTACATGGTCAAAAGAAAAAGGATGTTAAAAAAGATCGTGTATGTAGCTAAAACAATCCAAGATGAAAAGATTAATCTATTATGGTTTCAAAGACCAAATCATAATATGATAGAAATTTATTTGGTGATGAGAATAAATTTAAAATAACGAAGAAATTTTCAAATGTTGGAAAATAATTTGGTGTGAAAAAATATTCAAAAGTAATAAATAATAAAATCAATGATAAAAAGGTATAGAAATCCAGAAATATATATATATTTTTAAATGGAAATATAATTTCTATGATAACCATTATATTTGTGATGGATTTGGGCATATGGAATTCATATCTTATTTTATTAATCAACATTACAAAGAATCCAGTTGAAGGTAGAGACTAATTGTATAGGTGATTCAACCCACTAAAAGGAGAAACAATAATAAAGTTATTCTAGATAGTGACAATAGATTCTAACCATGGAAAACATTTTTGAAAGATTCCATCATTTGGCACATAATGTAAATGGATTTATTTTATTTATTCTAACATTAATTTTTTTATAAAATGAATCTCTAAAACCAAATGAGATGAAAGGTAAAAAATATAATAAAAATCTCTTGTTTTTGAAACTACTCTCAAATCAAAGAAAATGATAATGGTCCAAGATTTTATATAGTGGGTGTTCATTAAACATCGTAAAATATTGGATGTTTATAAATAATATTAAAGAATATAAGGAACATACAATAACAATTGGAAATTATGAGTAACCTAGAATCAAAGGAGTTGGGTCTTCTATCATTGGGAAGAACAATTAAAATCCAAAAGTTACTTTTTTGTTAATGGGATGAAACTGACTTTTTTAGTTTTTCACAACCTTTTTATAAAATAAACAATGTGGCTTTAATTAAAGGATGGTTTATTCAAATAGAATTGAATGTGGGAATGTTTTCAAGGGAGATAAATAAACCAAAGGAAACATGTTTCATGTTGGTGATGCAGAATGTTCATACTATGAGAACACGATGCAAGAAAATTATATGTGGAATAAATTATAGGGGTATATTTTTCATAGGAATATGAGAAATATAAAAAAGTATAGAAATTATTTTTAACAATCATAACATTAAAATAACAAGGGATTGTTTTTTTCTATATTATATAAATAAAATATTTGAAACCAAGTTCATAAGAATGATGACTTACTTTCATCTTTTCCGTTAGATCTAATACACTATAACTTTTGTGTGCTAAGCTTTAAGCAAAAAAAAATCAAAATAAGTACATTATTTATTTTATTGATGAATTTAATCATATCACATTTATTATATTCCTAAAACATACATTATAGTCTCTCAAAATGTTATTGTTATTGTAGAAGTTAAGATAAGGATTTTGGATACAATGTGAAGAAGATTTTCATTGATAGTTGTGGATAATATAGAAGTGGGTAACACATTGATTATCTTGAAAAGGATATAATTAATCATAAATTTAGTGAACTATAAGCAACAAAACACATTATTTTTTTTAATGATTAAATATAATTTTTGTAGAGATCACATGAAAAATGTTTATTCAAAATGTTATTTACAGATATTTGTGGAGAAAATCAATTAATAAAGAAGTATATATTCTGGATCGATGTTTTTATTGACTGAGATGTTATATTAATCATTAAGATATTTATTATAAATTAAATTCATGACTTAAAAACCAAAATTTATTGAGAATCACTTTCATTATAGAATTCAATTATGCGAATCTTGGGATGTTTAATCAGAGAGGTGTTTATGGAATCTTTCTTGGATATCCTCAACATGGTAGGGGATATATGTGTTATAACATAGAAATGGGAAGGATTACTAACAAATACAATATTTCAAATTATTTAAATTTTAATTTCATTGTTTTAATCCCACCATTGTATTATTTTATGGGAAATCGTCACATTGTTTAGTTTTATATGGTATTTTTAGCATAACTTTAGAGATTACCCACTTTGATGATTTAACTGTTTGAATTTATTTCTTTTCTTTTGACATAAAATATTCATAACTAATTTGAATTTTGAAATATATATTTTATTGGGATACCATACATTGTGGGGTTAATTTCATCACTCTGAATCCCAAGTTCAATACATCATTTCGAGGACCAAAATCTACTCGCAGTCCATGCCTTCAAAACTGGGTATAAATCTGGATATGACTGAAGATGAGATTGTATATCAAACTTGAGGTAAACCGATGCATTTAAAATTAGACATGAATCATTAAAAGGAATTAATTAACATCTTTTATCAATAATTACATGCGGGGATCTATTATCTTCATGAGAATTAATGCGTGGGAACAATTACTATTTTAATACGAAGTGTCATATATATAGAATTAAAGGCTCAATGTATATCTATCATATATCATATATTTGTTACCCAATGATGCAAAAAAATTTATTGTTTATTAGGGATATTGTTTTATCACAAATTTTATTAATTACCCATTCCAATATTTTTCAATTTGTTGGTGGTAAAATGATTAAAAATCTAGACAATAGGGTTGAATCCAAAACCTTTTTCAAAATTTTTTCTATAAATTATGATATCCTCTCCCATATCAAAGGATACCCCTTTCAAGGGGAAAGGTGGAGTTTAGTTGCTATAATAGTTTTTTCATATTAATTTTATATTATATTAGTTATAATTCTTCTTCCCTTAATTTCTCTTTTTATTCATTTTCTATTTTGTGTTGCCCCTTCATGATCCATCTAATATACAAGCAAAAGGAGAACTAACAGCCATTGTTGTTCGATGGGGGTGTTATGGTTCATTATTTTATTATACTAAATTTTTTATCTATATTTTATTTTTAGAATTTCAATATTTGTGAAATGGTTTGGTGTAGGGTCCACCACACATTCATTTCTATTGATTTATTCTTCCTGTTTTAATCTTTTTCTACTACTTCAACATCATAAAGTTTCATCCAGGGTGTAATAGAATTGTGGTGATGATGTGAGTGGGTACTGTCTTGCATGCAGAGGGTCGGTCTAGGCTTATAAAATTTAATGGAAAGTTATTGGGTGACATGGTTGATCTAATCATTTAGTATAATATTGAGAATAATTTTCTTTAAAGAATAATGATTTCATCACCTCAATCTCCAAATAATTACAACAATTCTTTTCTATATACTCTGTTTTTTAACTTCTCCAATACACTTTGTTTTATTTTTATATGTTTATGAATATATATATATATATATATATTATGACTATGCATTTCAAACAGATTTTTATATTTGTTTAGTAGTATATTAGTTATTTTATAAATAGTGAAAATAGAAAAATTGGTGTGTGTATGTGGCTTCCCTGAGAGATTGACCCTAAGGTGCACAATATATTTTATTCAATGTTAATAAACTTTTATTGGAAAGGGATTTAAAAATAAATATCATTAAATTGGACCTATATCCAGGGATTACAATCACTTAGACACACTATTTTCTAAAAAAACCATAAATTTTAAAAACCAAAAATAATTTAAACTTCATTGAATATCATTAATTTAATAGTCCAAAAATAGAATTTAAAGATAATGTTTCATATGATTTTAAATGTTAAAATTTTAATGAGTCTTTGAGAAAAGTATCTTTGAAGAATCAATTGGATGAGGATGAAAAAATAATAGAGGAGTTGATGAATCAAATGGATTTATTTCTTCTTCCGTGAAGGAATTGGAACCTCAAAAGGAGGCTCCATAAAAAGTGGAAACAAATATTGTTTCATCAAATATTTTCAATTGACGATCCATATGAGAATAAAAGCCTATACATATCATTTCTAGTCCAGGATGAGGGATAAAACATTACAACTAATGCACATGTGGGAGACAAATTTGAATTGGACAAATATTAAGCTGATTTTTTTGATACTGAAAAGGTTTGTGAATATACGATCATTTATAACGACAAATCAGTTCCTTTCTACCTCAATATTTCTTTGGAAGATGATTTAGAAGATTGATGCACCCGATTTGTGTATACATTTTCATATATATAATTGAAAATAAAAACATGTTTTCAGAAAATATCTGTTTTTCCATGAGCATATTATATGATTTTGTTGATTCTGTTTACATTCAAGAGCTTTCTGGATAAAATACATAAATCAAGGGAAGTATTTGAAAATTTTGAAACTACACGGCGTGTACTTTTTATACACACCGTGTACATCTAGACAGGGACATGGGTTGAAGGAGGGAGTACATGCCCATGTCTCCAGGAAGATGCTACATACTCTGTGAGGCGGCGTTACACGCCATGTACTACATTCTAGAAGCGGTTGTTGCCAAGAATAGTCTACACGCCCTTGTGGCCGTTGAAGGAGACACGACGTGTTCCATTTTCTACACGCTGTCTGCTATTCTAGAATGGATTGATGGACAAATGATTACACTACACTCCATGTATGGCGGCTCTAGACGCCATGTACACTCAACTACCAGGCGACGCCGTGTTCAAAAGTCAAAGACAGTGTGTTAGGCCGCCTGCCAGTGGAGAAAAAGAATCCCAAAGCACATTGATGATAGTACACGGCATGTACTTTATATACACGCCCTATACTTTATTTTTCTATGAAAAGAGGCCCTGGAAGATAGATTTTTGGGAGTTCTAAACCATTGGAGGAGAGAAGAAGTACTATTTCCACTGTTCCCAATCCACCATAGTGCCGTAGTTCCACTATTCCACTTACCGACACCACTCCTCGAAGCTTACACAATGAATTCACCAGGTATCAAGTGTGTTGTTCCTATTATGCTTTCCATGTGTAACTAAACCCCTTGTTTGGGGCTGTGGGCGATGAAGGATTGTATTATGATGTCTTAATCTGGATTGTTGTTTTTGTTCTTCATAATTCTTCTTAATCCTATTAAATCAATGCTAAATATTGCTGAGAGTTCTAAGCCGGACCAAGGGTAGAATTCTCAGCAATATAAAAGAGGAGTAACGGTGAAATCTTTCATGACCATTGAAAAGGTTTCACCGATTCATAAATGGACTAAACCAAATTAAGAATTGAGAAACACTGACTACCGGACCAAGGAGTCAATTTCTTCAATTGCAAACAAGAGGAACCGGACCAAATAAATCTTGTGATAAAACGGAATCTAGAATGATGAATTATCATGAACAACACAACCATTTAAGCAATGTTCATAAAAACTCCATAACCACCACAACCCCAATAAACTTTTCTTTCTATTAAAACACCTTTAAATCACTTGTTGTTTCCTTGAAATTGTTAATAACTTTCTTAATGTAAAAAAACCAGTTTCACTCAATCCAATCAAAGAAAATCCCCTCTAAAATTCTCCATGTTTCACTATATTAATTATAAACTCAACTGAACCAACGCAATGCCAAAGTTCCCTATGGATCGACCCCGCACTTCACCTATTCTAAAGTTTTAAGAGTGGGTTAATAACAATTTGGGGCACCAATAATATACTTTAGGTGAAACGACCGACCAAATTTTGGCACCGTTGCTCGGGATATTTTTGTTTCAGTGCTACAATTTAAGTTGTGTTAATAATTGATTAAGTGAAAATAAAAATAAAAAATTCTAAAAAATTTCTGTTCTAATCCCATTTCAATTATCTCTTTTATATTCCCTTTTACACCTGGTATTTTTGTTGTGGATGTGGAAGACCTTAGGTGCATGAATAGACACCCCACTCGGTCCAGAAGTGCCAAGTCATCGGAACTTGTTCCACTTGATCTGAAAATAGAACGGACCCTGCTTCGTCGTCAACGTGCACTGAAGGAAACATACCAAAAACAAATCTCTACCATGGCAAACATGGAAGAGGGAGCACCAGCTGTGGATGCTAAGACTGAGCATCAGTACCAGGATCAATAGCCTCCCACTGCTGGTCTACCAGAGCAGGCTCCTAAAGGCTTCGTGGAATTCCTCCCGAGGGATTACAAACGACCACCGCTGAAACCTCCTCCTGTGTATGGCCAACTGCAGCAACCACAACAACTCTTCCAATGAACCTATTTCGCCCCTCAGGAGCAGAAGTATATGCAACCTCCTCCCCCTCAGAAGCCACCTCCACACCGTCCCCTTATGGAGTACGTTCTTCCTTCAATCCATGGAGCTGATACGAGCATCGTACGTCCTCTGGTCTAGGCCCAGCACTTTGAGATCAAGCCTGCAATCATGCAGCTGATCCATAACTCTGTCCAATTTGGAGGCCTGTCTAGTGAAGACCCAAACGCCCATATCTACAACTTTCTGGAGCTCTGCGACAAATTTCGTTTCCATTGCGTGTCCGAGGATGCCATCTGTCTTCGCTTATTTCCCTTTTCTCTATGGGACAAGGCGAAAGCCTGGATCAAGGGGCTGCCAAAAAGATCTATCCTCACTTAGAAGGAGCTAGCCCAGGAGTTCCTATCCAAATACTTCCCACCATCAAAGATAGTGATGATTCAGAATGAGATCCACAACTTCCAGCAGCACAACTTTGAGTCGTTGTACGAGTTCTGGGAACGCTTCAAAGAGATGCTACGAAAATGCCCACACCACGGACTCCCAATCTATATCTAAGTCCAGACCTTCTACGTAGGACTCACAACAAATACCAAGTCCATGGTGGATGCTGATACTGGAGGTACGATGATGAGAAAATCTCCCGAAGAACATTTTGAACTACTGGAAGATATGTCAACCAACAGCTTCCTGTGGCATTCCAAGCAGGGGACTCAAAAAAGAGGTATGCATAATATTGACGCTACCACCATGCTCACTGCTCAGTTGGATGCAGTGTCCAAGAAAATCGACACATTGAATCTCAAAGGAGCATCTCAAGTTCATGCGGCAAAACCATCCAGCATGTGGCGACTGTGGTAACAACCACAATCTGGGAGAATGCCCAGGACATCCATCCCACCCTTCGACAAGTGAGGTGAGATTTGTTGCTCAAAATCGAGGGTCGAATCAATATCAACAGTTCCAAAAACCGGCGTGGAAAGATAATCAGAACCAAGGCTGGGGTCAACAGTAGCAAAAACCTCTGTCCCGGCGACTGCCCAGCTGCAATCCACCTCAGTACAAGAATCAGTTTCCGAGACAGCAGTTCCAGCAGGGTTCCTATCAACAGAAAGGGTACCAGAACCCTCAACCGTAGCAACAAAGGTAGCAACCACCTCCACCACCTGCCCAGCCATCTCAGCAAGGGAACACATCAAGGTTAGAGGACATGATGAATAAATTCATATCTACTACATAGACGAAATTTTAGAACCATGAGGCTTCCATTCGAATCCCTGAGAATCAAATTGTCCAGATAGAAAACCAGCTATCAGGGAGGCAGCCTGGTACACTACCGGGAATCACTGGGAAGAACCCATGGGAGGAGGCCAATGCTATCACCTTGCGTAGCGGAAAATCATTACCACAAAAGGAACCAACCCACCAGTCAACTGCACCTCCCTCCCCTGTTGATAAAGAAGGTCCAGTTTCAGATCCCTCTTCATCTGAAGAGCCATCACAAGAGGCTCAATTAGGCAAAGGAATAGAAGTCACCAAACCATTTGTGCATGCATTATCTTTCCTAGAAAGAATAAAGAAGAGAAAGATAGACCACCAATATGGTAAATTCATGGACATATTCAATAAGCTCTACATCAATATACCATTTGCGAAGGCCCTAACTGTAACATCCCCAAATGATAAAGGGTTAAATGACTAAATGATATGACTCATGTCAACAAGGTGCACCTTCCTTTTCGGGAGCCTTCCTGGTTAGAACTCCACAGTTAAGCGTGCTTGGCCTGGAGTAGTGATCAGGATGGGTGACCTCCTGGGAAGTTCCCCAGGGTGTGTGTGAGTGAGGACAAAACACACTGGAAAGGACAAATGTTGGCCTGTGGGGACTATCATTAGTCAGATGACCCGTTCGGGCATGTGGGTGGACCCTAGGGTGGGCCCCACGTGTCTGCGGGGCAACTGGTGGTACCTGGTGGGCCAGGACCCGACGACCATGTTAAGGCGGGGTGGTCGTGTTGTCACCGGGACCCGGTTGTCACATTTGGTATCAGAGGAGGAACCCAGCCTTAAGTGCGGTGCATTGCCTGGGTTGAGATGTAGGGCCCACAACGAGGGCGTTGTGCTCTAAAGGGGGGGTGATTGTAACATCCCCAAATGATAAAGGGTTAAATGACTAAATGATATGACTCATGTCAACAAGGTGCACCTTCCTTTTCGGGAGCCTTCCTGGTTAGAACTCCACAGTTAAGCGTGCTTGGCCTGGAGTAGTGATCAGGATGGGTGACCTCCTGGGAAGTTCCCCAGGGTGTGTGTGAGTGAGGACAAAACACACTGGAAAGGACAAATGTTGGCCTGTGAGGACTATCATTAGTCAGATGACCCGTTCGGGCATGTGGGTGGACCCTGGGGTGGGCCCCACGTGTCTGCGGGGCAACTGGTGGTACCTGGTGGGCCAGGACCCGACGACCATGTTAAGGCGGGGTGGTCGTGTTGTCACCGGGACCCGGTTGTCACACTAACACAAATTATTATATATGCCAAATTCATGAAGGACATACTTTCCAATAAGCAGAAGTTGACAGATCTGGGAATTATTGCACTAACAAAGGAGTGCTCCGCAGTTGTTCAACATTCCATTCCTCCAAAGCTCCACGATCCGAGTAGTTTTACTATTCCCCACACAATTGGACCCTATGACTTGGGAAAATCTCTATGCGCCTTGGGAGAAAGTGTCAACCTCATGACATTCAGATTATTCCAAAAGGTCGAGCTCCATGATTTGAAACCAACCCGAGTAGACCTTCAAATTGTTGATCGATCCATTATGTATCTGAAGGGGCTACTGGAAGATGTACCGGTGAAAGTGTGATAATTGATCCTCCCAGCAGATTTCATCATCCTCGACATGGGGGATGATCTGGAGGCACCACTTATATTGGGAAGACCTTTCCTTGCCACTGGGAACACACTCATTGATGTGCACTAGGAAGATCTGATTTTCTGGGTAGGAGACGAGAGAGTCTCTTATAATGTTCTCAAAGCCATCAAGCAGGCATCATCGTCCGATCATGTGGATTGTTCTGAAATAACTACCATGGACGATCTCCTAGTGGATGATCTGGTATGTTTCTATATTTATGATAACTTTAACAATCCAGACATTCTTGTTGAAGAAGATCCAGATAACATGCAACTCCTAGATGGCCAGGGCAGCCACTATTGGGACCATTATCCGCCGTAAATATCAGGTAAGCAGGGTAAATAGGTCGAGCCAACGAACTAAAATAAAGGCTCTTTCTGGGAGGCAACCCGTAGGATAAACTCTATGTCCCACTTATATACACGGCGTGTAATTATATTTTTTATTTATAATCTTAAATAGTATAAATCTATATAATAGACAAATAAATAACTAGGGATGATGCCGGTGCCGATGGTGAAGTCACTGGAGTTTATTCGAGCCGCCCCCAGTTCGAAACCTCCCGAACTACCTTCAGCATGGGGTTCTGCCTTTTATTTAAATGGAGTTTGTGGTATTTTTCATACATATATATAAATGTTTTTAAATATAATAGAACCCATGATGGGAATGGGCTGGTTGGCTAGAATCGTAACCCGGTTCCAAAAAGCACGGGTTCGAATCCAGACAACCGTCCCATTTCCATCATTTGTTTTTTTAATAAAACCACACGACATGCATTTTGATATACGCCATGTGCGCCATAATTCTTCCATATATATTAAAAACATTTTTCAATATACGAAATAACATGCGGGTGAAGTTGGTGGATTTGCAATGTCTCGGCACTAGGTTCAAAAGACCCGTTTTGAAATCGCATTAATCTCCCCACTTCATCCCCATCCATTCCTAAATGAAAACCACACACCAAGCTTTTATTTCTTCCCATCTTTATAGACCTTATAGCATAATTATATATATAATAAATATGGACAATAGTACAACCTTCGCTCCAGTGGTAGAGGGCTTCCATTCGGAACAACCAATCGCCGGTTCGAACCTCGCCCCGACCACCGGACCAAAGGTGGTACTTCTCTTTTTCCAATTTTTAAACACACGGCGTGTATTTTCCCACTACATTACGTGTATAATTTTATTTTCTTTTAATTCTGTATATACATATATATAACTATTTTACTTTTATTTTTAATTAATTAATATTAATTATTATATAGTATATTTAATGTATTAAAAATGTTTTGGGAATACACGGCATGTAGTCCAAATGTACACGCCCTGTACCGTGGCTATATAAGTCGCGGGCCACCCATCTTGAGCCCGTGACACGCGGCTCCCCATTTCTCCCCCTTCTTCCCGTTTCTTCTCCCAAACAACACCTGCACCCCCATTTCTCAGATCTGTCGATTTGGTGTGTTTCGAGCTCTGATTTCTCTTAAATTGTGATCCTCGGTCAAGGTACGCCATTCTACACCCTCTATTTCAAGTTTTTAGAATAATTTAGGGTGATTTTCGGATCGGCAGACCGTTTAGCTTCCGCCTGTACACGACCACAAACTGAAGAACACACACAGTGTACTTTTATACATGGCCACACAGAAAATACTTAAAATTTGAATATACACGGTCGGTATGTTTGGTACACACCATGTCCTTTTCATCATGCCTGAGTACCCCTTTGCACACGGCCTCACACACCATTTTCATATACATTGCGTGTGTGTTTGGTACACGCCGTGTATACCCTTTCCTTTGGCCCCTCCGTGTGTAGCACCTAACACGACCTCTTACCCCATGTACCTATACACGACGTGTGTGTTCGGTAGACGCCGTGTATACCATTTCCTTTGGCCGGCCCGTATTTCACACTCACAAGGCCATGTTCTTCTGGTAAAGAACACGACATGTCCTATCTATACACGGTGTGTCCTTTATTTTCATAATTTTTACAATCATGGTAGTGTCCTTTATAAATACATGACCACTTATACTTTGTGTGAACACGAAGTGTAAGTTTGTTACATGGCGTGTACCATTACATGGTATAATTTTCACCTTCAACATGTCTTTCCAGAGAACACGAGCTACTCTACATTTTTACCACACGCCGTGTACTCTGGAGTACACGTCGTGTACTTTTATTTTCCTGTTTTCTCACATTTTTGTTGTTTTGTTTTCATTTCTTTTCTTTTATTTTCGTTTTCTTTTGTTTGGTTTCCTTTCATTTTTCCAGATTATGGATGATCCTGAGTCTTCCCGAGGGAAGTGGCCATCCTCCACTACTTAGGACGAGGGGTCCATCTTTCGTCGGATCCGACTCCGACCACCGACACAACCAGACCCAGATGCTCCGGTCTTCGAGCTCCCTCCATTGGCTATTCTCCGCCACTCACTCCCTCAGCAGAGGCCAAACCTACTTCTACTGCACCTCCTCCTTCTGGCACCGAGCTTCTGAGCACCACCATTTCTACTGCACCAACTGCGCCATCTTCATCAGCAGATGGTCCCTCCTCAAGCCCTCCATCCACCGAGCCCCCCTCTACTTCAGCAGATCCTCCCATAGAGCCAACTGCTACTGCTGCACCTACTCCTGGGATAGTACCTATAGGTGATCCCTATCCCTGAACGGTATTCCCGGTTACTGATCTCGCCTATGACAGGGTCTGACGCTTCTCTCATCAGCTAATACCGTTGAGTGGCCGTTACCTCGACATCAGCATTCTGCAGTAGCCAGGTATTTGGGAGGACTTGGAGGAGCTTCTCGGGCACACCCCACTCCTAGATATTTTCCAGGTCAGCACTCCTGTTTCTCGTGATTTATTTTTAGAGTTCGCGGCCTCGTTTGATTTTGATGGACCGGAGTACCAGGAGACACCTGGTGATGCGGTGCCCATGGTACGGTTCCGGCTAGGCGACCGGTGTTTCTCCCTCACCATGACTGAGTTTGGCCGAGGGTGCGGCTTCTACCCCCATCCCATCACCCCACCTTCTATTTCTACCCTATCCCGGCCTGAGTGCTCTGAGCTCGTCGCTATATGGCGGGAGATCGCTGGGCCTGCCCACCGGTACTCCCCCACTTCCCAGAAGAGCAGTCTTATCGCTAACCCCATCATCCGCTTCTCCCACCGGTGCTTCCACACCATTATTTTCTCCCACCACGAGGATATGGGGGTCATGACCACCTGTGATGTGGAGCTCCTTACCTGTGTCATCCCGCACGACTACCCAGACCTCCCCTATCTAGTCGCATCATATTTCCATTCCATGTTTACCGGTCTTCAGGGCAACCTAAATGGCGGGGTTTACACTACCTATCTCACCCACCACCTTGGGGTATTCGATCCCTCTTTTCCTCATGACATGTTAGGTTCACCCCAGCGGATGGACTTTCTCATCCTCATTTGCATGGGGCTAGTCCGGAAGCATGGTTGCCTACATCCTTGCCCAGGCTCGCCCCCAGCCACCCGCTGACCCTCCTGCCCCAGCTGCTGACCCTTCTCCTCCTTCCCCACCCCCTCCAGCTTCCCCACCTCCCCAACCACATACTGACTCCACTTCTTCTGGCCTTCCTTCTTCGGTCCCATCACCCATCCCACCTGCCCCCATACCCTCGGTCGATCTTTCCCTTTCCTACCACCTATCCGTGATGGAGTAGCTCCTGGGTCGCTTCGATAGCCGACAGGATTAGATGGAGCAGCAGTTGGTTCTTATTATCAGCCGCCATGACACCATAGCGCGCCATTGGCTTCGTCTCGATAGACGACATGAACCCATGGAGCTGCTGTTGGCGCATATTGCTCAACATCTTGGTCTTCCGCCACCTCGGCCACCTGCCTCTACCTCAGCTCCTAGCCATTCTGCTACTGCACCACCACCCTCTCCTGCGAAGGTCAAGGATTCTGTTCTTCTATCTACGGTGAGCCCTGCTACTAGACCTCTTGCTGCCACCACTACTGCCAGTCCAGGGCCTACTGATGAGCTTCCTTCACTGAGTCTCACACCTGCGACTCCTTCTTCTCCAACTACCCTTCCTGGTGCAGCATCAGAGCCTCCCGCTTCCACTACTCCTGCGCTGTCTCTACCAGCTAGTTTTGTACCAGATGTGCCATCCCCTGAGGCAAACCCATGATAGTGACATTTTTCTTTCTCTTATACATCTATTTTGTCATTTTCTGTGATGTGATGTTATGCATGTTTGCATTTTTCTTTTTTCTCAGACAGTCACAGGTATCATGGAGCGACTCCCGACATCATTTTTCAAGGGGAGTATTTTTCTATTTTTTCTTATCAATCTCTTTCACTTTTATACTTCCACTACTTCCCCTCATTTTGCTCCCATCATTTTTCCCTTGCCCACCCTTTACCTTAGTATTGCACCTGGTGGACCATGTGTCGTATTATGTTTAGGGGAATTGCGCTAGCATCACTCTATTTCACCTTAGTCTTTTCCCTTGAACAAATCTAGGAGACATCATTATTTGATTATATAGTTGAAAAATTGAGGAAATTTTTGGTTAGTCATATTTATAAATGCTCAAGTTATCATTAAGAACATTTTGAGGGTTGCATGCTTATTCTGATTCTTAAGTATTTTAAAATGATTGGTGATATAGTTTCAATTGCAACTTTTAATCCTTGATTAATTACATTGATTAGGCTAGTGATTTATATGCATGTCATGACATGATTGTCCATTTATTATTTCTCCACTCCTGAGAGGTATTCTAAACCCTTTTTGTATTTTATTTATAAATACCCTCTTTCTTGAGAGATTCTTAGGATATGCATAACTACCACAATATGCAAGTTTTCTTTTCAAAATATGAAGAAAATTTTGAATTACATTAAAATGATTGAGGCATTAGACTGTTTCAACCCCTTTATCTTGAGACCTACCCTATATTTAATCTTTTTTAAGCCCATAGAAGCCATGAAAAACCTTTATAAGAAGCCACATTACAAGCCTATTTCCCTTAATACCTTATATCTTTTTAAACTTTGCATGATTATTTATTTTGGAGCATTAAAGAGGGAGTTGGAAATACATGGAATTTTTTTGTGCAAAACCATGAAATAAAGTGTGCGGGAGTGCCTCTTAACTCTTTGGGGCAGAAAGGATTCCAAAATATTATTCATTTTATTTATAAGTGTTTCCCTGGATTTCTTCTTAAAAAAGAGAAAAAATTATAAAATAAATCCAAAGAGAAGGGAACCTTGTGCTCATTTGATTTAGAAACCCTACATGTAAGGCAAAAGGTGGTGATTACAATAGCATTCGACTGAGCTTGAGAATGAAACGTTTCCATTGAAATTTACTTTGAATATCATGCACTGTTATTTAATGGAATTAGCCTTTCTTTTTCAAGCCTCAGAATTTATTTTTCACATCTGAACCTACCAACCTTTAGCCAAAAAGACATCTCAACCTTATCGATAAAGCCCTCATGATTTTTGTAATTGTATTTTTTCTGAAGTAGAGAACAAGGAATCTTACAAACCTATTAATAGAGTGTATATACCTTAGATTGAGCATAACTATAAATAAAAAAATCTTGAGTGTGGAGTGTGATTTTAATTGGTAAGGTAGATCATCAAGTGGCATGCTTATTTTTGAAAAGTTGAAAAATGTGTTGAAAGAGGATGAGAGAAGTTAAGTGAATTATATATGAGGCACGAATCTAGTATCTTATGGATTGAATTTTTTTGTACCTTTTTGAATTTTCCTCAGTAAATTTATCATTTTTAATTTTTATTAATTGAATTTTTTCCTTTTAAAAGTATAGACTCTTTTAATTAGATGTTGAGATTTTTCTTGAGGGCAAGTAAACGACTAAGTGTGGGGGAATTTGATACACCCGATTTGTGTATACATTTTCATATATATAATTGAAAATAAAAGCATGTTTTCGGAAAATATCTGTTGTTACATGAGCAAATTCTTTGATTTTGTTGATTATGTTTACATTCATGAGATTACTGGATAAAATACATAAATCAAGGGAAGTCTGTGAAAATTTTGAAACTACACGGAGTGTACTAATTATACACGTCATGTACATCTAGACAGGGACACGGATCGAAGGAGGGAGTACACGCCCATGTCACCAGGCTGAAGAAACATGAAATGTGAGGTGGCGTTACACACTGTGTACTACATTCTTGAAGTGGTTGTTGCCATGAAATGTCTACATGCCCATGTGGCCTTTGAAGTAGACACGACGTGTTCCATTTTTTATACGCCATGTTTGCTATTCAAGAAGGGATTGGTGGCCAAATGTTTACACTACACGCCATGTATGGTCGCGCAACATGCCCTGTACACTCAACTACCAGGAGGTGCCGTGATCAAAAGTCAAAGATGGCATGTTAGGCCACCTTCGAGCAGAGAAAAATAATCCCAAAGCGCATTGATGGCAGTACACGGCATGTACTTTCTATATACGCCGTGCACTTTATTTTTATATAAAAAGAGGCCTTGGCCGACAGATATTAGGGATTTCTAAACCATTGGAGGAGAGAATAAGTACTGTTGCTTCTGTTCCCAATCCAACATAGTGCCATAGTTCCACTATTCCACCTACTGACACAACTCCTCGAAACATACACAATGAATTCACCAGGTATCGAGTGCGTTGTTCCTATTTTTCTTTCCATGTGTAACTAAACCCCTTGTGTTGGGGATGTGGGTGATGAAGGATTGTATAATGTTGTATTAATCTAGATAGTTGTGTTTGTTCTTCATAATTCTTCTTACTCCTCTTAAATCAATGCTAAATATTACTGAGAATTCTTAGCCGGGCCAAGGGAAGATTTCTCCACGATATAAAAGAGGAGTAACAGTGATAGCTTTCATGACCATTGAAAAGGTTTCACTGATTCATAAATGGACTAAACCAAATTAAGAATTGAGAAACACTGACTACCGGACCTAGGAGTCAATTTATTCAATTCCAAACAAGTGGAACCAAACCAAGGAAATCTTGTGATAAAAGGAAATCCTGAATGATGAATTATCATGAACAACACAACCATTTAAGCAATCTGCATAAAAAATCCATAACCACCACAACCCAATACACTTTTCCTTATCTTAAAACACCTTTAAATCACTTGTTTTTTCCTTTAAATTGTTTATAATTTTCATAAAGTAAATAAACCAGTTTCACTCAATCCAAACCAAGAAAATTCACTCTAAAATTTTGCATGTTTCACAATATTAATTATAAACTCTACTGAACCAACGCAATGCCATAGTTCCCTGTGGATGTACCCCTCACTTCAACTACACTTAAGTTTTAAGAGTGGGTTAATAACAATTTTGTGCACCGATAATATACTTTCGGTGAAACGAATGACCAAAGATGTACTGATTGATATTTATTTAAAAATGGTCTTTCATGAAGATATCAATTTCTATGTATACTTATTTAAAACGAGCGACTTATTTATTTCTTCCACCAGTTTTAATCATATTCAAGAAAAATTATTTTCAAACAATCCCTTTTATAAAATTTATAATACATCAGCAATAGAGATGGGCTTGGATGTTAAGGAAGAGACCACCAAAGTGTTGGTGGTTGACGAAAATTAGATGGAAGACAATGTGGTGGGGAGACTACATCATATTGACAACTTATATACCTTTTATAGGAGGACACCCAAAAGTCAAAAGGGAGTACCCCTATATTTTCTTCTCTCCACCTATGCACCTAAATTGTTTTCACCCATATCTTTTGGGGGTTACTGTTATTTTTCTTTTCATTGTGGTTTCTAGACTGAATGGCCCGAAGACTGAATTTGTTTTATTGATTTTGGATAAACCCCCTTTTAAGGGTAAAGGGTAAAAACCAAGACATCAGGGACATAGATATATTGACAAAATCCGAAAATCAACCGGGTTGTAACCCAACACAAGAATACATAAAAGTACATCTTCCCAGCAACAATGTCAATAAGGCACCCCTCCACCAGAGCATGGTTGCTCAGAATGTTGTCCCATGCAAAAATGCATGGGCCCGATACCGATGGCAGCACCATACCCTCCCAAACATCCATGTCCGAAAAGCCACGCATGGCGAAGACGACTAGCTCTATCCTCATCTATAGTAACTCCGCGTAAGCTGTCTAGGTTCCCCAAAGAAAATCAAACACGAGACCATGGCACCACCATCAATCTCACCACATTCCACGAGACACCCTACACCACCGCCACAGAGGCCCGGAAGGCATTCCAAGGGACACGAATTCAAGACACCGTCACCTAGGACTGGATGACCGAACAACGCGCCAAGGAAACACCATCGGTGGGGGATCCAGGTCATCCTGAACCCAAAACTCCGCTCTAGGCATGGATCATATTCATTCAGATCATGGAAGAACCCTCGCTGAGTTCCAAAGTAGGCCAGTCACAGTGGTGATCATATCAACGTGGAGATGCAGCGATGAACCGGCAATATCAAAGCGCCAACCCAAAAAATGCAAGATTTAAAGCCAAATCACAAACAATTGAAATAATCCAGAAGCATCAAACTCACAGTGGCAGAAACACGCAGTAGAACCTCACAGCAGCAGAAACAAAACCACACAGTAGCACAAACTCACATCAGTAGAAACACACGAACTCGCAAACTCATAGCGGAAGAAAACAGATCCTACCCCCTCTGAGGAACAGCATATCGAAGCCCTGCCCCACTAGAAACGCTCCTAAGATACTCACGACTAAGCCAAGTTGTGGTGGATGCACCAGGCAGGAACGAATTTGGTGTGCAATGAACCAAACCAATAGAACCGTGCTGGAACTCGCCGACGAAAGGTCACTAATCCAGACACAGAGCTGCACTCCAGAACACCACGGAGCTGACGAGAAATCAACTGTCGTCGACGTCGGTAGGGAAATCGCCGATCTACACACCGGAACACCACCGACCGATGACACCGTGAGGAAGTGCTGGAGAAATCTCAGTTCCCAGACGCCTCCCACAAGAAGACACACCTTCGCTGATCTGAGACTAGAAGGAGCAGATCCGATCTAGGCCGGAGGGGGGAGGAGGAAGGAAGAAAATGGGGGGAAACCCTAGCTGCAGAAGCATATGATAATCATGTAACCAAATTTGTAAATTTATATAATTGATTATTAATACAAGAACAATATAATGATAAACAGAAGTATCCATAGAATTGAATCAAAGATAAAATATAAAGGAGAGAACCCAGAATTGAGATTTGAGGATCACCATATTTTGTTTATAATTAAATTGTGTAAATTTAATAGTTACCTCCAAGGTGATTATTTTTTCATTCATGCATGAGAACACAAGTCAAAGGTGTCTCATAGTTACGATGTAGAATTCAAGTATGTGATTACTCAAGAGGCGATCCACCAATTCTCTACGTATCTCTGGACCTCACCAAAGGTGTCTCAATGTTATAGTGTGGAAGATCCTTTTTCATTTGATGTGTGCCTTAGATGGCCTTGGGAATCACTTCCAACGAATTCTAAGACCGGCTGAAGGATTATGTATCTTATTATTGAGAGTTTTCATGGAGAGGGAAGAGTTCACTAGGCTCCGAAGATTTTCTCCATGGTTTTTGTAAAAACAACAATTGATTAGCAGGTGGGATGACCCCAGTTTAATTAGATAATACTAACATAATAGGAAATTTGATTCACCGGGTATTAATAAATAATTAGCAAAATTTTTGTTACTTATTTTATTTTACATGTGAAAACCAATGTCAAATAATAATATTAATTCTATTATTTCCATGACCTGTTCTCAACTATCTAGTTATATTTAAATATTATTAAACCAAATAATATTTAGTATTATTTCTCACTGGTCCCATAACATTGTCCTCCAATCCTCCCCAATATTTATTGGGCCTTGAATAATGAATATTTATTTATTATATCAATTTAATGACATTGTTCAATGATAAATATATATTGCAAATATAATATATTCTTATGCATGACATGTGATGAAATAAATGCAATCAGAAATACTTTAAAAATTTTAATCCAAAATCAGGAAGAATATATATTCATCTTGTTAAATAAAATATTATTTAATTGAGATATTGGCTACACTTAATGTGTGACCCACCATGCCTCTTTCTCGTTTCCATTAGGCGGTTCTTCCAAAAGTCCAATAGTCATGTCTAGAAATTGGTCAAGGAACCCAAGAGAAATAAGTTGATGTCACAACGACATGTCTCATAATATGAACGGTTATAGTGTAATATAGTCCATTTGTCCAGATATCTCAAATGCAGTGGGTTGAATGAAAGTTCCGTCAACCCATGTGCTCGATTTCTCATTCCTTTACTTCCTAGAATATAAATTTCCAAGATAACACCATGGAAATGGATTTAGATGGGTTATTCATTTCCATCAAAGGGGCTGAGACATCTACTTTTGTATAAGTTGGAAATCATTTCTCACATAATTTATTAATACAGTATTAGTTAGGATGCACCTAACATATCGTATCTCATGGAGAACATATGGTCTCACATTTTTCATCAATATGTATTAGTGCAGGAGTCATAATACCCATTAATAATAATCTTAAAATATTTGTATGAAAACACACATCCATAGACAGGAACATCCAATGACATTTATGAATATGGATTTCCATATGGCGGGTATTGTTCCAATTCTATCCTCCTAGATATTACCAAAGGTGAAAACAATGAGAAGGCGCCTCAATGAATCATCTGTCCCCAAACCTGATAGACTGTATCATTTGTGTCCCTTGAAATGATATCATCCGGCTATAGAACATATATTCAAGAGTAGTGTCATGGGAGTTATAGGTTCTCATATTATCAGGGATCTGCTATGAAATTTTAGTGATATATCTCTTCTTAGGACACTATTCGATGCTATGTTAGGTAGAAGAACAATCATGAGGTGAAAATAAGTTTATTATTATTCATCCAATGAATGAAGGTTTATCATAAAATACCAAGAAGTTGGTTTCTATGACACAAAATCCAATAGACTCCCACATTAACTACATCAAACTGCTAATAACCTTCAGTTCTCTATATCATAGATGATGCTTTTACTTCTCCTAAGATAGTCCTTTAGTCAAGGGGTTCACCACATTTGTTTATGTGGACACTCTACTCACTGAAGCTTCTCAACATTGATAGAAATCCCTCAAGAGGTGATTCTTTCAGAGTATGTGCTTTGTCCCTTGATGTGACCCTGGATCGTCTTCATGAGCCACCACTGTAGTATCATCACAATACAATGTAATGGGAACCTTACTTCTAGGTACTACATTTGGATCCAAGAAAACATTCTGAATCCTGATGGATTCCCTGGCTGCATCAGAAGCCCCTATATATTCACGATTTTCTATAGAATTAGTGACACATGGCTTTTTTGAAGTATTCCAGTTCACAAATCATATGTTGAGACAAAAAATATCTTGATTGTGACATAAGATCACTCTGATCTGTCTAAATACCAGCACCATGATACCCTCAGATGATAAGGTCCTCATCTCCTCCATTCAATAGGAATATTTTTTTTCTTCTCATATAATTTGGATAGTTTTAATATAAGATAAATTATATTCTCTTGGATCTTCTTTATATCATCCTAATATGCTCAGTACATTGGAAACATCATGTCTAGTACATAACATGCCATACATGATAGATCTTATTGATGAAGCATATGGAATCATATCCATCCTACATTTCTCATTTGGTGTTTGGGGGAACATTTTTTTGGAAAGATGTATACCATGTGATCGTAGAACAAATACCCTCTTTGATTGTTCCATATGAAATATTTTTAGTATCTAGTCAATGTATGTACTTTGACTTTGTCCATGTAGCCTCTTAGTTCTACATAGAATGATCTTGGTCCCTAGCATGTACATTGCTTCCCTTAAGTCCTTCACAGAGAAGAACTTGTTCAACCAGTCCTTGAATGACTACAAGACTGGTATGTCAATTCCAATATGATATATTTCATCAATATACACAACTGGGATGATGACCACATTCCTATTAAACCACTTGTAAACACATATAATACATTTACTATTAATGAAACTAAATTCTCTTATGGCATCATCTAATTGAATCTTCCATGATCTCTATGATTTATTTAATCCATATATAGATCTATGAAACTTTAATATCGTTTTTTCATTACACAAACCCTTTTGGTTTTATCATATAAACATTTTGATGATGTTTCTCGTCAAGGAATTCCATTTTAAAATCCATCTACCAAATATCATATTCATGGAATGATGTTATGGAATGTATAATTATTATGGAATTAAACATGGATGCTCGAAATAATGAATCATGGTTATCAATTCCATGACACTATTTAAGTACTCTATCCAACAGGCTTTCTTTATAGGTAATAACATGAACTTCCATGTCTAATTTCTTCTTGAATACCCATTTACACCAAACTGGCTTTACAATAACTGGAGCATCGACCAGAACCAAAAATTGGTTCTAATACATGAAATCCATCTAAAAAATTATATATTCTATCTATCTTGAAGAGTTTGAGCTCTTTATTTTGTCTATGTGGAAAATAGGTTCTTCATTATCCAATAATAATGAGTCACCAATTTCAGTGATAAGGAAACCATATCTCTCTAGTTCTCTACCTCAGTTGTACCCCTACGTAGTAATTGTGTTTCAAGAACTACCTCTTCCATGGGGGCCTATGGAACCTATTTATATACCATCTTCTACATATCCTAACCATCAACATCATCGAAGTTGTTATTTCTCCCACTATTATTTTTGAAGATGTTCTCCCTCTCAAAAAAGATGTGTTTCCAAACTACATTAACATTCTTTTCGAAGGGGTTTCATAGGTAGTATTCCATTGATTCCTTAAGATACCCTATAAAGATACACATCGTACCCCTAGGTGGTAGTTTTTTTCCTGATAAATCCTTAACAAACACATTGCATCCCCATACATGTGTATGTAATAAAGTGGGTGTCTTTCCACTCCGTACCTTGAAGGGAATCCCATTTTACTCCTTCGTTTTTACTTGGTTTAATGTGTATTCCAAAATTTGTAATAAATATCCCCAAAGGGATAATGGAAGATATATATGAATCATCATTGACCTTATTATGTCCAATAATGTATGGAACCTCCTTTCACTAACACCATTACATTGTGGTGTATATGGTGTAGTGAGTTAAGATATAATCCTAGAATCTCGTAAAAGGATGATGAACTCTTAGTTAAGATATTATCTACCTCGATCTAATCAAAACTACTTTATATTCTTACCAATATGATTATCTATTTCAATCATGAACTTCTCAAAGGAATCAAACTTATACGTCATTATGTATAAATAGACATATCTACCCATGTTATCACTAAATGTAATGATTTCTGAATATCAACATATAGCTTGTACTCGAAATGTTTCACACACATCATTTCTTACCATTCCTAGAATATCTATGTCCTTTTCCCCTTGGCCACTAAATGGTGATTTGGACATTTTCCCATATAAACAAGTGTGTCACATATCATGTGGTTTTATCTCAGAAGAGACTAAATAATCATCTTAATAGATAACTTTTCAGCCCTTCTCATTTACATGAACATGTCTATGATGCCACAAGTAGTTATTGTGTGAGTCATGTGAACTTGGTTCGTTATTAATTTCTAACACTTGTTTCTCATAATTTAATACATATAGACTATTATTTACATGTTTCATACCATAATATATGTTGTTCTTATAAAATTATTGACATTTATTTCCAAACATGAAAATAAATCCATATATATTAAAACTCGATAAAGAAATTATGTTATTTGTAACACTTGGTACATAATAAGATCTATGTAAAACCAAAATCATTCCCACAGGTAATGTGAGGTGGTAGTCACCAATTTAAAGAGAAGCTGGCCTTGCACCATTGGAAGCTTGAAGATTCACTTCTACTCTGGAAATTGTATGGAATCTTCTTGTTTCCTGCATTTGAATATAGATATGATCCACATAAGCTATATCTAAAAACCTATTTATAGAAATGGAATTATTTCACTCATTAATGAAGGAAAATTTGGATTTCCCTTGCCTATGGGCGCAGTTCCTCTTCCCGTGGTTTGACATTCCAAATGTAAAGCATACCGCCTCCTTTTTCTTACCATGCCTTCAGATCTTCTTCATCTTGGTTAGACGGTTCTCAAAGGCTTATGTTGTTTTTAATTCATAGGCCCCTTTTCGGTTTCCTTTCACTTCTTATTCACCACAAGGACTATGTGTTTTTCACATCCCATGTCCTTGTCCACTTGGAAATTCGGTGTAAGAAGCATCAATAGACTCTTATCATTATTGATCATATTATAATTCACAATAAAACTAGAGAAGGTCTTAGGTAGGGATGATATTATAAGATCTGTACATGAATCATCTAGGAATTTAATCCTTAAGATGTCCAGACACTCAATGTTTCCAATATGCTTGATTATATATGGTCTATCTAGTGTATACTCTACAAGCATAGTAGTGAACAAAGAATTGGAGATCTCATTCCTCTCCCCTATCTCCTTTTATTAATAGAGATCCCAAAAGCGATTCTTCAGGATATAAGAATCAATTTCCTAATGATTATTCAAGATCTTATTGGTAATAGATTATAGAATGGGAACTAAACATCCATAACATCATTCATATGTTTCTCATATATAGAGAGTTCCTCATCAGTCACTCCATTTCCAAATGAAACTGGTAATGTCTCTTCCAACACATAATGTTTCCTCTCATGGTAAAGGATAACCCAAAGGGAACTTTGCGACTCATTGAAATTAATGTTTGTGGGAAGGTTATCCTTATCAAGTATAAATCACAATGATATGTTTGATATCATTTTCAATGAAGTTTATATAAATAATATGAACCATGTTTTATTACTTTATCTTGATAAATATATACAATAAATATATCTATTAGCCTCCCACTATTTTGTTGAATCCTAATATCCCTCACTATTGTCTTTAGAGTATCGTATTTCTTGGAAATTATAGTAGCATGGATCCATATTATTATTTTCATTACCCCAAACAGGGGTTTTCAAGAAACTTCATAGGTTTCAGGTAGGCCTTCCGAATGCCAACTACATTAATCCACAAATACTTGATCTGTTGAGTGGACTCCCCAATCATAAAATCCTAAATTTTGTATTTCCTCAACCTTTTCCACTCAGTTTCACCATGTCTTACAAGGGAAGTAAACCCTTTTATGTAAAATATGTTAAGTCAATCCAAAATATGAAATTATAATTCCCCAATAATTTAAAGCACACAAACTAGGATTGGTCAAGCACTTTGAAATATGGTTCAATTTTTTCTGAAGTAATGGGAGGCTATTCAGACTTAATATTTAATTAAGGAATTGTATCCTTTATACGTAAATTGCATCTTATTATATTTTCCAATACTTTTTAATATTATTTGGTATATACTTAAGTGATTAACCATTTATATAAAAATTTTACGCATAATCCATTTTATTTTAGTTCCACCTTGTATGCTTGTTAGTTCATTACTTATGTGATCGTATCAAACATCCATATTGAATAACACTAAAACTAATAGAAATAAATAAGGGGTGTGATAATGGGATTTACTATTGGTTATTTTATCTTGAATTCTATAAACAACCTTGAACTAGAGGAGAAACATCATGAACTATTTACAGTTCGGGTTCACAGCTTTCCACCAGTCCACCTTTTTATCTCATTTGATTAGTTCTTCCTCATATCCAAACCTGAACAACCTCCAGTAGCTTGGGAGATCTGTCCACTACCTATGATTTTATCTCACATGCAGGTCAGGGGAAAAGGAGGTTTACTTAAAAGAAACAGTGGCCACACAAGCCCTACATATTAATGAGGAGAAGGAACAGAAGACACCAATTTCAATTTAATAAAGAAATTAAAAGGTAACCAATCACATATAAATTTCTTGTCTATCTCATGATCATCCACATAAATGCACCACATTATGCATTTAATAAAACAGTCATTCAATTTTTTAATTGTTTTTATTTATATAAATTAGGCTCAAACTGATTAATCATTATATTTAATTAATCAATCCTTTTTATATTATTCAATTTCTTAATTTCGTTGAGATTATCATCCATAACCTTGTATAGAACATTTATCTTGGAAGAAACATGGTGAATACCCATTCAAATATACCCAACATGTATTATACTTGTATACACATTATTCCTTGTGACATGTAGTATGCAAGAAAAATTCTAATAGTAATACAACACAAACACATTTTGAAGATAATTCAAGATTATGAAGATGTTAATTAAACATTTATATATGTATATATATATATCAATGACTTGTTACATGTCATGTCCCATCTGTATGGCCACATGAAGGTATATATCTCAAGGGTTACATAATTTAATATTTTTTTAAATATTCATTATCTATAAAAAGTATACAATGTGTAGATCCGACTAAATGGTGTGTACCCTACGCAATTTCTATCTGAAGTTTGTGCTTGGGAAAAAGGTTTGTGAGGTGTAATTTATAAATGATCTTAGTACATGGTATGTCCAGTGGGACACATGAAGTGCCGACTCCACATTACACGATAACTAGTAGGGAAATCCATGTATTTGGTAAACAACATGACACTGACCCAGAGGGACTACATGTTGTGTCTAGTGGGCCACATGTCATGTAGTCCAACTGACCAAGCACCATTCTGTCCTGGTCAACATGCAGTTTAATAATTCTCTACACCGTATGTCATTAATGAACAAAGATTCTGTAATTTCTAAATTACTCCCGATGTGATGAAAACAACTACATAGTGCGTGATCCGTATTACATGACGTATTTGAAAGATGACACAACCTATAACTCCGAATACAAAGAATGTACTATCGTTATACCTTGAAAGAATTTTTGACCCATCCTGATGAGATCCTTGATTTAATTTTAATCATAAAATGATTTGTTTATGTTAGATCTACAAGAAATGAAAGAATAATAACATTTATTGAAATTCAAATTTCACGATCAATTAAACATGAATTGATAAAATAAATTACTAATGAATTAATCATCAATGAATTATTTAAATAATTTTAAAAAAACATCAACTCTCTGATACCACTTGAATGTTCCTGGTGTCGTAGAAGCAAAGGATGGGCATGTACCCAAAATTGAAAATTTCCATGATTGATGATTAATCCAAGATCAATATGATGATAAAAACTAGTATCCATGGAATTGAATTAAGGATAAAATTAAAAGGAGAGAACCCGGAATAAAGAAGAGTGGATAAAAATATATTGTTTATAATTAAATTAATTAAATTAAAGAATTTCCTCCAAGGTGATTCTTTCTTCATTGATGTGCTTGACCATGAATCTGAGGTTCTGATTCATTTATATATATAATCCCAGAATTGGATTTCTCTAGAAGTGACGCACATCTGCTCCATTTAAATCTAGATTTCAGTGAAGGAGTCTCCGGGTGATTTGGTGAAAGATAATTTAACTTGAAATTTCCACCATTGATTGCATTGATAATTTATTTCAAATCATTCTCATAGATCTGCTGGAGGTGCAAAACTCTCATTTTTGAGAGAGTTCTTGGAGAGGAAAGGATTCTCTAGGCTTGAGATCTTTTCTCCAAATATGTTGAGCACTGAAACATTAGTTTTCAGGTTGGATAACCCCTTGTCAATTTATATAATAATAACATAACTTGGAATTTAATTCCCCAATGTAATAATAAATAATTAAAACAATTTTTGTTACTTATTTTATAATTCAATGTGAAACCCCATATCAAATTATAATATTAATTCAATTATTTCTGTGACATGTGGATAACTTGCACATTATGTTTAAATATTATTCATCCAAATAATATTTAATATTATTTCTCATTAGACCCATAACATGGTCCACCATTCCTCCTCCTTATTTACTGAGAATTGAATAATGGTTACAAATTTTTAAAATAAATATAACTACATTATTCTACGATAAATAAATATTATGTCCACAATATATCCTCTTTAATTAGAAACGATGAAATAAATGTGATCAGGCATACTAGAAATATTATTAAACCACAAAATGGAATTATATTTATTTAAATTTTTAAATAAAAAATTATTTAACTATGATACTGGCTTCATATAGTGTGTGACCCTATAGGCCTCTTTATTGTTGTTATTAGTAGAACTTGCCTAAATTAAAATATTACAATCTAGAAATGGGTCAAGGAACTCAAAAGAATGATTTTGTGGTCACAACACCATTTCACCTCATAAAAATTCTTACCATGTAATATAATCCCTTTTTCCTAATATGTCCAATAAAGCAGGTTGCATGCAAGTTCCATCAACCCTTGTACTTGATTTCTCATTCTTTATCTTCATAGAATTGATCATTCATAGAGAACACCATTGAAATTAATTTAGTTAGGCTATACCATTTCCATTGTAGGGCCTCAAATATCAACTTCTATAGAAGTGAAACATCCTTTCATGCATTAATCATTATTGTCATATTAGTCATGAAAAACCCAACATATCATACATCACCATGATCATCTGTCATCATGGTTTTCGCTAATACATATAATTTCACAAGTTATAATACCCATTAGTAATAATCTCCATGTATAAGTACTAATATACTAATCCACATATAGGTACATCCAATGAACTTATGAATGTGGATTTTCTATAGGCGGGTCTTGTTCTATAATATCTTCCTAGATATTACCAAGGGCACAAACCATGAGAATGTTCCTAAAAGTTTCATTAGTCAACACCCCTGATATACCGTATCATTTGTGTCCCTTCAAATTATATCTTCAGACCATATAAAATATATTCAAAAATAGTGTCATGGAACTTCTAGGTTGTCATCATAGTAGGGATCCTCTATGATATTTTAGTGCAACAGTTATTCATAGGACATTATAACATACTATGTCATGCAGAGGATCAATAATGACTTGATAAGAAGATTATTAATATTCATATAATGAATCTAGTTTTATCATAAAACACAATGAAGATGGTTTCTAGGGAACCAAGTACAACATGGAGTCTACTTATGGATGTTAGTAGAAAAAAATATGATGGTTTTTTAGAATGAAAACCCATCCACCTTTGGATTGGTGTTAAACCACTCCAACTGCCTAATTAAGGGATGTATAATTCTATCACTCACATGGGGGTCCAAACAATGTTCTATTATCTTTTCCTTTCTTCATTATTTTTATTTATTTTACTTATGTTATGTTTTATTTAATTATTTATTAGTTAAATGGTAACATTTGGAAGCTTAACTCAATTATCCCACTAAATAATAATGTTAGGTTGTATCTTTACTTACCATTGTATTTCTACCCTAATTTTTATTATTTATTTATCTAAAACAATGTGTAGTATATTTTAGGAAGGGGGATTGTCAAACTGCTTATTTGTTTTCTTATGTTCTTTTTTTGTTATTATTATCTTGGAGCCATGACCATTAATGAATATTCTATTCATTTAAAAAAAATATTTTTTTATAATGCTAAATGATTTCTGAAATAACGAAATTTAAATGATTATTGATGTCAGTACTTATTCCTTGAATTTAATATTTAAGAATTTTTATGTGTTTGACATAATTTTGAGATATATTCCCAAGAAAAATTGTCTCAAAATATCTTTCATGTATTATGAGTTATTATAAACCATTTTAAAATATTCTTTCTAATACCCATACATTCATGAGGGAACCTGGAATTTTGTTTGAGAACTAGAAGTTGTCATTTTTTTATCTTTTAATGCACTGGATTTTGAGGAATGTTTTTGACATGACTGAGGAACATTTTTGGATATCCAAAGATTTGTCTTGGTACCCACCATTACATCTACACATCATTATCCATTATAATACATTAATTTAATTATTGGTTTAAGACACATTACATGCTAATTATTCCTTATCTACCAACACTCTTTGTATTCTTTCAAGGATATTTCAACTTTAACTATGGTGGAAGAGAATTTGGTCTGCGTTCATTTGGATTTGTTTAATTTTTGATTATCGCGAGGTGTGTGTAATCATTTTAGGGATTGAATAATAAGATAAATGGTCTCGATTCATCATCTCATTTTTCTTTATTTGTATCATCTGAATCTCCTTAAAAAATCGATTGAAAAAATTGAAACGTATTAAAAAATGGAAATGAGCATGAATTTATCATTGAACATCCTTTTATGAATCATTTACCTCTAAAAAATAAAGTACATTATTGATATGAATTCACTTAATTATTTTTTCAACAAATTATCCATTTAAAAAATTAAAAATATTAATAAAATAATTGTTTCCCTTTCTACAACTTTATAAAAAAAATTTAAATGGGAGACCATGGATGATATTATTCACTATAATAATATTTTGTCTCATTTAACTTGTAATAGTAATGGGTGGTGTTGTTTTTCTTATTTTCAAGGTGGTGGGGGGGGGGGGGGGGGGTTAGGGAGGAATGTCTTGTGTTTTCACTTGGTTGTTCATGCCTTGTACTCAAAAGTAAAACCTCTTCTTTCTCACATTAAAATTTTCAATCATTTTCCTAGAAACCCTGAGACACAAAAATCACCTTGAAAAATTAAACATGAATGAATATATTTTTATATCTCATGTTATGGAGAAATGAGAATTATCACATGCCTATGGAGATACATTAATTTTCCAAGTATGATCATAACTACAGATTTAATTTTTCTTGAGTGGAGAGTGACATAAAATTTAGTGTGATGTATGTTATGATTAGTCCATGGATGAATTTATATGGTTGAGAAAATATAAATGTGAGGAATGAAAAAGAAATAGAATAGTTTTTCATAAAATATACACGATGAAATTCTATTTGGGTAATTATCATGGATTTTTACTTATTTTTGAATATTGTGTGGATTTTTATTTGAATATAGGATGATTTCACCGGACTACAATATTTATGTGTGGGGGAATTGAACAAGAAAATATTTTAAATTAATTTAAATTTAAATTCAATGTTTTAATTAAAAGATTTTCATATTTTATGTTAAATTTTCAAATTTTAGGGATTTTATGGAATTTTTACTCTAATTTTAAAAATGTCCTAATTTTGAGATTTAACAATTTTACTTTATTAATGTATTTTTGCATAAAATTTTTAACCAATTTTAACAAGTGAAATTACTTTTTATTATGATCACATAAATTATGGGCTACATTTCTCCCTACTGGATCACAAGATAAATCAATCATTTGGAGTGATAAAATATGCTTACAATACATTCTTCAAAAACTGTTTACAGATGTTGACATGTTACAAATGAGCTTATATCTCAAAATAGGCCATCCTAATAAAGATTAAAATATTTTAAGATCATTAAAAATTATAAATAACATCTTTCACATATAATTCTTCATAGTAATCATCTAGTTTCATGGTCATTATTTTATGGGAACATGCTACATTAGATTATCAATGGTCACTTGGACATAAGTAAAGTCTCAATGTAAATATGTCTTAAATCCTCTATATGGTTCCAATATTGCCTAATGATTGAGGATAAAATTGGGAGATAATTATGAACAAATTTCATGAAGGAAACTTCCACGATTCTTCCATTTATTTGGGATAAAACACAATATAATCTAGAGGACGTAATTGTAGAAAAAAATTTAAACATTTTTCTATAAATTCTAATATCTTCCCCCATTTAAACAGATTGAAATTTTAAGGGAGGTAGGTGGAGGTTAGTTGCTATAATATTTTTTTATATTTTCATTATATATTATCTTAGATATTATTATTATTCTTTTCATTTCTCTTATATTTAATTTTCTATATTGAGTTCCCCCACTGTGATCCTTCAAATCTCCATGTAAGGGGAGAGCGTTCTCTCATTGTTGTTAGAGGGGGGGAGTTTGGTTTTTGAGTATTTCATTCATAAATTTTATTCTTTATTTGACTCAAATAATTTCAGTATTGGTGATACCAATTTGGTATAGGGGTCAACTATCTACATTTCTATTGCGTTATTCTTCCCATTTTAATTGTGTATCTCTCTTTCTTTGTCAAAATATTTCATACAGGGTGGAGTTGCATTGTGTTGATAACGTGAGTGAGTACTATCATGATTTTAGATGTTTTTTGTGAGATAATAAAAATTAATTGGAATGTATTGAGTGATAGGGTTGATCTCAACATTGAGTAGAATATTGAGAATAATTTTTTTTCAAAGAACAATGATTTCATCACAATGATCTGCTAATAATGAAAATGATTCTTCACTAACTTCTTTATGTATTATATTATTCGTTATATTATTTTATTCTTGGTGTTTTTATTTAATTCATACATATATATATATATATATATTATGATTATGCATTTAAAACCCCTCATTTTTATATTAATTAATTAGTGTATTAGTTACTTTAAAAATCAATGAAATAGAAAAATAGGTGTGTATAATTGTCCTATAAGAGAGATCAATCCTAATGTGAACACAATATTTAAGTCTTAAGTAATAATAATTTATTGGTTATGGATTTGAGACAAATCCCCTCTCACCAATTATATATTTTTTAGATGTGGAAGTCCTTGAATAGGCTGATATAAATGTTCCACAGGCAGATACCTTTGTGTTTAAGAAGGAAAATGAGTCGGTTTAAATTGAGATATGTGGAAAGATTATTAACGATAGTAATAATAGACAATGTTATAAAAATAAGGGTTCAGACATCAAGATATAATGTGATGAGAAAAACCATTATGAACCCATCTAAGGATGAGAGATAAATTTTAAGTTGAAAATATCATTAGTGATCTATAAAAAATGGTTCAAACCATAAGAACGTAAAGGTCATATTCATGCACATTTGTTTATTCAAAATATGAGAAAAAATATTTTAATGTTGTTTTTTCCAAATAAAAGTGGATTAATGATATGAATAAATATCTCGGTCAAATAATGAAGAATGAAACCTGGGAATTTTTTCCCAAACTAAACAATATAAGTGTTATTGGTAAAAAGTGGGTGTTTTGAAACTAGTTGAATGTTGAAGGTAAAGTGATAAGAAATAATTCACAACTTATTTTAAAAGGATACTCACAAATTTAAGGCATTTATTTTTATGAGACCAATACTCCCCTATAAATATTAGAAACTATGAGAATATCATTCTCTACTTATTCTTATAAAAGATACAAAATTTCCCAAATGCATGTTAAGTCATATTTTCTAAAAATAGAGATTTATGAATACATAATTTTGAACTATCATGTGGCTTCATAATTTGAAAAAATTAATTCAATATGTGAATGTTGCTAAGAATTTGTGTGGAATAAAACATGCCCCAAGCATTTTGTATTCCAAATGGGATGCCTATCTTAGGATGTTAAATATTAAGAATGAATGAGTTGATAGAAATATCAAAACAAAACAAAATAAAGTGATCCACCTCATTTTAATTGTTTATGTTGATGACTTCATATTATCAGGAGGTGATGAAGAAACTTGAGAGAATATTTTTGAAGAGACAAAGAAGAGTTTTCAAATGTCTAGGATAAATGAAATATTTTCTAATCATAAACATATCACAAAAGAATAAATTTATTCTCATTATACATGTGATGTATGATAAGGAACTTCTAAATAAATTTGGAAGGGATGATTCAAATATAGTTTCCATGCTAATTTTAGTGCAATAATAATTTTAAAAATATAGGGAAGAAAAGAAGGTAGATAATAAATTGTTTAGAATATTTATTTTATGTATAATATATATAATGTATTATAAACTAGACATAGTGTATGTTGTTACATGATTTTATGGGTTTAAAAGTACAATAAAAAATCACAGTTGATGGATATAAAAATATTTCCCTGACATATCAATGGCATAATTCCTTTCATGCTAAAAAATGAATGTATAAGAAATATTTATTGATTTTTCATTATTGATGAAAATATTGAAGGAAATATAGATGATTGTAAATCCAAATATATTGAAGTGTTTTTACTAGGAGAAATATTTATTAGTTTTAATAAAACGAAAAATAATCCAGTGACTCTCGATACAGCAAAAGATGAGTAAGTTTCTTCCACTCAAGCTGTAACCCAACTTATGAGGATGAAGACCTAATTGTATTATAAGTATGTTTCTAGGATGTTTACCATAATCTATGGATGTTATAATAAAATTTACATAAATATAAATAAAAAACTAGTTCTACAATCTTCTTTCAATAATATTGATATCAAATATCACTTCGGCAAAGATAATATTGAGGAAATTGAAATGAAGGTATAATTTGTTCCAATAATGGTGAAATATGATAATTTTTTCACTAATCCATAATCAAATGAAAAATTTTATAAGACGAGGTTGAACGTGGATGTACAAACTCTCATGATTAAAGGATAATGTTGGTGTTCATTCCCCTCTTCATCATGATTTTTCATAGTGTTGTTAAGGAGGAGAAATAATATCTGTAACAGAAATCTATTGATTGAAATGTGTTAAAACTTTAAATAGAAATATTTTTTAGGGGGAGTTATTAAAATGGGTAAGTTGTGATTTTAGAATGTGTGAACTATTTTAATAGTTCTCATAATGGATTTAGAACTTTATTTTTATGATGAAGTTGTTTTTTTATGTGGACATGAAATAAATCCTATGATTTCTAAGAAACAGGTTATTAAATCAATTCTTATGGAAAAAATGGTTTTTTTTGTTAATTATTATTGTTTCCTACAATTTGTTTTATTATTTAGTCTTATAATTATTGGATAAATAATATGGTTCATGCGTTTCAAAATATTGGTGATTTATGTTCCTTGGTTGACAAAAAAATCTTGCTGGGGAGATTGTTGGGACCACAATTATTGCAACTATTTTGGAGATGATTGTGGTATTTTAATTTTTTAATCTACAATAATTATTTACTTTATTCAGAACATAAATCACCCTACAAAATCAGAAAATTGATAAACTAATCATCATTTCAAATATGTATACTAATAGGGACAGATTGTTTAGAAAAATAAAGGATGTTTATTTATTGACGATATTCTTTGTAATTTTTATTCCAAAAATAATATAAAAAGAGGTTTCCATGAAGAAATTGAATTAAATTATCAGATATGTTCTAAATATTTATTTTGAATGTTTTTTTAATAAATATGGCCCCCACACATAAAATCTAAGCCAACCTTAACTATGTATTTTGTGGGACCTAGTGGTCAAACCACACCAATGGGAGGATAGGTAAACAAAACAAAGAATTACAAAAAGTGTATAAGGATGATCACAGTGGCCATAGAGATTAAGAATACCTATATATAAGGCCCAAAAAGTTCGTGAAAATATATATTTGTAGGTTGTTAAAAAATCCCATGGACCATGTATGTCACGACCCTTGTGGGTGTGTTGTGTAATGAATCTAGGTTTTGAACCCAATTTGAGGATGAGAAGCTAATGGAATTTTGAGATATAAAAGGAAAATCACAAAGAATTAGGAAATCAATATGATATGGACTATCCCAAGTTAATATTCCAATGATTAAAAGAATATATATATAAAAATTTCTTTTTGATCAATTTAATCAAGGGTGTTTGATCATTTTATTCAACCATCTTCAAACTTCACGCCGTTTTCCGTTATTTTTTATGATCAATTAAATTTGGAATCTAATCCAAGATCAAATGAGTTGACATATCAATATCTTATGACATCAAAAACCTTTTTGATCGAAATTCATATACATGTTTTGGAGGGTGTAACTGTTTTATCATAGAATTCAATAATTCTGAAAGAAAAGAGATTTGTAGGTGGAATTTCGGGTAGTCAATCACTGTGAATCAACATCAAGAATTTGGGAAAATTAGCTTCATGTGTTTATGATCTTATACATGTAATAAAATCTCCATTAAGCAGTAACCTGATCACGAATGCAAATACCATGTTTTTTATGTAACACCCCAATATTTCATAATATATTATCTCGTTATATATTTAGAAAAATAATTTACTTAAAAGAACTAATTTTTATGTCATTTTGTGAAATATAATAAAATTAATTTTAGATAATCCTAAAAATTTAATTTTTTTTAAAAAAATTCATTTTTCAATTTATTATGTCAAAATTAGCTTAGGGTCAATATTTGGTATTTTTCTAAAAGCAATCAGTTTTTGATGCATATTGAAAAGTACTTTATAGTTCATAAAAACTGACATTTTCATTTAAATAATTATTTTTAATTAAAATTAATCATAAAGTAAAAATAGATAAATAATATATATATTAGTCTAATTTAAGTCATTTGAGTCATTTTACAATAACTTTGGATATATAAAATTTTATTGAACTTTTTAATGTCTTTTTTCCACCTTCTAGGCATATTTGAAAATTTGCATCAAATTTAATTTTACAGCTTCTCTGAATTGACTTTTGAAAATATGACATACACAGTTGTCATCAGTAAGTAAAATTTGGTTCAATAGGATGAAAATAATTTTTGGTTAATAGTAACTTTTGAAATTTATTTACCATGGATAAAAGTAAATTTGGAAATTAGAGGTAAATATAATATTATAATTCCCCCAAAACATGTAAAAATTATATTGGATAAGTTTTTTTCAACCAAAAAAAACCTTAGGACAAAACTAAAATCCTTTTTGATCCATTTGGATTAGATTATAACATTTTTTATATTTTATTTAAAGAAGAGTTAAAAGTGTTAAATTAAAATATTAATAACTAAAACTTTTTTATTATAGAGTTATACATAACATAAATGTAATTATAAATAATCATTAGAAATATAAAAATATTTCTTACATCATGGTATTTTAATTATAATTTTTAGACATTAAATAATTGAATTTATTTATGGCCCAATGATGATGTAGTAATTACCTTATTAATGAAATATTAAAATAGATGATATTAAAAATATTAAAATAAATGTAAATTGAATGTATTTATCAAATAGACAAATTTTATAGGAGAATATGACATGTTTGGGTGGATTTAATATATATTTTAGAAGTAATCATGTATTTATGAATTTAAAAGAAATCCCAATTTTAAATAGTGTCCAAATTGACATAAATGAGTTTTTAAAGAAAATACTCTTTTATAAAAACATATAATATTCCTCAAAATATATGATTCTTTTAAATGACTTATATAAGGTTTTATATGTCATTAATTAACCAATTTAGGTTTTCGAGACATTTTATAGTAACTATATTAATCATGTCTTATAAAAATACAAGAAGAAATGGTAAAAGATAAACTATTTAACTAAGGGTTAAATCTAAAAGATAAGGTTAATATGGTTGACAAAACATGTATAAAAACTATTGGATGAAAGGATTTAGACCCATACTCACATTATGTTATAAATTAATAAATTTTATTTAGTATAAACCGAAAATCATTTTATAATAAATTAATATTTCAATCTTTTCCTAAAGTGACCCTAATCTCTCTTACAAAAGGAAACTTCCATTTCTCTTAAATCTACATCTACTAATCCATTTGGATCATCCAAAATCTGCTCAAATAAACAAAAAACTACCCTAAATTAATCTCATAGGCCTTTATTTTATCATAAATGTAACACCCCAGGTAAATGAAGAATAGACATTTTCATATTTATCCATATTTGTGAATAAAGTATTAATATTACTTTAAAGGGTTTCTATGTTCGATAGCGTACCCGATACACAACAAAGAGTTTCATTGAATTCTTACGTTGCACTCTAGTAATAAAATAATATTATTTTAAATATTAGTTAACAAGTAGCCGTTGTACTAGCGGGAATGGATAGAAATAACTAAAATATTATTAGATATGTTTTTAAATGTTTTTACATTTACCCAATAAAAGATAAAGGCTTAAATTACGGAAAGAGTTCAATTTTAGGAATTTATAGCCTAATTTTCATGAAAGGTCCACTTATCACCTTTTAAACGGTGAACCGTCATTAAAAATAGTTTTGATCACTCTTATACTTTATTTTGGACCAAATATAACTCTTCTTTAGAATCGGGACATCAAAATTTACTTTGTGTAAATTTTTGGTACCTTTCTGATAAAGTTCATTTTTTATGAATAGTGTAAAATGTTGTATTTTAATTCAAAACCTCTTTTTAATCTAAATTATTTATATGATTATATTATTATTTTAATTGGTTTTAAAGTGAAATTAGAAAATATTTTTACCAGTTAATCCAATGGTGGTCATTGGAATCAATTTCACTTTAAAATTGGACTTAAACTGGTGTCAATCTTTTGATACTTATTGTTTCACAAAAACACGCTATTTGTCATGACAGCAGGAATTTATTATTAAATTAATTACTTTGACTTATATGTTTTGAATTTTGTAAAATGGACTTCATTTTTAAATTCGGAATATCAAATATAGCTTAGGGTGAATTTTTGGTAATTTTCTGAAAAACTTCAATTTTTGATGAATAGTGAAACCACTAAGTGGTAATCAAACAAACTGATTTTTCAGTTAAATGAAAGTTTACCACTAATGTGTATTGATTTTTGAAAAACCAACATACATGGTTGTCATTAAGAAGTAAAATGTGGTTCAATGAGATTAAAATAATTTTTTGGTGAATAGTAACTTTTTTTTTCATTAATCGCAATTAGAGGTAATTAGTGTAGTTTAATGTAAAAATGATATTATAAGAATGTGAAAACACCATGACACTTGTCCTACACCTATTGGGTGAGTCATGGCCGACCAAGACAAGCCATGGGCCAACTTGGGGACCCCATGGAGCCACTTTATTTGGAAAATGACATTAATATATTTTTATTTAATGTTGAAGAGAAAATGACACTAACATAAATTGTTTTACTAAAATAATTTTTGAGTGGGGTTATACAAGTAAAACTTTTGATTATAAATATTCATTGGAAAGATAAAAAGATTTCATACATCATAGTATTTTTTTATAATTTTTAGACATTAAATAAATTAAATTATATATGACATAATAATGATGCAGCGATAACATCATTATTTGACGATTTAAATAAAATGGAAAGATAATATAAAATCTATGAACTACACATGGCCAAAACCAATTGGATGAGCGTATTTCGAACCCTTATCACCTTATCCACGAATTATATCAATGTGGGACCTTTTAAAACCGAAACACATTTTCAAATAAAGTAATATTTCTTTACTTTCCAAAAGTGCCCCTCCTCTCCTCTTATAAAAGGCCCCCACCTCTACCTCATTTCACACACTCCTCAAGCCTTTGGCTCGGCCAACCCCTGCCCATTTACTCTCTACACATCCCTCTACTCATCCTAGAGGATTCCCTTTGGGCAGAATCCTTTCAAAGGAAGCCTTTAGGCTCAAATCAAAAGGAGTTACACTTTTAAAGGTAATTCATTCTCTCATGTTCAGTTGTTTTATTTTGCTTCTCCAACCCCCTAAAATCTTTTTATTTACTTATTTTGTAACAACACCAGTATCTTCAATATACTAGGATGTTTTTATAAGATATATTTGAGCTACACACTCACACAACTACATCAAATGGTTAAAGAACATACAATTTCCGTGGATGGCGAAATTCTGCCTCCCGAAACGATGATTGTTCAATACTCATTTAACACCTTCAAAGGTGGCCATTATGATGTCACTATTTTTATATATGATATATGATATATTTATGTTTTCCTTAAGCTTCTGTTTTTTTTCATTTTGGGCATACCATTATGGTTTCCATTATGGGTAAACACGATATCTTCATTTTAGGAAGTGCGGACTACCGCCCCCTGAAAGTGATTTGATTCGTTAAATACCATATGTGGGACATATAAAGGATGGAACTATGATATTATATAGGTTATTATACTGGAATTACAATATACTCTTATATCATTATGATTCCATTCCAAAAATACGAAATAGAAATGGAAGTAGCGTTCATGCGTACGTACGGCTTACCGTCTCCATGAACAGTGCATTTCATTTATTACCTCTAAATGTGATGTAATATTATAAATACATGTATATGTTGAGTATATATGATATATATGTTATCCAAATCATTAATATCATTCTGGATATAATGAACCTTTGACCAAATTAACAACATGTAAGTGTAAGAAGTCTATTTTTGACTTAAGAACCAAATACCGACAAAATGAACATTATTAACTTAAATGATTACATGATGTTCATAACATGGTATAAATGGAATAATGAACTTGAAAAAGATTCTTAATCAAGTGGAGATTAACTCAAGTTTATTATTCAGGAGATTAAAGAACGGTCGGGTCAAGTCGGATACGAGGTATGGGACTTCGTCTCAATCTCCTTTCGTTGAGGCATATTTTATTTTATACACAACTTTCTTTTATACGGTTTATAAAACCCTTTGAATTTTACGTTTATTCAAAAGGAATATTTTTTTATATGAAGCGTTTACTAAACAACAAAAGGGAATGTTTTTGTCGTATGTATGCGGCGACAACGACTTCTCCGCCGTCGTAACCGTTATTTGAGTTTCAGCTTCCTCTACAAGCCATACCTTCTTTTTAAAAGAAAAATAAATACCATGTTTTACTTTTCTTTTATTTTGGTATTGTAAATGGTTTTCATAATGTTTTTATATCAATGTGTTGTATTGATATCTCGTGA
This sequence comes from Viscum album, assembly GCA_963277665.1. Taxonomy (NCBI): domain Eukaryota; kingdom Viridiplantae; phylum Streptophyta; class Magnoliopsida; order Santalales; family Viscaceae; genus Viscum; species Viscum album. The sequence continues at coordinate 134,243,156 of OY728150.1, forward strand.
TTGAAATGTGGAAAGGTTATGTTTCCTTTATGCATGTTTTATGTGATATGATTATGTTATGGTTCTTGGGCATTATTATGAAGACGGGTGGTTCCGTGTTAAACTTGTTGGAACCAGGTTCTTCAAAGCATAATTTGGTGTATGGTTTGTGTTTGTTGTCAATCCTCAGTGGAAGTTCAGGGTGTGTACCAACAAAGCGATCATACCGTTCATGCAGAAAACAGTAGTGAAGGTGGCGTTGTTTCCCAGTGTTGGCCAAATTTTTGGGCCTAAAAATCGGCCAATAAAGTAAAGTGTTTTTGGAAAAGGTACTTGCGCGCCGTGCTCTTGGAGGATAAAAGACTTGCGCGTCATATGTTTTTGAGGATCAGAACATCAAAATTTGGCTAAGGAAATAAGGTCGCGCAAGTGTTGGTTGGGTCGCGCAAGTGAGTTGCGCGACAGAGTTTATTGAAGACAATACTTGCGCGCCGTCGAGGACTTGCGCGCCGCCGCGCAGGGGGTCCAGTTTGCCTATAAATACTGGACCACCCCTCCTCATTTCCAACGAAGTTCAAGGATGAGAGATTGTTCGAGATCTCGTCACGCAGGTGGTTGAGTCGCGCATGTGGTTGTTTTGTCTCGCAAGTAGAGCTTGCGCGCCGGTGTTTGGCTGTGCGCCCAAGGTGGTGTGGAAGAGAAAGGAAGTGGACCTTGCAAGTTTGTAGTTGGGGAAGGAAGAGTCGCGCATCTGTGTTGATGACACTTGCGCGCCAGTGTGGACTTGCGCGCCGAAGTGGGACTTGCGCGACTGTCTTGGAGAAGCGCGCCTGGTTTTGCTGAAGCCCACCGGTGTGTTTGGAGCAGCACGAAAGCCGAGAGACTACTTAGTACATTCGAGGAAAAGTGATATTCTCCTTCTGGTGAGAATCGGGCTTCAATAGAGCATCTACATACAACAAAGGATGCACTCTTATGCAAATGAAGAAGAGACCTTCACGTCTATAAACTGAGTGGGACTTCACCAACGGCAGTGAGCCAGGGGGAGTCAACGGGAGTGACCCGAGGGACGCAGTGAGCTATCCCTGAACAATTATAAAGGCAGTGAGCCTGGGACAGAGTGTCTGTACCCGAACTTTTTTATCCACAGCTACTGAAGCATAGTGGATTTAGGTACGACCGGCAACCTGTCGGCGTATGCTCCTTGGACGTAGCCCTTAGTGGTGAACCAAGTAAAAATGGTTGTGTCTTCTCTGTGCATGTGAATGTTTTCATTCTGATCATAATCATCATACAGGTTCAACAAGTTCCTACCAACGTGGGAACAAGATCCAACACATTAAAAGAAAAAGTAGTCACCCTGACTCACCCCTCCCCTCTCAGGGTGTCCCGGGGTCCTTCAAGTGGTATCAGAGGGTAAAGGTTGCTGGTGTTGAATCTGACCTTCTTCGTCATGGAAAACGCCGTCAATGTCAGGGGAGTACCTCACTTCGATGGAAGCAATTTCCAGATCTGGAAGAACAGAATGAGATCTCATCTAAGATCTCTTGGAATGGAAGTTCTTTTTTCTACTGTGCAAGGAATACATGTCACTGATCCAACAGGTCTGGCTATGACTGAAACAGACAGGAAACTTCTTGATGCAGATGCTAAAGCACAAAATGCTCTCACTGCAGCCCTTTCTGATCAGATTTACCTGAAGGTGATGAATTGCACCTCAGCAAAATCTATGTGGGATAAACTTGAGAATATTTATGAAGGTGATAGCAAAGTGAAGGAGGCGAAACTACAAGTGCTACACAATCGATTTGATGATCTGAAGATGCATCAAGAGGAGAATGCAGACTCTTTCTTCAATCGAATTACTGAAGTGGTTGGAGCAATTCGGGGTCTAGGCGAAGAAATCAAAGACATTGATATTGTAAAGAAAATATTAAGAAGACTTCCACCTCTGTATAATGCGAAGGTGTCCGCTCTTGAGGAAAGATATCTTTCCAAACTTTCTCTAGATGACTTACTGAGCAGTTTGGTAGCATATGAAATGAGAGTCAAACCAGAAGATGCTACGACTCAGGTGAGCAAGGAAATGGCATTCAAGGCCATGGATAAATTGAAAATATCAAAGGATAGTAGTGGTGATGATGACGAAGAGAAAGAAATTCTTTCTCTCATTGCAAAGAAATTCCAGAAGGGGAAAGGGAAATTCAAAGGGAAGTTACCTCTCGCTTGTTTCCGTTGTGGAAAAGTTGGGCACATTGCCTCTCAGTGCTTGAAGAATATCAATGATGATGACAGTGAAGATGAAAACTTCAAGAAGCCTCAAAGAAGGTTCTTCAAAAAGGGAGACTTCAAATCTCGTAAGAAAATGCAAAGGAAGAGTTTTGTCTGTGAAGAGGAAGAAGATGACAATGAATTCTGTGATTAAGAAGAACCAGAATTCAAAACTGGGAACCATGCTTCTATGATGGCCACTGTTGAAAAGTCAAAAGATACTGATGGTGAAAAACAACTGAGAACTTGTGTAGATCCTGAGGTGAAACTTAAGGATGAAGTTAGTAAGCTTAAGATTAAATGTAAGAGCTACAATAAGTGGAAATCAATTGTAGAAGAATCAACTGAATATGTTGATCAACTTGAAGCTGAAATTGAACGACTGGAAGAATTTGTGAAGGTAAAGTCTAAAATAATTGAAAGCAATGATGATGCAGTTGATCTGAAGCTGAGAATTGAAGAGCAGGCAAAGGTCATCAATGACCTCACATCCAGACTGGATGAAAAATCCAAGACTGTTGAGGGTCTTGAGGAGGAAGTAGTTACTCTAAGGAGTAAAATGGAGACAGAATCAGTTCCAAAAGAATCGAGGAAGAAAATACAGTTCGGAAGATTCTCAGATGCAGAATTACTTGCAAGAGCCAAGTGTGGTTCAGATGGGGTTGGAAAAGTCTTGAGTGATCAAAGACCTGCTTGCATGGGAAAGAGTGGAATTGGCTGTGAGGCTGAGTCATCAACTGCTGGAAGTGAAAAGATCCAAAAGAAAGACAAGATGAAAGTTGAACATGATGAAATGTTACCTAGAGTGCTGAAAAAGGAACCCTCAATCCAAACTAAAAGGAGACCTTAAAATTATCCTCAAACATTCAAAAATGACAGACAGTCTTACTATTCTCCCAAAGAAGAAGGTATAAGGAGAAATTCAAGTGAGAAGACATTTCCTCTCATGAAGTGTCAGTTCTGTGGCTATCTGGGCCATACCATGTCTTATTGTGAAGAGGCAAGAAGCTATCTAAATGGAGAAGATATAGATGCTCAACAAAGGAGAACAATCTCATATCCTAATTCTCATAGAAGAAATAATTTCTATGGATATTGTTTTTGTTGTTCTAACTTTGGTCATAAGGCCATTAATTGCAGGCAGAAAAGAGACATAGACACCTCATACCGAAGTTCAAGACAAGTCATGTCTCGTCAGCAAGACAGTGTTGCTCTTTTAAATAGGTTCTCACCTCTCACAGAAGACTTTGACTATGAAGAACCTGGGTATGCGGAAGAGATAGTTGAAAGGCCATCAGTCCTATATACTCAATCTAATGTCTCATGGAAGGAAAGGAAGATGATTGAGAAATCGAACCTTGCAGAGGTAGCCCTCAAAGCTACAAAGAACAACAGTACCTGGATTCTGAATAGCGGTTGTTCATCTCATATGACGGGTAATGCCGGCCTACTAACGAATATCATAAAGAATGTTGATGGTACAGTAAGATTTGGTAATGATGGGGCTCTGAAAATCAAAGGGAGTGGAAGTACCCAATTAACTAATGGAGAACTAAAGAAGACTGAAGTCCTTTACGTAGATGGCCTACGCCATAATCTCCTTAGCGTGAGTCAACTCTGTGACTCATGACTTATAGTTACTTTTAATCAGAAAGGATGCACCATCAAGGGAAAAACCAGAAATTCACTTATGAAAGGATGCAGAACAGAAGGCAACTTGTATCAGGTTGATAGTGAAAAAATGTATGTTACATGACTGTTGAAGAAGAAAACAATTTGTGGCATCGGAGATTGGGACACATCAATCAACAAGACATGGAGAAAATATCAAAATTGAGAATTGTCATGGACATCCCCAACCTGAAGCGTGAGCGTGAAAAATCCTGTGATGCTTGTATTCGTGGGAAGCTGGTCTGCAGTTCATATCGGCCAAAGAAGAAAAAGGCATCTCACCTTCTTGATCTGATTCATACAGATGTTTGTGGCCCAATAAATGTTGCCGGAACTCATGGAGAAGGGTACTTTGTCCTTTTCATAGATGATTACAATCGAATGGCATGTGTGATGGTCATTCACCGGAAATGACAGGTCCTTGACTGCATGAAAACATATCGGCGAATCGCCGAGAATGATACTGGACGAACAATCAAAGTGTTGCGATCTGACAATGGAGGATAATACACGTCCATTGAATTTGAAAATTATCTGGAGAAGCATGGGATACAACATGAGGTAGCTGCTGTGAGAACTCCACAAAAAAATGGAGTTATTGAATGAAGGAATCGACAGGTGAACAACATGGCACGAACTATGCTGATTGAGAGTCGTATTCCACGACATTACTGGAAAGAGGCTGTTCAAGCTGCAGTGTACATTCAGAATCGAACAGGACTTTATATGGGTGAGACGAAGACACCATATGAATTGTGGCATGGACAGAAGCCTTCTCTAAAATACTTTCGTGTCTTTGGAAGTAAGTGCTTCATCAGGAACAAAGAAGTAAATCAGGGGAAATATGGTGACAACGCAGATGAAGGAATCTTCCTCGGTTACTCAATGAACAGTAAATCCTACAAATGTTTCAACAATCGTTTGGGAAGGATTGTGGAAAGCAATGATGTTAAGATATTTGAAGAGAAAACCACAAATGCTTCACGGACGTCATATGCTGATGTGATAGAAAGTCATGAAGAATGTGGACATGAAGAAACTACAAATGCAGAAACAGAGGAAGCTGTTCAAAACACTCATCAATCACATAATGATGTTGATTCAGAAGAAGAATCTGAAGAAGAAACTATGGCTGAAGAGAATTCTACTGAACCTCGCAAGAGAAATCGAAGAGCTGAGATTGATCCATCCAACATAATTGGGGATAGGAGTGCACCCACTCAAACCAGAAGGATGAGGAATACCACGCAATCTGCATTCCTATCAGTTGTAGAGACATCCTCATTCGACGAAGCTGCAAAAGATGAATCTTGGGTGAAATCCATGAATGATGAATTAGATCAGATTGATAAGAATCAGACATGGGATCTTGTCCAGAGACCCGAAGGTCACAATGTGATTGGTACCAAATGGATCTTCAAAAATAAGTTTGATGAGCATGGAAGTGTTATCAGAAACAAGGCACGACTGGTATGTAAAGGATACTCTCAGATTGAAGGTATTGATGTTGAAGAAACCTTTGCTCCAGTAGCTAGACTAGAATCAATCAGGCTTTTCCTTGCCATGGCACTCCAAAGAGGATATAAAGTATATCAAATGGATGTTAAGACAACATTCTTGAATGGTGTACTCGAAGAAGAAGTCTACATTGAACAACCGGTGGGGTTTGTCTTGGGTACCGATGAAACAAAGGTCTGCAAACTAAAGAAATCTCTATATGGTTTGAAGCAGGCACCACGGTCATGGTACTCACGGCTAGATTCATATCTCAAGAAGTTGGAATTCAAAAGAGGATGAGTTGATCACAATCTCTATGTGAAGAATTCTCCAAAAGATCAGTTCATGGTTCTTGTCTATGTCGATGATATCATTTTTGGTGGCAGTAGGCAGAAATCAGTGGATGAATTTGCCAACCACATGAAATCAGAATTTGAAATTTCTATGATTGGGGAGCTCACATATTTCTTGGGGTTGCAAGTGATTCAAAAGAAGGAATACACTTTCATTTCTCAGTAAAAATATGCAAGAGAGTTGCTGAAGAAGTTCAATATGCAAGACTCCAAACCAATGTCAACTCCAATTGCTGTTGGAACTAAACTTGGAAAGCATGAGGATGGGAACTCTGTTGATCCCACCATGTACAGGAGGATCATTGGAAGCCTATTGTATCTGACAGCGACAAGGCCAGATATTGTCTTTGCAACATGCCTTGCGGCCCTCTTTCAGAGTAATCCAAAGGAGGAACATATGTCAGCAGTAAAAAGAATCATGAGGTATATTCAAGGCACACATAACTTCGGGTTATTTTTTGCTGCAGGTAGGGATAGTGAATTATCAGCGTTTTCTGATGCTGACTGGGCTGGGGATGTAGTAGACAGAAAGTCCACTAGTGGTGGAGCTTTCTATATTGGGCATAAATGTGTTGGCTGGTTGAGCAAGAAGCAAGAAAGTACTTCTCTTAGTACTGCTGAAGCTGAATATATCTCCGCCACAAAAGCATGCACTCAACTTCTTTGGATGAAGCAGCAGCTAACAGATATTGGTGATAAGGTGCAGCAACCAATGGTTATTGATTGCGATAACAAAAGTGCAATTGATCTTACGAAGAATCCGGTTCAACATTCTCGTACAAAACATATTGAAATACGGTATCATTTTATCAAAGAAAAGGTTGAACAAGGAGTGATTCAAATGGATCATGTTGGGACTAATGAGCAAGTGGCTGATATCCTAACCAAGCCATTGTCCGTGGCTGTGTTCGAGAAGCATCGGTTGAACCTCGGTGTTCGACCACCTCCTACTGCATAAGGAGGCACCGGAAGTCCCCTCTCCCCGTTTGTTTTAACTGTTTTTATCTGCTTATGGCTGTGATGCAGGTTTATGGGGGAGATACTATCCAGGGGGAGTATGGCTTGAGCTGAACGTTTAACAAACTTTTCGGTCTTTGGTTTTATTGTCAATGGGGGAGAAAGGCATAAATTCAAGGCAAGAAATTCTTCTATGATGAGAAGTGTAAGATTGTGATGAGAAGTTTAATAAGGATAACATCGGGCGTCATGGAGAATTTCAAAACACTAAGACCCAATTCACTAAGACCCAATTCAAGCTTTCTCTCTTGTTTCCTACACCGAGCATTGCTTACGTAGACTTAGAGTGTTGGCTGAGTTGATTCTTGCGTTTTGGATTTGCTCATGGTTGGAGATCTATTGAATTTATTCTGATTGCCAACAAACCCAAAGGGGGAGATTGTTGGAACCAGGTTCTTCAAAGCATGATTTGGTGTATGGTTTGAGTTTGTTGTCAATCCTCAGTGGAAGTTCAGGGTGTCTACCAACAAAGCGATCATACCGTTCAAGCAGAAAACAATAGTGAAGGTGGCGCTGTTTCCCAGTGTTTGGCAATTTTTTGGGCCTAAAAATCGGCCAATAAAGTAAAGTGTTTTTGGCAAAGGTACTTGCGCGCCGTGCTCTTGGAGGATAAAAGACTTGCGAGCCATATGTTTTTGAGGATCAGAACATCAAAATTTGGCTAAGGAAAGAAGGTCGCGCAAGTGTTGGTTGGGTCGCGCAAGTGAGTTGCGCGACATAGTTTATTGAAGACAAGACTTGCGCGCCGTCGAGGACTTGCGTGCCGCCGCGCAGGGGGTCCAGTTTGCATATAAATACTGGACCACCCCTCCTCATTTCCAACGAAGTTCAAGGATGAGAGATTGTTCGAGCTCTCGTCGCGCAGGTGGTTGAGTCGTGCATGTGGTTGTTTTGTCGCGCAAGTAGAGCTTGCGCGCCGGTGTTTGGCTGTGCGCCCAAGGTGGTGTGGAAGAGAAAGGAAGTGGACCGCGCAAGTTTGTAGTTGGGGAAGGAAGAGTCACGCATCTGTGTTGATGACACTTGAGCGCCAGTGTGGACTTGCACGCCGAAGTGGGACTTGCGCAACTGTCTTGGAGAAGCACGCCTGGTTTTGCTGAAGCCCACCGGTGTGTTTGGAGCTGCACGAAAGCCGAGAGACTACTCAGTACATTCGAGGAAAAGTGATATTCTCCTTCTGGTGAGAATCGGGCTTCAATAGAGCATCTACATACAACAAAGGATGCACTCTTATGCAAATGAAGAAGAGACCTTCACGTCTATAAACTGAGTGGGACTTCACCAACGGCAGTGAGCCAAGGGGAGTCAACGGGAGTGACCCGAGGGACGCAGTGAGCTGTCCCTGAACAATTGTAAAGGTAGTGAGCCTGGGACAGAGTGTCTGTACCCGAACTTTTTTATCCGCAGCTACTGAAGCATAGTGGATTTAGGTACGACCGGCAACCTGTCGGCGTATGCTCCTTGGACGTAGCCCTTAGTGGTGAACCAAGTAAAAATGGATGTGTCTTCTCTGTGCATGTGAATGTTTTCATTCTGATCATAATCATCATACAGGTTCAACAAGTTCCTACCAACGTGGGAACAAGATCCAACACATTAAAAGAAAAAGTAGTCCCCCTGATTCACCCCTCCCCTCTCAGGGTGTCCCGGGGTCCTTCAAAACTAAGGGCGGGTGAGCCCGTTATAGCTCTCCAATGCATTGGGTAACGCGAAGGAGTGAAACGTTAAGTTTTCTCCGAAGATATTTTAGGGAATATACTGTGATGGGTATTCCAAACGTAACCAAGAGGGTTACTCCCTACGTAAGAATGTTATGAATGCCTCAAGTTACCTTTATGTCTTATGATTTCTATGATTTATTCATGATTTTATGAGGTATGTTATAGTGCCTATGTTTTATGGGTAAAGTATGATTTCATTCTTATGTATATATGAACTCATGTCTCCTTTCCATGTTTTTTTATAACCCATACCGAGTTTTTATGCTCATCCCAAGTTTTTGAAATGTTTTTCACAGGTCAAGGGAAATGTACATGATAAGATGATAGAGTCAAGGATGTGTCAAGAAATAATCCATGTTTTATTTTAAACGTGTTTCCATTGATGGGAATGAAGAATACTATCTTTCTGTAACCACTTTGTTTATATGTGGAATGTAATGCAAGTTTTATTATCTAATTCTCTAAAACTCTAAACCTGAAAAGATCCTCAACGTGTAATCTTGTAATAACTCAAGATTAAGTATGGTTTAAGGCTAGGGCCTTATAGTTGGTATCAAAGGTCGGTTTAGACAACTTTAGGGATTTGGAGTTTTTGTGAGGCACATGATTAGTCCCTATAACTATTATTTCAGTTAAATCCTTGTTTTATAACTTTTTTCAGGTCAAGTAAAGTCGGTTACGAATGGAAGGAGGAGGATCTCAAACAACATTCCTATCTCTCCCTGATGACATGCTTGCAATAATTATTGCAAAGTCATCTTCGGATGATTGTGAAACTTTTTCTAGCATACAACTCACTTGCAAGAATTTGTTTGAAATATCAAACACCTCCGGTATACCTCGTTATCATCGTGGATCATGGGTTGTTTTTAGAAAAATACTATTTTCACAATATTCTCATGTTTTCAAGAGAGGTAAATATTATCAAGGTATTTTCAAATATTTTACCTTATCACAAGAATTTGAAGCATATTATGATTTTAAAAATGGTGCTGAGGAAGGAGACCCTTGCGCAACCTATTTAAATTTTCTTTTAAAATATAGTCTCACATCTCATACTTATGGTATTTTAAAAGGACCAATGATAGAAAGTTTCAACTCAATTTCGGTCCGACTATTTTTTAGAAATCATGTTTTATCAGATGTTTTGGAATTATATGTCCTACATGATTATTTTCCAAAACTGCTTTTCTGTGAACACCCATATGACCCATGTTGTGCGAGGTGTATTTGGATGGAGGAAGAAAATGATTTTGAAGGATCTCTAAATCATTGTTGTAATGCATGAGACTTCTACCTACGTGAACAAGATGACGATGAAACCGAGTGGACGCCATGATCAAGGTATGCTATTATGAGTTTGTGTAAGAAACCTAGAAAGAGTTGAAAGTCAACATGACAAGTATGTTTCCTTAAGATCAAAAACTAAATTCCTAAATGAAAAGTAACATAAAAGAAAAATGTTGTCTGTTAACTTTTAATACTAGGGAATCAAATACTATTTAACCCATCACAAGGTTGTGATTCTCTAATGGTTAACTTTCTCCTAAACATGTTTTATATCACTCTCCATCAGAACATGACCCTATGTTTTCTCCTCCATATACATGTTTTCATACTTGTAATCCTAGTATGGGTTAACTCGGGTGACCTTTGTACTTATCTTTCTTTATTTTAAAGTGATTGTTTTACCGATCCTTGTTCTGATGTGGGACTTTCAAGGATGTTACGAAGCCCAATTTTAAAATTGTGAGGATGTAATTCCCAAAAGGGGGGAAGGATGTAACACCCCTGGTAAATGAAGAATAGACATTTTCATATTTATCCATATTTGTGAATAAAGTATTAATATTACTTTAAAGGGTTGCTATGTTCGATAGCGTACCCGATACACAACAAAGAGTTTCATTGAATTCTTACGTTTCACTCTAGTAATAAAATAATATTATTTTAAATATTAGTTAACAAGTAGCCGTTGTACTAGAGGGAATGGATAGAAATAACTAAAATATTATTAGATATGTTTTTAAATGTTTTTACATTTACCCAATAAAATATAAAGGCTTAAATTACGGAAAGAGTTCAATTTTAGGCATTTATAGCCTAATTTTCATGAAAGGTCCACTTATCACCTTTTAAACGGAGAACCATCATTAAAAATAGTTTTGATCACTCTTATACTTTATTTTGGACCAAATATAACTCTTCTTTAGAATCGGGACATCAAAATTTACTTTGTGTAAATTTTTGGTACCTTTCTGATAAAGTTCATTTTTTTTATGAATAGTGTAAAATGTTGTATTTTAATTCAAAACCTCTTTTTAATCTAAATTATTTATATGATTAGATTATTATTTTAATTGGTTTTAAAGTGAAATTAGAAAATATTTTTACCAGTTAATCCAATGGTGGTCATTGGAATCAATTTCACTTTGAAATTGGACTTAAACTGGTGTCAATCTTTTGATACTTATTGTTTCACAAAAACACGCTATTTGTCATGACATCGGGAATTAATTATTAAATTAATTAATTTGACTTATATGTTTTGAATTTTGTAAAATGTAATTCATTTTTGAATTCGGAATATCAAATATAGCTTAGGGTGAATTTTTGGTAATTTTCTGAAAAACTTCAATTTATGATGAATAGTGAAACCACTAAGTGGTAATCAAGCAAACTGATTTTTCAGTTAAATGAAAGTTTACCAATAATGTGTATTGATTTTTGAAAATCCGACATACATGGTTGTCATTAAAAGTAAAATGTGGTTCAATGAGATTAAAATAAATTTTTGGTGAATAGTAACTTTTTTTCATTAATCGCGATTAGAGGTAATTAGTGTAGTTTAATGTAAAAATGATATTATAAGAATGTGAAAACACCATGACACTTGTCCTACACCTATTGGGTGAGTCATGGCCGACCAAGACAAGCCATGGGCCAACTTGGGGACCCCATGGAGCCACTTTAGTTGGAAAATGACATTAATATATTTTTATTTAATGTTAAAGTGAAAATGACACTAACATAAATTGTTTTACTAAAATACTTTTTGAGTGGGGTTATACAAGTCACAATTTTGATTATAAATAGTCATTGGAAAGCTCAAAAGATTTCCTACATCATAGTATTTGTTTTATAATTTTTAGACATTAAATAAATTAAATTATATATGACATAATAATGATGCAGCGATAACATCATTATTTGACGATTTAAATAAAATGGAAAGATAATGTACAATCTATGCACTACACATGGCCAAAACCAATTGGATGAGTGGATTTCGAACCCTTATCACCTTATCCACGAAATATATCAATGTGGGACCTTTTAAAACCGAAACACATTTTCAAATAAAGTAATATTTCATTACTTTCCAAAAGTGGCCCTCCTCTCCTCTTATAAAAGGCCCCCACCTCTACCTCATTTCACACACACCTCAAGCCTTTGGCTCGGCCAACCCCTGCCCATTTACTCTCTCCACATCCCTCTCCTCATCCTAGAGGATTCCATTTGGGCATAATCCTTTTCAAAGGAAGCCTTTAGGCTCAAATCAAAAGGAGTTACACTTTTAAAGGTAATTCATTCTCTCATGTTCAGTTGTTTTATTTTGCTTCTCCAACCCCCTAAACTCTTTTTATTTACTTATTTTGTAACCACACCAGTATCTTCAATATACTAGGATGTTGTTATAAGATATATTTGAGCTACACACTCACACAACTACATCAAATGGTTAAAGAACATACGGTTTCCGTGGATGGCGAAATTCTGCCTCCCGAAACGATGATTATTCAATACTCATTTAACACCTTCAAAGGTGGCCATTATGATGTCACTATTTTTATATATGATATATGATATATTTATGTTTTCCTTATGCTTCTGTTTTTTTTCATTTTGGGCATACCATTATGGTTTCCATTATGGGTAAACACGATATCTTCATTTTAGGAAGTGCGGACTACCGCCCCCTGAAAGTGATTTGATTCGTTAAATACCATATGTGGGACATATAAATGATGGAACTATGATATTATATAGGTTATTATACTGGAATTACATTATACTCTTATATCATTATGATTCCATTCCAAAAATACGAAATAGAAATGGAAGTAGCGTTCATGCGTACGTACGACTTACCGTCTCCATGAACAGTGCATTTCATTTCTTACCTCTAAATGTGATGTAATATTATAAATACATGTATATGATGAATATATATGATATATATGTTATCCAAATCATTAATAGCATTCTGGATATAATGAACCTTTGACCAAATTAACAACATTTAAGTGTAAAAAGTCTATTTTTGACTTAAGAACCAAATACCGACAAAATGAACATTATTAACTTAAATGATTACATGATGTTCATAACATGGTATAAATGGAATAATGAACTTGAAAAATATTCTTAAGAAAGTGGAGATTAATTCAAGTTTATTATTCAGGAGATTAAAGAACGGTCGGGTCAAGTCGGATACGAGGTATGGGACTTCGTCTCAATCTCTTTTCGTTGAGGCATATTTTATTTTATACACAACTTTCTTTTATACGGTGTATAAACCCCTTTGACTTTTACTTTTATTCAAAAGGAATATTTTTTATACGAAGCGTTTACTAAACGACAAAAGGGAATGTTTTTGTCGTACGTATGCGGTGACAACGACTTCTCCGCCGTCGTAACCGTTATTTGAGTTTCGGCTTCATCTACAAGCCATACCTTCTTTTTAAAAGAAAAATAAATACCATGTTTTACTTTTCTTTTATTTTGGTATTGAAAATGGTTTTCATAATGTTTTTATATCAATGTGTTGTATTGATATCTCGTGATTGAAATGTGGAAACTTTATGTTTCCTTTATGCATGTTTTATGTGATATGATTATGTTATGGTTTTTGGGCATTATTATGAAGACAGGTGGTTCCGTGTTAAACTAAGGGCGGGTGAGCCCGTTATAGCTCTCCAATGCATTGGGTAACGTGAAGGAGTGAAACATTAAGGTTTCTCCGAAGAGATTTTAGGGAATATACTATGATGGGTATTCCAAACGTAACCAAGAGGGTTACTCCCTACGTAAGAATGTTATGAATGCCTCAAGTTACCTTTATGTCGTATGATTTCTATGATTTATTCATGATTTTATGAGGTATGTTAAAGTGCCTATGTTTTATGGGTAAAGTATGATTTCATTCTTATGTATATATGAACTCATGTTTCCTTTCCATGTTTTTTTTATAACCCATACTGAGTTTTTATGCGCATCCCAAGTTTTTGAAATGTTTTTCACAGGTCAAGGGAAAGGTACATGATAAGATGATAGAGTCAAGGATGTTTCAAGAAATAATCCATGTTTTATTTTAAACGTGTTTCCATTGATGGGAATGAAGAATACTATCTTTCTGTAACCACTTCGTTTATATGTGGAATGTAATGCAAGTTTTATGATCTAATTCTCTAAAACTCTAAACCTGAAAAGATCCTCAACGTGTAATCTTGTAATAACTCAAGATTAAGTATGGTTTAAGGCTGGGGCCTTATAATAAATCCATACTAAGGATCCCTTTTGTTCAAATCAAAATGAAGCACATGAGGAAGAGGTAATTATTTCATCACATGTTTTGATGTTGTTTTCTTCTTCTAATTCATATTTGGATATTGTTTTTATTTTAAAATAATAAATCTTGTACCTTATACATTATAGATTTTATTATAAATATTGGAAAACCATATTTCTTATTCTATCCCTCCTATTAATGACAAAGTCATCATGTGTGCATACGTACGACTTACCGTCTCCACGCCATGGTGTGATTTGTTATTCAACACTATATTATTTGGATGGATATAATGATGAGTATTATTTATATAAATAATTAAAATAACATGATAATTGCTCTATATAATTAATATAAAATCTAATTCAACACCTTTTAATCATTATGGAAACAATATTATTTCTCGTGCGTGCGTACGACTTACAGTCTCGATGACACGATGAGATTAATTTCCACATTAACCATACAAGGATGATTATAAAAATATATATTATTAATACTTATTTAATATATGAAATAATAATTATACTTCAAAATATATATATATATATATTACATTCAACTACTTCTATTGAATACGATATGAAAACGGAAACAACGATCATGCATACATACAACCAACCATCTCAATGAACGATGTATTCAATTATATATATATTATATATATTTATATTATTAATATATATTATATATAAATAATATTAGACATTATAAAATTATATAAATAATTATCCATGTAATATCATATTGAATAACAATTCAAAACACGTACGATAAATAATGCGATATTATCGAAAATGATTCATTTACTTGGAATTGTTAATAAATGGGAAATATAAAGTCATAAAAAAGTCATACATGATAACATAAAAATTATTATGATTTTTTTATAAGTTAATAATATGATTAAAAACATTATACATGAGCTTTAGACTTGTTTGGAGAGTATCAAACCTAAGGTATGTGTTAATTTACAATCTCGTTAAATACGAGGATTTTTATACAAAAGTATCTACATGGACTTCTTTATCATCCACATCCATGTTTCTTAAAAATGAATTCCAAAAAAATTTACAATTTCGTAGCCTATATGTTTAATGTCATTTATACCCTTGTTTGACTTTTTATAATATGTTTTGAAAGGGATCTTTCTCTCATTTTACAAAAAAGGTTCATTATGACCTTTTCAAGAAATTAAGACAAGAATTTTTTTACCTTATACGGCGAGTGTGGCTATTTTCTGCCATCAAAACACCTTTAAATATTCCCTTATAATATTATAAGAATATTTTCAAAATAAATGTTTTATTTTTTTATTATATGACATTTAATGGATTTTAAAGTAGGAAGATATATTTCACCAAAATAATTTTTTGATTGATTTAATATGTGTCAACATCTATTGTTGGATGTTATTTTTAATTGAAGTCAATTTATTATGATAAAATAATCCATATCATATTGATAGTTTTATGATATGTTTGACTATGGATGTGGTTTTTTTAGTTCATTCATGGTTTATGGTTAAAATATTGAAATTTCATATTCCTGATTTAATACGAATGACAATGTTTTGTTTCAATTTTTTTATATGACCAATGCAAGAGATTTTGTATGTTAAGGGAGGGCCCCACTATAGCCCCTCGATGCATTGGTAGGTATTATGAGACAAACTAGTGTTTTGGAATAAGGCCTTGACAATATTTTTATTTATAGTCTTGGCATGAGGGCTTGACTATGTGGTTAAGATGTCCGACATTATGCATTCTATCATTATGAGATTAGATATTGATATTACATGTGATTATTCAACTAGTCGAATATCAATATGCATGTTTATGTGATAATGTTTCACATATTTTTACCATATTATGATTATTTTGTATGTTTAAAAGTATTTTATTTTTATTATACATCTTGCCTTAAAGGTTTATTGCTTTCGCTGAATTATTTACCTTTATTGAGCATCTGAGATCACCCCTTTCTTATCATTTATTTTCCTAGGATTGCAAGAAGTTTAATATGATTGATATGATATGTTATACTAGGGGAATAATGGAGTTCTCATAGGATTATTTTAGGATGTGGTTTTTGCTAAGAAGTGTTATTTAACATTCAATTATGAAATATATTTTCCATGAATGCTAAACTGATCTTTATTTTAGAACATTATTCTTTATAATCATTCCAATGTATTAAAATAATGCATCATCTCCAGGCTTCTAGGGTTAAGATTTTATAGTTGGTATTAGAGGATTTTTATCAACAACCTTGGAAATATATTTAGAAAATTTAGATTTTCTATCTTAACCTTATGATACAATTTGAGGATTAGTATAGAAGAACCCCGATAGAATTTTTGTAAAGTAGTGATTGGGTCGATATTCC